>JAODTK010000821.1:0-320467 GCA_026419785.1 Sclerodactyla briareus
TATTGTATTCAATATATTATTCTTTTTGTCTTAAACGGGTCATGAGTGGTTATCCCCCAAAATCCTGTCCCATTCGTACGTATACTCCAATTAGCGATATGTTCATTGCTCATCTAACAAGAAAGATTGCTGGTTTCTGTACCGGTACATAACATTTCAAACTCAACATATTTTTTCAAGTGAGCCTGGGATCGAGATTGCCAGTTATGCCATCTAGGACCCTTTTGTGCCAAAACTGTTGGCACTGACCGAACCTATATGGTCCCGCTCCACTTCAGACATTCCCCGTTTGCAATTCTTATTGGCCGAACTTAATTTTTTGATTACCCCTCACTTCAAATTAGGCTCCACGGTCCCTGTCCTTATTATCCGAGTGGAATATTCCTTTCAGTACTTATTAATGCGGAGGATGGGGCTTCCACCTTAAGGGTGCATTGGTGCGGTACTTCAGTGTTGGCAAGTGTAATATTTGTGTTGAGGGCTGCTTTGGACAGATGCGGGGGTGAGAGGTCTCGGGTGTCACAATGGACAGCGGTTCTATGTATTCGTCTATCATCGGTGGGTGGTGGATGGTGTCACCAATTCAAGCGATAGGAATATTACGCGCAACAGTTGTCTACTTTCGCGCTGATGTTCAGAAATTAGAAATAAGCTCGACGAGCTCCGGCTTTTGGTGCGGGAGCGCACTAGTTTTGGTGCGGGAGACCGCAACCGCGGTGGAGTTGGGTTAGAGTCTGGACGGAATGAGGAACATTCCATGTTTCAAATCCCACATTCCGGGTTATGGTGACTGGCTAGGCAAATCTGTCTCTTGCTCCTTTTGGCGCATATTAAACATCTCGAAGATTCTGGGCAATCTCGAGTTTGAGAAATTGCGGAAACACAAACTTGTATCGGAAAGTGACTTGAATGATGATGAATGCCAATTTCAAATGGAAGCTAACGGCGATTCGTGGGGATTTCATGATCCAGGTCTTCAAAATCGTCCATGGCCAGGCGCGTACCGTGAAGATTTGTTTTGTGTTTTTGTTTCGGGGAGGGTGGGGGGGGGGGGTTGAGATCGGAACCTAAGGGAAGTGAGCCCTCATAAATGGCCTCACCCCCCCTGTTGGCAAATGAGTACAATTTTTGGGCCCCTAGAATCATGCGGCTGCAATACTTGCTAAATCACAGCTGCAAAACCTCTATATTTTGGTTTTGTTTTGTTATCACTCGGGTAATGGGCGGGTTCTGACCCCCCCCCCCCCCCCGTGGAGTACACACGCCCATGGTTTGGGGACCTCCTTTCGACATTTCTTCGAATGTTAACACTAGGTGGGACCAGTGTCTCAGGCCTTCGTGGTAAACGTTGTGGATTACTTTCTGGAGTTTTCTATTCGCGAGGAGTGATGGGGAATAGCCTCCTTGCAAATGTTGTTTAGTCCAAGAGTGTTATGCCTCAAGAACAGTCTTGAGTTGACTCCACTTAGTCCACTAGTTGTAGGAGAATTCGTTGAGGTCTGTTGTTTCTTCTCCTGGGTTGGTTCTTATTGCTGCATTCCTTCCTGATCCTTTCCTATTAAACTAATCTTGCCGCCTGTGATATGGACGACGACCAACATACCACACCATATAATTTTTTTGGCGATGTTGACTGATGCCACTGGAAGAACGTCGAAATTCTAAGCTCCCGCCTACTCCTTGATATAATTACTAGATCGGCTCAAAAAAGCAGCAGGTTCCATTCACTCCACTGTGTGGACATCCACAACCCAGTAGGAGTAGTCTCATCATCCATTCTGTCTTCCATTTAGGTGTTTAGAAGAAATTCTGAATCTTCTTGTCCAGCTAAGCTTCTACAATACTAATTAGGATGCATTAGGAATTTTAAAAACCATCATCAGCATTTTGCTAACATGCGCCCATGTATGCTACCATCGGATCTTCATCATCGTTGTTTAGGACAACATGATCTTGCAGACTATATGAGTATGCGTGGAACGCACAGTTTTTGGATCGGATTCCTGCGAACTCATTGATTTTATCTCTCCGGCGTGGTCCCACGGAAGGGGGGGGGGCACTCAGTCCCCCCATGTACTCACCCCCCCCCCCCCCGCCCAAGTGTCAGAGAGTATAAATTCATGCTATATGGGCTATGAGATTATTTAAAAAAGCACAACCTAATATCTATGCCTATTATACGTATTTTGTTGCTCTGTCCCCACAGCACAATCCAGCCTAATTTTCCGCAGGCTTCCAACTGTTTGAGTCTTGTTCTCTGAGCGACCGGTATTGCCCTACTCTTCAGTCAGCGAGAGTTTCATGTCAAGCAAATGATGGATCTCGTTTGTCGATCTGATGTGGAGTTTGCAAGAACGTAACAATTTTTTGATTGGCGATCATTCAAGTAGCCTCTATTCTTCTAATTATCATTCCTATTTGAAAGCGGGAACTGTAACACGAGTAATGGATATCTAATTCTGAAAATGTGCTGGAATTTCATATCGATAATATTTTTCTCTGGGTTGATCTCATCACCCCTACAAAAACGAAAACAGAACTAAACGTTGTATTCACGACTGAACTTTTTCATTCAGCCTCTCGGGGGCTTCCCCCCCCCCACAGCGGGGACCTATCTGGAGTGCTTCGTTCCAAAATTCCCTTTGAGCTGAGTCCTGATACGTCGCTGTCCTCTCCGCCGGTAATCAGCCCTCCCTCCCCCCTCCGCCATCCCCTTTCCCTCCTACAACTTCCCTTACCACGTACAGTTACGCCGGCCTCACACTGTGCGGAATTTCTCCTCAGCAGGCTGCTGAGGCCCGTGGCGGTGGGACAACTCCCGCTTCCGCGAGACCGCATAGCGTGAAGCCAACGACCCGCATGGACTTGGTTCACTGCCAGCTTCCGTACTCGCGGAAGCCCTTCCGCAATATTTTTAAAACGAGTTCAAAACTTTCGAGACATTACGCAAAGTTCCCGTCATCTTTTTAAAGAAGTGGGAAATAATCCTGAATAATAAGGGACAGATGGAGTAACCCTAAAACTAAAACGTATTTCTGGCGGAAGACTAGCAGACAATTGGTATCCTTCATTCCGTCTTCGGCTATCGGAGGTCCGAATTCATACCGCATCACCGGAAAAACCTCGGGGCAGGACCCGGTTGAATGGAAAGTAGACACGCTCATACCTGCAACCAGATATTCCTGTTTGGCAGGCAGGGTATACTACTCTTGGAGCAAGCCACTCGGGCCCGGCTCTCTTCTTCATCTGCTGTGATTATAGTATCCTGTTTCGAGGTGGGTCGTCGCACTGGTAGTGTAATATAACATGACAGAGATCTGTCTTTTGCGATCCGTTTGTTGCATACGCCAAAGCGGCCGTGTCCCACTCGCAAGGCTCCACAAGCCGGATATAATACCAAATTCCAGGCCTTATCCAGTCTTTTGGTGTGCATATGGGCACGAGTTGCTCGACTTGACTGCGTAGATATATCGCAAGTTTGGGAAAAACATAAAGACACTGCGGTCTCCCCCCTCCTAAACAAACAAACCGCAGCCTTCGCAAAGACACTGCGTGCGGATTACCCGCTTGAGCCGCGAGCGTTTGCGAGCATATGTGGATGTGAGACTGGCTTTACAGCTTACGGCTACATTCAACAGAAGTGTCACTTCTCACTGGCAGTTCCAGTTCTTCTAGTCAGCTGCAGCAGTGCATGCATTACACCCCCTCCCTATTATTTAAAAACAGATCAGTTGGATCGTAGGTCTCTAATAAGGTCAAAGGATGGATGGTCGTCTGCTAGCGTCCAGCGAACAAGCGACGGCGAAATTTTGCATGACGTCACGACAAAAATATGTAATGGGGGTTAGAATGTAATTTGAAGCGATTATGTTAATTCATATATATCAATTTTCTTGAACGGAAAAGATGCGTGAAATATACCATTTTGGTTTCAATTTATCTAAATGCTGGGGTTGCAGTAGTGCAGTATATGTTTACAAGATTTATTTCAATTGACGACAATCCATCTTCAATAATGTTTCCTAACAAAAAATGCCTGGAAATAATTGTATAGTATGTAGGTGGGATGTATATGTATTATGTGTAATATGTATTGTGTCACGCTCATGGCATTGTCGAATTCATATTTAGAAGAATTATATCCTGTCGTCCAAACGCCCCTGCGCCGCTTCTCTTCACCAACCACTCACTCGCTCAGTGAGCACATGCCTGGAAGGCACCGTAGGTAGAAGAATAAAATCGGCTGCAGCCCCAACAGATCGAGTATAGTTAATAAGGAAAAAAGTGTGGTTGAAATCTATAACTGATGTCATCGCGGCAGTTAATTGTTGACTGTTGGACATAAGAGCGCCACACAAGGCGAGTATACTACATTCGCACTGGGGAAGGAACTGCTGTCCAAGCAGCACTAACCTGTTGAAACTCGTTTACTAGGCTCATTCACTCAGATGTGCAGGATGACACTTTTAACCAACAGTGATTGCCTAAGCATACCGACCCCTACACGATATCTTTTCGCCCACTCCATTGCGATGTGGGAGCGATGCGTCGCGAATTGAAGTAGGCGGACAGAGATCAGTGGGCGCGAATAAATTTTCAGAAGTCGGCGGGAACATCGCAATCATGCATCCACCTCGCATCGACCATAGCCGCCGTTGGACGTGCATTGTTCAAAATTTTGTTATCGGTATTGGCATCGCGAGAGCGCATTCGCAAGATGTTGCGCCAGTGGGCGACCGAACAATCCTATTGATATCATTAGGTCGCAGCGCTTCGCACCCGGGCCGACGATTTTTTATGTGGGGCCAACAGCTGTTGTATTTATGGGGGGCCATAACAAATGATGCCACCAATTCCCATTTGCATACATGTAGGGGGCCTACCGGTACGTATCAAATTGCTATTGGCATTATATGGCCTACATAATTATCTGGTTATTCACGGGTTAAGAAAATCGGAAAAAACAAAATGCCTCCAGGGAAAGGCGTTCAAAATCCTGTGCCGTGCCCCGCGGAGAAATGAAGAGGCTGTGTAGAATGGTAAAAAAAACCAGCCAACCTCTACAAGATAACCTCCCCGAACTATTACAACAGGAGCAAAAAAGAGAGGATTTGGAATGATGGGACGAAGCTGTTCGAGCTGGAGCACCGTAAGTAGCCTAATTTCCTAAACACACACATTTCGGCATCAAGCCAGCCAGGGACACGAATAACATAACGGGAGAGGGGAGAGAGGGTGGAAAAAGCTACCTCACTGTGAAGCTTCCTTATCTCTTCGGGGGGGAGTTTAATGTTAATTTCCTTCGTGGGCGCCTTGCTGAATCAGGTCATCAAACATTTCGGTCCATAAATCACATACAAAAATTACATACTGTTGCGGGTGGTACACAGGGTCAGTGCCGGGTCTCACCCGGATGGTAGGGTGCCATGAGGCTGGTCGTTCCCTTTGTATGAGAGGACCGACAATCTCTAATAATTTTTTGAACTGCTCAGGACAGATTCGCTGGAACGCAAAGTAACCCGAAGCATCCTCCTCGGCAAGCTCGACCATCATCGTTTCGTAATGTCCCAGCAGCTCTCGGTAAGAACCATGGTCGAGTCCACCACGTCGTGCCATCTTTATTTGGCGGCTCTCTCCTGCGGCATATCATATGCGGACAAACAATCGAGTTGACAAATTGTTTCCCGCCAAAATTCGCATGTGCTTGCGCAAATAAGCTTCGCCCGATGCCGATGCATTGGCAGGGCGCATCGCCCAGAATCGGCGGAATATAGATCGTGTAGTGAGTGGCGGGCCTGTGCGTCTTCGTTCCGCTCGCTGTTGAACCTGAATCATGGAGGGACTGGTGGGCGGTTGCAACGTCAACGTTGATTGCCCAATCGAAGATTCTCTCTTACTAAATTACGAGGAACGGCCATCTGTTGGAAAATTACTCTATGATCTGATCTGGATTGTTTCAACACTCCAACCTAGTTTTTGGCATACCTTAATGGATATTCTTTGTTAATTCCCATTTGAAGGATTCATATTTTTTCTGACTCGTTGCGGCCGATTCCAAACAAGGCTGCAACATGCGGCGCCTCGCATAGCGCTAAACTGTGCTTTTCGTTCATTTTAGGCTTCAAAATGCCTCATTTTTCGATAAGTTCTCATTTTTCGGTATTGTCAAGGTTATTGAAAATCTTCTGTAAATAGTCATGACCAAAATATGGTGCGATTTTTTCGCGGAATCTATCAGGGTTGTCTCCATCCATATCAACGCCGTGTGCTACTGATGACTGACAACTACGCGCACCTCATCGTAATGATATGAGCAGAATCCCCAATATGTTGGTCACATCGACCGCGGTGGTAATATGGCCTGAGAGTGATAGCCCCTCTATTTTCGGAACGCTTCTCCATATCTCTGCTTTAGCAGGCTAGAGCAGCACTGGTCCGTCGTCTAGCCATTCACAGCAGGGAGGGGGGGGGGGAATGGGAGGAAGGGGGGGGGCGTGGTGTCGGGATCACACGCCGGCCTGCAGCTAGCTCACGCCTCCGTAGAGTGTGCCCCTAACTTCCGTCTCCCACTTCCAAAGTGACACGGACGCACTCACCCACACATGCAGCAATGGTGAGTGTATACTGGTATAGGTCCCTCCTCAGTTCTGGCTAATGAATAAACACCAGGCCTGAATAGAAGTTCGAGAGTGGTCAATCGTTCCGTTTACACCAACCCGGCTTACATATGGCATAAGCGCCTACTTGGAATTTTCGAGGATAATTTGGTTGACGTAATATAATTTGTGTGCATGATAAACTCTTTTTTATATTTCAGGTAACAACTCCTGTTGTTTAGGAGTTAGTACCGAGCATTTTCTGAAATGAATGTTATGGGAAACCCATACCCCCCCCCCCCCGGCCCCCCAGTTGAAACTGGCAGAGTCAGTTCAGAGACAACCTCACCCTCAACGACTACAAAGATACAATCCCAAATGCAAGTTTTGAACATTTTTTTAATTCAATTGGTTTCGCCTCTCTAAAAGGTGCCAGCAATGTTTAGTAGCGCCGGAGATGGAATCTAACCGCAGCGAGATGTTGATTCTGGGAAGAATCGGTTGAAATCGACCTCTAAAGTAGTCTACAGACGCAACGCGCATGATTTTAAAAACCGAAAGGTTTGTATATCATTCGCACTTTCAGGTTGCACTATAGTGCTTTTTCATTTCCTTTCTGTTTCTTTGTTTTTCATCAACTTCTTTCAGATTCCTTTGTATCTCTGCTTATCACAATACGAAAATATCAGAGGTCATCTTGGTAGTCTCAGTATTTTACAATAACATTTATCAGCACAGTATATAGTATGCTGATAACCTACTAAGACATACATGATTAATAATTGTAATAATGGCAAGCTGATTTGTTAGCCTAGGGACTAAAACAACCAAAAACAGCTAATAGTTCATTATGCCTCAACCCAACCCCGAATGACCGAACTTATTTTTTTATTTTGTTTACCCCCTCTTTTATTATCCTTTAGCTATCCCTCCAACTCTGTCCTCTTGGGATGACTTCCTCTCACATTGCATTTTGGCCATAAAGGCGATCCAACGACGATTAACACCCCTATGCTGAAGTTGACGCTGCTGTGTGGAATATGAAATAACAATACGTCAGTGTTTTTTTGTAACTTTGGCCATGTCTATGTGCGAATAGAATTTTGGACATCAGCAACCCTAATCTACCTATAGGCGACCCAAGAGGAACAATGTCCCCCCACACCCGTGTTGCAAGGCGATTGTACTTTTCCACATCAATTCCTGCTCACTAGAATTTGGGTCTCCGCGCTTGCATATAGTTCCGAGTTGATATATTCCATACACTGTTGATTTGCGTGCAGAGTTGCCAGGAACTTACACTGTAAATTGAGTTTTTACAGTCACTGTGGATTACGGGTGAAATTTACAGTGCTTTAGAGTTTACAGAAATTACCTGAAACTCTTCTGCAATTCTACAGTATTTTTTTTTACAGGTATAGTTCCGAGTTTCATATAGTTCCCGAGTTAAACAGAAACCGATGTTAACTGAAACCATGTTACACATACATCCAATTGCTCGCCATTGGGGCAATGTTTCTCATCATTAGTTACTGTACAGGTATCTGCCTGTCACTCAATTGGCCACTTCGCTGATATAATAGCTCCATGTCATTGTTATATTTTCGTGAGAAACAAATATTTCAAAACGTCCCAAGCGACAGTCCTCCAGACCTCCATCTCAAGAAGCATGAATAGTTCAATGATTTCATAGTGAATACATGTCAAAATTATAACAATCAATAAAAAAGCTGACATGGGCGCTAGATCCCTCGTCTTCATGTTCGAAGAGAATATAGAGGTTCTCAAGGCGATACAAATACATGAAATTGTACACTCAATGTTATAATTGACTGTATGTGGGTCAAGTTTTCACCCCCGCATTTGACTTAGTTTCCTCCATATTTTTTCTTACCAGGTACATCTATACCCGTCTAAGGACACATACTCGACCAATTTTATTTAAATATCAACATTGAGTTAATGGCACAACATTGAGTTACGCGTACATATTATGAACACAATCTATTTGGTGACAGCATGGTGAAACTTATTGTTCATCTTGTTTTGGCAGTGTTTCGGGCCTATAACTTGTTTGTATATACGTGACATTACACTTCTTTTTTGGCTCGCTGATTGACCTTTCCGAAACAGAGCATTTGTTCGGTTTTGAAACACTTCATAGCTTATAACTTTTTTTTGTTTTCACAATCGGTGAAATTCTTTATTTACAAGGCAAACATTGAATGATCAGCCTTCGGTAGCTGCATGATTTTACGAAAAATCTCCAATGCCCAGGTTTGGATTTGATTTCGACGGGTTTCAGAACAAACTGGCTCATCTATGACACTGGCCGCCATCGATCGTGGATTAGCACCGGCGACCTGCCTCGCCCTCTCTTCTCGACATAGTTATTATATTTAAATAATAATTAATTACGCTGTATGGTCCTACAGTGACGGCACAAAGGAAATACTGAATTTTCATGCCCAAACCACAGAAAAAATACGAAAAAGCCTTTCCGATCGTTTTAACCAGCGAGTTCAGAGGTGCCACTGCTATTAACGCGCGTCCCCTGCCTGAGGAGATTGCCTCTATAGTTATATTCTCGGCATATTTACCCATAATTTCATATAAATGCATTTTCAATAAATTAATTTCGGAGCGAATATGCCCCGAAATCACACCCATGCAGCCATCACCAGGCGGCACCCACTAATTTATGCCATGATGCAACGACTATTTGCGCTGTATCTCAATCACGTGTCACCACAGTCAGTGTGCTTCACTAGTGTGAAGCACGGTTAACAATTACTCCTCAGAACGAGTTCCTACATCGCTAGATGCCAAACACCAACCCAACCCCCAACCCCACTATCACCCAGTAGCCCTGAATCTATCCTCCGCAACACTGTCAGTTAAGAATACTCTTCTCTCGAATGACATTATTCCTCTGTACGTGTCATACATGAATCAGTCATCACATCTACTACCCATTTGTTGATCGCTACTGAAATCGACCCTGGGACTGGACCCACATCTTCCTCTTCCTCCTCCTGTTCCTCCTCCTGCTCCTTCTCTTGTCTTCAGCGCCATTCACCCTCACCGCCATAGGGTGTCCCTCGGGACTACGCGGCTTCCTCCGTTCCAGCCGCAACCACACAGCTTTAACGCCTTCTTCGAGAGCTGCATTAAAGAACAACTGATTCGCGGTCCCCCGGAAGTCGGTCCCTGGTACCTTCTGACCGACTGCAGGGGGTTTCTTCGCGTTTGTCTCTTGCTTCATACCGAATTGTCTCGCTTCCCTTATACCTCTCGATACGAGTCTGTGGGTAGGACATATTTCCGCCACTCTCCCGGCTTTAGATAGCCGATATATGGCATATTAGGGTCAACTACAAGTGGTCTGCCCATATGCTTTTCAATCATTGCCGTCCTTGTTGATTTTACAACGTTTGGTTTTGCCTTCCGAGCTCTTCATCTCGGGCTTTTGTCAATAACGACTGCTCAGGCTCGTTTCCACTGCTTATTTGTTCCTTTCCAGTGTCTATTGAATGACCAGACCATGAGCACAGTAACGGCGATAACAGAGACCATGAAGAGCCATCGTGTGATGAACTTCTGCAAAATAAACCAGAACACAATTGATTAATGATGATAGATAGTAGTAGATAGATAGATAGATAGATAGATGATAGATAGATAGATAGATAGTAGATAGATAGATGGATGGATGGATGGATGGATGGATGGATGGATGGATGGATGGATGGAGGACGGACGGACGGACGGACGGACGGACGGACGGACGGACGGACGGACGGACGGACGGACGGACGGACAGACAGACAGACAGACAGACAGACAGACAGACAGATAGATAGATAGATAGATAGATGATAGATAGATAGGGCGAGCAGGTAAAATTGCTTCATGACCGATTCGAAAAATGCCGGCACGCCCGCCAGGCATGGAAAACGCAGCTAAGAACGATAAAAAAAAAACATATAAAATCGGACATAAGAACGTGAATACATTACACGGCGTCAAATGCGCGAAGCAACACAGAATGGCAAGAGATGCGTAAAAGTCGGATACATGATAAGTATAGGAAATGAACTCCATATGATAAACGGCGGAAGAGATTAACGAGTGAAAGATTAATTGAAAATTGTGACAGCTTCCCCCACGAAAAACGAAGGTAACGATTCGTTTGAGCCCAAGGTGGTCTCATATCCTCCCGCTACGAGGGATAATAAAAACCGACCATTCTAGTATATAAGGGATGGTCCGGGTCCCCAAGAACTCATTAAAGTTTATCCCAAATGCGACTTTCGTACTCCCGGCAACCGTGGGCAAGCATATCCCAACAACCTTAAACGCCGTCTGGCAATATATTCGAAACCATTCATGGATGTCTTATTCGTGTTGCAAAACCCATCATTACCGTATGCCCAACACTGCATATTATTGATTATAAAAACAAAGGTAAAAGTTCTGGTTTAGAGATTCCGACTCCCGTGCGGGCCATTTGCCATCATGAGTAACATGTACATCCCACTTGAGCTGATCATCAAATATTACACCTATTTGTATTCACTAACTCTCTCTAATGCTTTATTGTCGATAAGGACTGGATCCGGCACCACCCGTGTTTACTCTACGAATGTCTGCAATCAGTTCCAGTAATAAGAAACATTTGCGAACATTTGCGAACGCCCATTCGAAAAAACGCACATTCGAACAGGTATACAGTTGAAGTAACGTTTCAAGGTTGTTTCGTTTCCTGTTCCAAAGAAGGGTTGAAGGCACGCAATGAAATATGCTTCTCAGCCTGCTTCAACGGTCACTAACTACTAATTTGCAACAATTCATATCAGAGTGAACGTGGACAGACAGACACCAACAAGATTTCGCGTTCTCCTCTTTCAGCAATTCCGGGGTTCAACGTAGCAGGCGTAAATGATTTTTGCTTGTGCCGATCACAATCATCACATCCACGCTTTTTCATTCCATTGTTGCATTCTTTCATTTCGTTATACTTTCGTTGTATGAATATTTAATAATCTTTTTTTGTTTCCTGCCGGATGTTAAATTCTATGCAGTTACGCTGGCATGTGTATGTGTATTGTGTCATGACGATCTGGAAATTGCAAGCATCATTAAACTTCAAAGATGTCGGTTGCAGATATAAAAGAACAAGAACCCAATTGCTTAGTAGGCATACAAGTTCAAGTTGATAATGTTCATTCAGGTAGGAGAGGCTGAAAACGAAAATGTGTAAGCCGTGTCTATCAGGAGATAGCGAGTTCAATCCACTTTGAATTAGGCATACAAGAGGAAGAAGCCTTTCCTCGATAAGCTAAAGGTCAAGAGAATAGAAACATTTATCAAGCTCAAATCAGACACGAAGTTGCATAGTGACGAGGATATCCCCATTATGTTTTTGAGGTTAGATCAAGTTCACTCGAGGTTGGAGAAGTTCAAATTCTGGCGTTTGTTAATGTGAAATCTGCCGGGAATGTAAACACTACCCATTACGTAAGTATGTTTTAGATAGGGAGAGTTGGTACTCCGTTGTTTTTGGACAAGTTCAAGGTCACATTCTGTGAAAGATTTTTATTAGTAGGATATATGGAGAGCTGAACAATTGGTATCAATTAGTAACATTAGTAAAACAACTGGTAAAATAGCATAGTGTCAGGGCTGAGGAAGATCGAATTCGGAAGAAGCTAATTGTTAACACGATGATCGTGTAATGCAAATATGCAACCATAATCAACAATAACAAATTACAGTGTGTCAGCTGCGAAAATGGAGAAGGCCCTATTATTTCAGGTGTCCGTCCGTCCGAGGTCGACCAAGGTGTTGCAAAACTTCATAGTATGTTTTGAATATAGCGTGGAAATCACTATACATCGTAAACGGTTATGTTCTTGTTATTCTTGGATAATAATAGGGTGCAAGTGTGTGTTGCACTTCTTGTGATCACGATATCATCAAAACGCAAACGTCTATGAAGTTCAAATTAGGCATGTAAGTTGGTTACATGAAGAGGTGGAACCCTGTCGACGCCTACATGCATTGAGTCATTTCACATATGTGGGTTGCACACATGGAGAGGATTAACTCTATCGTTTTTGGTGGGCAGTCAGGAGATGACAAACCGAAATTACTATGAAACATGAAACATAAGTAGATTTAGAGAGGAGAGGCCTATTATTTTTTCCTGTAAGGTCACGGTCAGTAGGGTAAGGTAGTAAAAACCTTGAATAAAAACCTGCCAGTACGATATCTACAGAACGTAAGCATATAGTGAGCTCAAATCAGGTATGTTTGCAGATACGGAGGAAGGTAAAACAACAAAACATTGTTCATATATTGCGTTAGTCATTTCGAGGTCATCGAGGGTCAAACCTCTAACCCTCAGACACGCAGGCATGTATAAGACAAAAAAAAATGGAATTGGGTGTGTAGGTTCGAGTACAAGAAGGAAGACATCTATTGTTGTTAGGAATAGGTGATGGTAACGATGGAACAAGCCCGAAAAACCTTGTAAGCGATATCTGAGAACGCAAGCGGTTTATTGCAAACACGATGACTGATGAGTGGAAAGAATCATCGAGGTTATGTTGGTTTCATGTATACCATATACATCAGGTATTGTAAAAGATATGCATGATGACTGCGTGATGACACCAACATAATGCCTCTACCATCTCTACTCTGACTTGTATATGTTTGGGTTAAAAAAAAGCTTAATAGAATTCAATTAATATAACTATTACTTTGGGACGTCGCACGCTGAATCTGTTTGACTGGGAATTGAAGTTTTTATATTGGTTGAAATCGTGTAATCTGCTGAAAATCACCAACACCCTCGCTTCTAACAAGTATAATAGCCACTGCGTGTGTGAACGCTGGGAGGAATCTCCTAATTTCATTTAGCCACCTTCCACCCTGCCTCTCCCCTCGCTAGTTGGTGAACAGGGGTAAGTTGCTAAAGGGGGGGCCACCATCCCATAGCCGCCATTTTCCAGGTACTGAATTGAATGGTCGGGTATGGTTTCAAATGGACAACCACCATATTCTCAGAAAAAAAAACGCAACATAGTCATCAAAAGGCTACAGAATAATCATGGATAAATCAATTGACTAGCATGATACAGGTTGGTTTCGAAGTTAATCCAGGAACTGCTTGTTTTGACATGTAACAAATCACCCCAACTCTTGTAACACCTACCCCGATAGGGGGTGAGTTGTCAATCAGATCAATGCGTATACCAGTCGAAACTGCTGTTCAGGCAAGCCTGACCCCGTCGTCTGGACATTAAAAAGCAGTTAGGGCCGGGCGTCGGCATAAGCCCCGCAGCTAGGCGATGTTCGCTGCGTGTGCCCCCAACTTTCCGTCCTCCCTTTTGAACCTCCCCTCTTGATTGGAGAAGCATAGGCCTCCCTAACTTTTTATCCTTATTTTTTCACCCAGGCATATCTAATTCATGTTGCATAACTATTCCAGAGACGAGGTGAAAAGTCCCCCCCCCCCCCCATAGAATTTAACCTGTCTTGACAATGAACCGCAAGTTGCTCCGAACCTCATCTAAGTGGGGGTCCGTCCTCCATATTTGTAACCTACATGCCTAAGATTTTTTTATACATGTTACTGTTCCCCCGATATTGATAGTTTTTTTCTTCATATTTCCTCCCTTCCCCTTGACTGGCTCGGGCATAAATTGGTTATTCTTCTTTCCATTTTTAACCTATTTGAAAATGATTTGAGCTTAATAATGTTTGCGTACCTCAACACTGCCAAATGTCCGTGCTGAAAAAAAAAACATTTCTGGAATTTCATCTTGTGTTTAACAGCCTCTTCCTATGGAAATGTAAACCTGAATACAAATGAGGAGGCGGTTCTCCAAATGCCTCATTAGCGTAACTGAAGGGGGGATCAGGGGGGTCCCCCCCACTTTTCGTCGCGCGACGTCTATCGGTACATTCGCTGATCTTGTTGGTACATCCTGCGGACGTGGGGGAATGCCCCTGTCGGAAAGGCCTCCCCACCTTTTTCCCTCGAGGAGTGTTTTCCCGAGGGGGTATTTAACGCTAAATTTACACACTCGACGAAGGCTGTTTCCCCGACAGTACAATTATTTCCAACCATCTTCATGAAAATTCCTATATTAAAGCTGAAAATTTCCGCCGCGCCTATATCTCTGTTTTATTTGCCGCGTTCACGCTCAGTTTCAGATCACCGTATCCATCTCCTCCTTCCTACATTGTCCAATGGTGTCCTTTATAATTAGGCTATACGAGATTACGAGTATTATAGAAAATATAGTAAGTATATCGAAATGTCCCTGAAAGCGATTAATGTTATTCTGTTGGGGGGAGGGTGTGGACGTCCTGCAGCATATTCAGATTGCCTAATTGAGTGGATGTCACTGATTTAGAGTATTTATTTCGCTTGATGAAAACGGTCTTACTAAGGAAATACATCAAAACTGCGGGTTTTGAATCCATGGTAGGATGAAGCTCGGAAATCTTCGAACGAGCCTAGACCACCCGTGGGGAAATCCTGGCGTACGGATCCAAGAAGGGGGGGGGGGGCTTTCCGGCTTCAGTCCCCCTTTTCCATCAGATATACCATTGTTTACGTTTCAGCCCTCCTTTTGTGAATTAAGTCTGGTGATTTTTCGACCTGAATACAGAACTGTATTTGAGTACTAAATTGAGAGTACGAGTATTAGGTACGAGTCCAAAGTTCACGAGTACGAGTACGAGTACATTAAAAAATGTCACATACGTCGTGTAACATTTTTATGTAACAAGTGCCGCATATGTAGAACCGAACGAATACTCACTGCTTTTGGCATTCCTTTGACTCGACCTCGAGCATTTAGGCAAACTTTTCATCCATTGCGACTGTCTAGTATATAGGCATTCTGGTTTGCGTACAAGGTATCTTTCTACCCTATCGTAACCCAGTCGATAGTTTCACTGCTAAGTACAAGTGTAGTGCAATGGCGTTACGCCAAGTGGAAGCCTCTGGCTGACCCCCTCCTTCATGACCCAAGTGACCGATAATTGACACCAATACCCCTTTTGATCCCTTGACGACTGTCCGGAATCTATGCAGTCATGACATGTGTGCGTGGTATGCGTATGTGTTTATTTATGTGGCGTCCGGCTTGTGGACACGATAACTCGACCCACCTGGATAAATCAAGCTCATACTTGATATATGGGTTCCCCATGATAGTACATGGACCCTATTATTTTAGGGGTCACGTCATAGGTCTCCAAGGCTCACTAGAGGTCAAGTCTGGGAACCTTGTAGACACCATAAGTCCAGAATGCTTGCTTCGATCAATAGAAATGTTGGCATTTAATGATCATTTAGTTTAGTTTAGTGAAAGAGGATCACGAAGGAACAAAATCCTCATGAGAGACCCCGAAGCGACAACATCCCAAAAGAGAAGAACAACTCAGATGCTCAAAGACTCGCCACAATTTTGAAAAAATAAATCAAGACGGTCTGAATGCATTCACACTCTTAGACAGAACAACATCTTAGGGAAGGCTATTCCACTCATAATAACTCTCTGGAGAAGAAATATTTCCGATTGTCCAATCTACAGCGTTTACCACGAAGTTGAGGCAATGACCCCTATTGGTGGTAACTTGGAAAACTCAACGAATAGTGGAGGAAGCCTCGAAACATGAACAATCTAAACACCGAATAAATCACACGAATTGTCTCAGTTCCATCGAAGTATAGACCAAGACGCCTAATTCTCTAGTAAGGTAAAGCTCTAAGAGATTGAATTAATGAGTGGCCCTTGCGAGTTTTCAATTAAATGATTGTCTTTCGAGAATATGGATTCCAACTTGAACAGCATACTCATTGAGGTCTCACCAGCTGCTTAAACCCAACCGGACCAAACAATATCTTTATCAAGAAAACTGGAGTGAGTCTAATCAAGCCAAGAATCCAGTTATCTTTCCTGGCAGCTAGGAAGGACCCTATTGTTTTCAGTGTAGAGCAGGTTGAATTCTGGTAAAAAAAAAAAGCATTGTGAAAAAAATTAAGATACGGGACAATTTTAGGCTTGTAGCTAGAAACAACGATTTGACCCACCTGAATGATTTGATTGAGCTCCGCCATACTTGGTATTGTGTTACCTATGATGAGTACGTTATCCCTATAGGTTATGAGTCAGGTCAAAGATTATCGTAGTCCTGTCAAGCTGCAGTGTGCTGTTTTCTCCTCCCAGTATCTCATCGTTCTTGTATCTGCGTCATAGGTTATTAGCAATGAATAAAGGAATCGCTAAGCTTTTGGCTGTCTGGATACCGTTTAGTGAGATGTTTTACAGCTGTTTTTTAACAGACAATGCGTGACCTTCAAATTGCATCATTTGCCATAGGGGAAGGCGGGCTATTTATTCGATATCGCACGCCCCCTGGAACCGACTCCCGGAACTCGCACACCCCCCCCCCCACAGGACAAACACTAGTTACGCCCCCCCCACAAACAAATCACTAGTACGCCTATGGTGTAGGTTAGTGAGGACGCGCTGTGATCACCTCGACCTGACTCCGAAAGGACCGAATGATTATACGAATTATGAGGAACCCACTGCACACACCTAGTATAGGTGATCAACACACAACAACACACACACCACACACACCACACACACCACACACACACACACACACAACGACACACCACACACACAACAAACAATACACGATGTCGACTTCATCCAAGAAGAAAACGTACATTCGGAAAATCGTACAAAAGATAAGGCAAAATTAGACGATATACGAATATCTTTGGTGCCCAAATTTAATCAGATTAGTAACCAAACTCAAGCAAATAGTCATGAAGATCAGCCTCATGGTGCAGTAGATATCCTATTACGAAAAAGTGTGACGCACGCCACCACGATACACCATACATATACAAAACAAAAATGTCGCTAAAAGGCCGGTCACATTAGACCGGTTAATGCCAACCGTGTGAGAACCGAATATTTTTTGGATTCGTGCGACTTTCCGGTGGTGCACAATCCTCGGTGACCCATCCGTAGGCACCAATGTGGGTCACTCGTTTATTCGTTCTGTCGGCGAGGTCGGTGGAACCGACGGAAAAATTTCTGCATGCACAATGATTTGCGGTGGTCACCAACGAGAGATCGCTCGGTTGACTCCGTGGTCACTCTGTATTCCTCGGTTTAGGCGGTTTGCACACTGTTTCAACTCGGTTGTCGCTCGGTGATTCTCGCTGGACGTGCTGCCACTACCGTCTGGACTGGCCGTCAACGGAGCTTTACCGAGAAGTACCGGGTGGATATACGGAGTCTGAACTGTGAAATTCATAGGAACCGCATGTACCGTGTCACAACAGAGCGGACAGAGTGTCAACGGAGTGTTACCGGGGTGTACGAGTGACAACCGAGAGACGACGTGTTTGGAACATGGGAACTAATTATATGAACTGGAGAGGCATTATATTCAACAGTCGGGCAGTCTCTTGAATGATAAACACTACCCCCACACGCTGAACGTTACCACAGTCAAAGAAATTTTGCAAGGTTATGAAGGTCCGTCCAGATTTTGAATTAATTTGTGAGAGTGCCATGGACTGTGAACGTCGGGTGCGCCTTCAGGCCAGGCAGCAATAGCTGCGGCCAATCTTCAGTTGGCGCAGGCCAACCTGAAAATTCATAAATATTCAACAACCGAAGGAGGAGACGAGGGCTGCGCCGATGGTGGTGCAGGCATGGTTGGGACTACAGGCGGCGAAGTATGACCTGTACGACCAGCTGATGGCAGAGCTTCGCAGGAGTAGACACCACAGCGTTCACAAATTCTCTGTTTCATAGGCCGTTGAACTGCTCGTATACGATTGGTCGGTTTCTCGGGCATGTGGACGGTTACCACTCTGTTGAGCAATGTTCTACACGGCGGAGGCTTTTTTCAGTCACTACCGTAGTCACTCCGGACACATGCAGTTTAGCGGTGAGTAGCTGTTTGCTCCGTACACACGCGGTTCCACTACGTTTCACTCGGTTCTCGGTCCACAACACCGTACGTCACCCTGTCTTAGGCGGGATTTCATAGATGGCGTATGCGTTGTGAAAAATTCGCCAATTTACGGGAAATGAGCGGGGCTGTGCTGAATTACGTTCTATTTTAGGTTGCAAAGATCGATATTGGTTCCACAGAAGCCAAAAATTCATAAATGAAGGCAGACCAACGCTGAATAGACGAAATAAGCACATGTACCAACGCGTATGCGGGTGCGTATCACCGCGAAGAATTCTATGGAATATCTTCCTAAAAAAGCAAAGCAACGAAAATATGCACGGACTGCTGCCTTAGAAATGTCTTATGCACAACATGACAGGTTGTCTTTCTGAAAACAACGGTTCCTGCTCGTAAATGTTGATTTTCACAACCAGCCCGGAACGCATACGACAATCTATGGAGTCTCCCCTTTACGCGGTTCAATCTTGTATCAGCATAGCCACCACCGCATAATTTTCGAATTCCCGCCCGAATAATAAAAAAAATTCACTCGTTTATACTCCGGTAATGTCTGACAGGGCCTTATAAGTCTCTTCCTAAGGTGATTCTGGAGAGACAACATCTGGTTTATTCAAATTGTGTAACCTTAACAAGGATATTTGAACGAAACACAGCAACAATTAAGAAAAGTACTCGATTTACGAGTACAGATCAGCGAGTTGAGTACGAGTACGCTGGGCAGATTACGAGGTAAAGGTCCAGAGTATAGTACGGAGTACTGAAGCCAGGTATTCAGTTACGAGTAAAGGAATTCGGGACTCGAGTACGGACTGAGCCGAGTCCGTACTCGTTACTATAAGTCTGGACTTGATAACACCTTATACTTTTCACCTGTTTGAATTATATATTCCCCGCAACACTGTAAGGTTTCGGGGATAATATGGTTTTGGCCCGTTGTGCCGGTCTCCGCCGCCGCCGGAAACTTTTTAGGAGTTAGCGCTCTATTCTTTAACACTTTATCCGATGAACCCCAAAACTTGTGGTCACCATGTCCGTATGAGGGAAATCTCGGATAAGTTCGAACAGGGCTATATAGTATATTTGGTGCCTCATTTCGAGGTTTCTCGCAAAATTTTCAATTGTGCGATTTACCGAAACGTGGTGGTTGTGCGTAGTTGTTAGAGCCGAAAAACATGGCGACAATTCAAGGTCATCCGAGGGCAAGTTTGCATTTCTGGCCAGTAGCTAATTATAGCATAATGTAGGTGATATTTCAAACATTCATTGGTTTTCAATGAAACTTGGTGAATAGGGCACAAATATCAGATGCCGAAGAATTTCTATGTGGTAGAGGTCACTGGAGGTCATCTTGCATGACTAATTTTTTTTTTTTGGGGCATATAGTGGGCCCAAATTTGCAATGATGCAAATTAGAAACTTTGTTGGATTCTCACGAAACTTGGTGAGTAGGAACTTCTAAAAGTCCCGATAAAAATCTATTCATGCGTTGAATCATGAAGGTATTATGGTGGTTTTAATTACATATCGTTAGCATAATTAGATATTATGATCAATTATTGCTCAACTTTTAGGGATTTTTGACAAACTTTCGTGAAGAGGACCTACTACCAGTCCTGATAAACTTATTCAATATGCATCAAGATCACGAGGGTAAATTTGTGGGACTATTTGATATTGTTGTCCTGATCAGTCAAAATGGATGAGTTTAATACTTTTTCACAATTAACATTGACATTTCAGTTGGAATGGCAATATGCTCTGGAGTGGAGCTCACATGAAGTGTAAAACAATTTCATAAAAACCGCATGTCATGAAGGTCATTAAAGGTCACTTAGGGGCAAAAAACGATTTTAGTACTTTGCGCAATAGCACTGGGTGTTGTGTTCATCAGAATGCAAACTGCTCCTCGGAGGGATGTATTAAAGGAAGTCACATCTCATAAAACCTGTTCATATCTTTAAAGGTCATTCGGGGTCACTAAGGCGTCAAAAACTGTTTTTTGGGGCCGATAATCGGAGAATTGAATATCTGTGAAGGATGGATGTACCATTGTGATATAATTGTGGACCTGCATGTGTGGGCCCTTCTGACCGAATTTGACTCTGTCGGGTGGGTAATGTGGTGAAAGGGTCGGAATCTTGAATAAATGTGCTTATTTAGGAGTTAACGGGCAGAAAAAATAGAAAACGGGTATTTTTTGGATATGTGATAGAGCTTTGTGTGCTTTATGGAGGGAACAAACTCCCGCTTCGATCGGTTACATACTTACTTTGTTAGTACAAGGGGTCAAAGTTCAATTTATACCTTTTTCGCAATAACATGTGACTGTCATTGGACTGCAATAGCTTGAGGAGTGAGGATAACAGGATGTGTTGTAAACAATTTCATAAAAACCGCATGGCATGGAAGGTCAGTTAAAGGTATTGGGTGCAAAACTGATTTTAGTACTTTTTCCCAATAGCACTGGGTTGTGTTCATCCAGAATGCAAAAATGATCCAGGGGTGGATTGTATCACATGGGAGTAACAATTTCATAAAAACTGTCACATCATTAAAGGTCTTCGGGGTCACTTAGGGGTCAAAAAACTGTTTTCTGTCCTTAATCGGAAAATTGAATATCTTGCGAAGGTGGATGTTCACCATTGTGATATAATGTTGACCTGAATGTGTGTGACCTATGAAATGAATTTGATCTCTGTCGGTGGGTCATGTGGGGAAGGTCGAATTTGAATAAAGGTGCTTATTTAAGGAGTACGGGCAAAAAAATAGAAAGGGTTATTTTTTGATATGTGATTGAGCTGTGTGTTTTATGGAGAGAAACAACTTCGTTCGATTGGACACTTACTTTGGTTGTTACAAGGGGTAAAGAGTCAATTTTCTACCTTTTTTCAATAAAATTGGACATGTTCATTGGAATGCATATGCTTATAGGAGTGGATGCATCACATGGAGTGTACAATTTTATAAAATCCCCCATGTCATTGAAGGTCATTCAAGGTCACTAGGGTCAAAAACTGATTTTAGTTTAGTTTGTCGGCAATAGCACTGGTGTGTTCATCAGAATGCAAAATGCTCCTAGGAGTGGAGGTGTATTACATGAGAGTAACAATTTCATAAAAATCTTCATATCATTAAAGGTCATTCGAGGTCACTTAGGGGTCAAAAACTGTTTTTTGGCTATATCGGAGAATTGAATACCTGCGAAGGCTGGATGGTTCACCAGTGTAATATAATTGTTGACCCGCAGGGTGACCTCTGACTGAATTGACCTCTGTCGGGGGCCATGTAGTTAAAGGTCGAATCTTGAATAATGTGCTTATTTAAGACGCACCTTGCGGGGCTGTAGGGGTGTCTTATACAATTAACAAGTACATTATGGAATGACCCTTTACCTGCCACGTGTCGTCCACAAGTATATGAATGACTTCTTTCCACGAATATTGTCCGGTTCATGTTCACCAAATTTTCTTTGATAAGAGATGCGGGGATATTATACGTTGGCGGTTGACCCGCCCGACACTTTATAGTTCATTTCAGGATTTGCGCTACGACGGGTCTTGTTGTGTGGTATAGCAACACGGAAGTTGCCCGCGCTACATCACGAGAGCGTCATGACTTCACTATAGGCATATAAAATGGTTCCCGTCTGTTTATCATTTCCTAGAATATATCAATCGTATTGATAGTTTTCTGGACTCTTGTAAATGAAAATCATGATAATTTTTTTTCCAAAAAATGAGCCTCGATTGCACTAGAGAGATCTAGAACCCTACGCTTCCAGAGCCCTGAAGGAGCCATGGACCTACCCCGAAGAGACTTTCGCGCTATGCGCTCGCGATGAAGCACTGCGCGCACATTGGGAGTCTTGTTTTGTGGTATGGCAGCCCACAGAAGTTACTCGCGATACACAAGGGGCGACATGAATCGATCTAAACCTGAAGATATTGCACTACGTCCGTTTTATGATGCACAGATTATTGCGTCGCCTGGTTAATTTTTAGCTGTGTGGATCTCTATTCGTAAGTGATGTCTCTGTAAGAAAGTGTCCAGGCGGGGCTTTAATTTGGGAGCTATGGGGCTCCAACCTCCAACATTTTCCTAGGCCCCCGCTCAATATTTTCCTGGTTGAATGTGTGAACATATGATGATGGGACAAACAGGACAATCCTTCAATGCCCTTTTCAGCTGGGAAGGCCTCTGCTTAGTGACATGAATGAAATGTCTAATTGTTCCTCGTACCGATACGCACTAACGTGGTAAAAAGGTAAACGAAGTCAATCGAATAATCGAGTTGAGAAAACTTTGAGAGAACTCGTGGGAAGCTTGAAGAATATCCGCTCAAACATCAGTAGATGAATAGATGAAAACAACGACGCACATTTGCCGGACAATTTCATGACCCAACTCACAGAGTCATGTTCCAAACCTCTCCTCTTTGAGACATATAATACAACAATAAAAAAATGGGTGTACTGGCCCGCCCTCCACACTACGCAGAGAAGAACAGAAACTCGGATGCTACGCAAAAAAAAACAAGAAAAAAGAGGTGCTGGACAAGACAACAGCAAAGGTCGTGAAAACCTAAAGATGGGTACGGTGCAGGGAGGAGGACTGAAGTTTGAAATAAAGAAACGGTCAAGCTGGTGAGATATACTCAGTATGCCAAGCAGACAAGTAGGAGGAAACTCACTTGTGTTCTGTTGCCAAGAAAATATACAACTCGGGCTATGTGGAGGAGCATTTAACAAACATGGAAGATAGCAAAATAGAGGAAATATCGGGAGCGAGATCGAAAGGAACGGAAAAGCCCTGCTGATGTGTGGCGCAATGTATTGGCAAGCAAGTGACAGAGGACGGAGAACAACCTGAGTGCATGGGAACCATGATGTCCCACCGCTAGGTATGGTCTACGGAAGACCATAAACCCACCCAGGAAGAATGTGAGGGACCCCCACTGCACCGGTCGTGGGCGGTCACATCTTTGGTAACAGCACTGCAACCTTATGTCAGAGGGCATCGGACCGTTGATTCCTCGGCACAAGAATCGTGCGAAATCACGAAGGCCCTTTTGTCAAGGATCAGAGGCCAATAGAGGACAAATTAACATGATGGTGGCCAGTGGGGATTGGTCAAAGCCACTTTACCCCTCAATCGATGTTGATTTTGCAACAGATCAGTGCTGGAATTGTTGGCAGCATTTCATGAAAATCAGCGAAAGTGGAAACTGGCACGCGAGTTACCGAAGGGTGTCGAGAACTTGTCCATTAAGAATTCACCGTGGCAGAAGGACCGGGCGATGACGGGAAAAAAAAACGGAAAACGTATCTCTGTCAAACAGACAAAAAGATGGAGAGGGTGGATAGAACCAGTTCAAAAACACCGGCACATGAGTTATGGTATAATGCTTATTCTGGCCTCAATTACCCATAAAACGATATCGAAGATAGAGTTTTTGCCAAAATCAAGAAGAATTGTACAAACAGAGCGGGATGGAAGGGCGATGGGGCGATAGTGTTTCTTTGGCTGGTTGACGTAGCATTCTTAAGGTATGGTCTTATGATATGGTGGGATAGGGAACTTGAAGAGAAGGATCGTAGTTGATGTCATAAGTCGTACTATCTATACTAGATATGCAGAATGTCGAGACATAATTCTGGAATGGGTTAGAGATGATATGGATGAGACGGATGCTACACTATGGGCCAACACTCAGTGCGCTGGCCAATCAGTTGTTCGCGAGCAGCCCGGTTACATATGACTGTCCTAGCCTAAAATGTTGAGAAAGGACGCCGTCTTAGGTCTTAAAGTTAGGCCTGAGAGAGAGGAGATCAACAGCTAACGGAGATTATCACTGTTTATCCAGCACACACACTATATAAAACCTATGAGTTACCCCCACAAGTCACCCCCCACAGCAAAGGGGCTATGAATGTGAGAACCATATGCAAGTGCTAACAAATGACTGGTGAGGGTGTGGAGAAATGAATTCCCTTAGTTACAGATGAGAAAGAATAGTCGCTTGTACAAATCCAGGAATAGGATTTGCCAGTGGAAGT
Source organism: Sclerodactyla briareus (assembly GCA_026419785.1). Classification (NCBI taxonomy): domain Eukaryota; kingdom Metazoa; phylum Echinodermata; class Holothuroidea; order Dendrochirotida; family Sclerodactylidae; genus Sclerodactyla; species Sclerodactyla briareus. Next base: position 24,689 of record JAODTK010000821.1, read on the forward strand.
GGTTTTCAAAAATATGATAGGGTCCGAGGTGGACTCTTGTGCAAAGACAAGATTGATTAGATGTTCCACGATGACGCAATGGGGATAGAAACCATGTTCAGGCCAAAATCATGTAAACAGAAGAACGTGCCGAAGAAGGTTATGACCCAATACACATGGTTTAAGAGAGGTCAAGCTGAAGCGTCCTTTTGTTGAGGCAAACGTTCAGGTTAGTGTTTTAACAGACAGAAGACGGCAGGGGCGTTCGGACTGTTTCGAAAAGTGGGGGACGGGGAAACATCGAATGACAAATTACCATTCTAGCGGAGCGCCAGCATCGGTTGGCGCGTAAGCGTACATAGAAAATTTCAGATTTCATACCCTCTAGAGCGATGGAAGGGGCACTTGCCAGGCTCACTAGCACCCATCTACATATGTGATGTAGTGAAAGGACAGACAAAAAGTTGTGCATTGCCATACTAAGATGATTTACCGAAGTTCACACATGGTAGTTTTTATACCTTTTCTACACTGGCTTTGTGTGCGTGGGCTCCAGGGGTCTCCGAACGGTTTCTGGTGGGATCAAAGGGATAAGCCATAGGCGTACGGGACGCACTTACTCCAATTGTGAGCAGAAAATTTGTAACCCGAATTTTACAGTCAGTCATGGGAAAATACCGGCGCGCGCGGAAAATGCAATGTTTTTCCGGGCATTTATCGAAAAAGTCTGCAAGAAAACAGGCATTTTTTAAACGTTTGCTTTTTCCCTTCCAAATGTTCCCACGAATTTTCTCTCCGAACTTTTTATCTCAGAACATTAGGAGGGGGGCAGTCTGCCCAGGCTTCTGAATTAATCGAGTGAACAAACTGATTCTGAAGATTACATCGCATATTAGCCTACAACGCCTGGAAGAAAAACGCCATTGCACGCTAAACACTTGGAAAATTAGCACTTTTGGATATTCTAATTAAAATTCGATAAACTCCGGTCATGAAATCATGTAATCCTCCACTTCGACCCTAGTCCGGGGTCCAGATCTTCACCTGGGGTCCGCCCCGCGGAATTGTGGACTGAAGACAATTTCTTCCACGCGCGTTTATTGTTCCTATTAATGATCTGATATCATACGATATGATATCCCCCACGTTTGAAAGTGGGGGACATGACCCCCCTCTCCGTCCCCCACCTGTTGGAGCTCATGGCAATAGGGTGAGTATTTAGTGTTGATGACGGAGGCGGTCTCAAAGTTCATGCGTTGAGAGGTCATGAGCAAAACTGAAAGACCATTGTGTAAATCTAAGCCTTTCAGCGGTGATACCTGCTAGATAGCTCGAGTAAACTATGCGCCCTGAAAACTTCTGTGCCAGAAACGGGAAGTGATGTAGCCGCATGCATTAAGGAATGTGAATGGGGAATTTTAGGGTACATAGGAAGACTTCCAGGAGTCTAGGAGTAATTTTTGGAGCACACAATGTGGGGAGCACAAGTGTCTGTTTACTATGTGCATTAAACACAGAATCACAACGGCAACGTTTTTGGTTCTACGGTCTCTATCCTCAAAACCCACCTGTGAGACCCCATGAGGACGGCAAGATAAGGAGGGATCTGTATAAATGATATGAGTCCCAAATTGAATAGAAGAGAAGAATGGACCACAGGTAGGATTTTAAAATGTGGAATCATCGCATTCCTTCAGCACCCAGTAACTTATGCGTCCAATTATTGAGTTTCTGGCTTTTTTCCCCAATACAGGATCTCATCTCGCGCTCATTGGTTTATTTGTATTGTTCTATTTTCAAGTAGTGGTGAATACAGGTCAACCTGTAAGACACCCTTTGGAATTGCCTTCTTGCACATGGGCAGTGTATAACGGAACACAGCACCTTGCTCTTTCTCATTTTTAGTCTTGTCAGTGTGCGAGTCGTCGAACGGCACCAGGCAATAGCCTAAACACCCTCATCGGACCTTGTTTAGAATTGAGCTTATAATCTGAGTATCCTTCGCTTTTTGGCCAGTTTCTACGAGGTGGATGGGACACAGTGCGCAGCCCCAGCCCCCACCACACAATGATGCGAACACACAGAAATGTGTGATCGCACTAGCGAGTCCAGTCGCCGCGACAGAGCCACAACGTCGGCTGGCTTTCTATTCGGGCTTGATACTAAAAAAATAAAAAAAGAATGCTTACCGGATTTGCCTGTTAAAACTCACTGCACGACTGATAACCCGATCCTAGAATACAGAATAATAGTCACTCTGGTCGGTGTATCATCTCATTACCTGACAAAATTCCGGGTTCCGAAGAAAATCTCGTTAAACAGGTAAAATGAACTGAACAGTACCGTACGTTCAGGCACTGCTACCGAGCCCTGTTGTTTTGAACTGATGGCTCGCGCAGCATCGCTACCAGCACATGATTATCAGTGCAGTCCGATTCCGGTATTTTCTCAAAAGGTCGATGCATTATCAAGTTCACTGAATATGCCTGCCACTATCAGCGTGTACGAGTTCGAGGACTCTAAGCAATTGAAAATACCGTAGCGTGACGACGGCACAACGCTATCTCAAACACCTCAAGGAAACCCATGTGCGCTCGCCTTCTGTAGAAGGCCTTTCATAAAAGTTTCATTCGATGTTTCTTCTAAAAGAGTATTCAACGACGGACAGTTCCGCGTTAATTACCTGAAAAAGGAGCGCGAACGTGACCGTTATTCACACGCCCGAACAATTACTCACACGGCCGAAAAATGCATATCTTCATTCCCCGGTTGGATTTTCCCATGCTCGGAGGGTGACATCACAATCGAATGCCAAAAAATGGGAGAACACTTAGGGAAAATAGGGACGTCTTTCACTGGAAATTGACCTGCATTTGAGTGTCAGGATTGAAGGCTAGGGCTGTAATTTTGGCCATGCGGACGTGATATTGACACAATATTGTATGTAGGCCTTGTGCTTGTTAATATTGCAAAATGAATTTATGAAATATTTCTTGTTCAACGTGTAAAATACTAAATAGTTCAAGTTTATATCACTCTCAGCTGTTTACAACATAGATCAACGCAGTACCTATATTAATATAATCAGGATATAAAGGCGAGTTTGAATATTACAGTCTTCAATCTATGGAGAGACCGTTATGAACATATACAGGTTCATCTATTTGTCGCGAGAGACCAGAAGATAAGTAAAAACTTTTCTAGTTGGCCCGTGGGAAATAAAAATGGACAATTTCAGTACTTGATCGACTATTCACTATTATATATGTATGTCAAACAAGACTGTCTAATGGTAGTACGCGTAGCCGATAGGTGGGTTGAGCTTCATATGTTGCAGAGACCCATAGGGAACATGAAAGCCCCCCCCCCCCCCCCCAAAACCCCGGTGAAAAGAGGGCGACTATCCAATCGACCTTGAAACAATTTACGGTTGTGCGCGACCTGTGCGGCAGGCAACCTATCACGGACAAGAACAGCTGAAGAAAAACAAGAACGAAACTCTGCGTGGATTCCTTGCCTTGTTCCCGACATGTTCCCCTTCCAAGTTGGCCTCACCATGTGATTCATTAATCAAACCCTGCAAGCTGTGTTTTGCAAACTCAAACCAACATCATAACATCATCAACATCATCAACAGATGTTAAAAAAAAATCCCTTTTGGGGGTTATGTGTGGGGAAAGAGGATTGCATAAGGCCTATCTATTGTAATAATACCCAATAGTCAGTCCTGCCGGTCAAGTATTTACATCCTGGAAGTTGTGCTTGATGCATATAGAGAAGTGTTTAACTCCAAAGTAAACATCGGATCATCAGTAGAATGAGTGCACACAGAGAATAATTGGATTACACACTCTCAATTTCTTTGAGCATTGCCAGTGCCAGGTACCATTTCTCACAGAACTGTCTGACAGGCAGTCAAACGTTTGTGTGTTTACTCACAGTCTCACACACACAATTGAGAGATTGAATTATTTTGGGGATTGGGACAATGTTGACCATCCAAACTAAGGGCTTATTATAGGAGACAAAACAATGCAGGCAGTGGTTGAAGGGGATTATGGCTGGGCCACATAGGTGGTCTAATTGAATTCAGCGGCACATTTTCCCTGGTGTGCATTTGCTGTAATAACTAGTTAACTGGGAAATTTGAAGATCATAACACCGTTTCAATTAAATTCATTGTAAAGCAACAGAATTGGGCATTCCCCCCTCGAGTAAATATGATATAGGCCTATGGAAAAATTGCCAGTTGTCCCTCCTCCCCCCCTCTCCCAACCCTTCCATGATATCCTTGGTTATAATACCAATTTTGTACCTTCCCTGAGAAAATAAAACACTGGAATAAAGGTAAAATATACATTAAAGAGAGGAAGTATACGCAAGAAGAGGCGTTTATGTTTGCAATTAGGAATTTGTCAATAAATGCAGTGATGCAGGCTTCAAATAGGGCTACATTTTCAATTGTATAAGCTGCCTATGGAAACCTGAGGGGTGAATGCAAGACCAAAATTGCCACCCCACGCCGAGCAACACCATACTGATCAGGAGGTACCCATATAGGCTGGTCACTGGTGCTAGTCCATACTCAACATATCAAGGAATATAATAAATGACAAGTCAAGAATTTGTACGGTCTTCACGGGGGGAAATATTGGTGCTAGTCAAAAAAAATACTCAAAAATCCGGAATAACAATAAAATTTGACAATTCAAGAATTTGTACGGTCTTCACTGGGGGAATATTTGGTGTTGGCTATATGCTTGTTCTCACTCTATGAGATAGCTTGCGATAAGAGTCTGTTAGTATGGTAGTGTCATGACTTTTTTGTTCGTCGTAACAAGATGCTCTGCCATCACAAAACAAATGCAAATCACCAGGTCAAAAGTTAAAATGAGGTCGAAAGGTCAAATGAGTCAAAGTCGCGCACTAGATGTATTTCCCCAGACGAACGACAACGTTCCAGTACGAAAGCCTCCAAAAGGTTCGTGCCGAGATAATGACGATTTCCTAATGACGACCTGACACCAAAACCAGCGGCTCCAACCCACCGGATCCTGCTACATGACAGAATTCGGTGACAGGATCGTCCGCCGGAAAGGACGCAATATGCCCGAGCGCAGTGTCGATCACGAATCAGGAAGAAAAAAAAAAAACCAACCCCAACATCCGCCTCCACGAGCACCCTGGCATTAGGCACAGGGTCCTGCCAGCGGTGACCAATGATGCGACGAAGCGAGGTGGTTAAGAAATAATCCAAAATACGCCTCAGACCCGCAAGTGAGGGACCAGCTCGCTGGAATGAAGTAGAATGGAAGCACAACAGAGCCAAAAACATGTCGCTTGGTTAGTATGCACATATAGCGTGATCGCCAAACGCCAATATTCCAGTGACATCATGACTCCACCAAGCCAGCCCAAGTGTCTACTAAGTTAACCTCAAGCTCGCAAGATACAGAGACACTGCCAAGGGAAGAAAAGGCCAGTGATCTCAACTACCTCCAAACCCTCACCCCAGACCGGGACAGACTCAAACAGTAGGTCAAGATGTAATTCTGCGTCCACACCGGGCCAAGTTTCTCCACATATGCTACAATACTTGGTGTTTTTTAAATGCAATGCAACATGTCCTTAGTTCTAAGGTCAGTCAGTACCTGTTGCACTTATGAAGAGTAACAAATTGTGTAGGCTGGAATATGCCAAAGTGGTACAAACTATACAAAGTATATTTAAGTGATCTGTTTTTACACTGCAGTCAACATGATCAGTCATCCAGACCTGTGTGCATTGCTGTCGAGTAAGCAAGGTCCATGAAGTGTGATCATTGATCAACCACCATCATCTTCCTGAAAAGTGGACATTCTTGTAAAAATATAACTGTATTGATTCCAGTAGAAGTTCATCTTATTATGGTCTGTCTTGGTTCTATTTTATTGCAAAAAAGAAAAGTGTACGGAAAGAAAACAGGATTTGTTGATGTAATATGAGTCATTTCTGATTATTGGGACACATTTGTAGGCCTGCACAATCATATGTCGTCATTCCCACAGTCACTGCAAGAGATAAGAGCTTTGCAATTAATGTTGATAACACCCAACAGCCTCATGGGCAACACAAAACTTTTACAACCTCCTCATTCTTAGCACTACTGAATATCGAGGTGAAATGGTGCAGGTATAATAGGGTCAGAAGAACTTCAATACTGCAAATGTGCACGGTTTCGCTACCTGTAAAATAATCCCTCAATGACAAACCCATGTGGTGGCACAAACCTAGTAACGGTAATGGTGTTCATCTTGCTTAAGGTGATGGTAAAATTTGAATGATAATTATCACCCTGTATAGCAATCTCACAAGCATTAACATTTTACAACTGCATTCATTTTTTTTTATTCCGAGTAGCACTGACTTCAAGACTAAAATTTGTTGCATATCACCCTCATTACATCCTCATTTTGGGGACTTTAAACCTTTCTGTCTCCATACATTAATCATAATTACTAGCTGTAGCCATTGGGCAGACAAAACAAAATAACTTATGTAGTTAACCTGGTAATTTAAAATTTCCTCGGTAAATATTATTGCCCGGCGTCGGCCTCGGAGGTGTGGCTCGTCCTCGAAGGGTGAGGCCCTCGGCCTCTAGGTGTGCGGGCCTCTCTGGATGCAGCGTCCTCGCTACAACACTGGCCGGTAACGCATGAAGCGTTTTCGGAAACCACTATCCTAAATAGAACAATTAGGTCAATAATAGATTTAAAGTTATTTAAACAGCTCCAAATAATGTTTTAGGACTCATCTTGTGGTTTAATTATGTTACAAAAGCATTTTTGCATAGTTTTATCTGTGTAAAATAATATAGCATAATAAATGTTGAAAACATGTTACGCGACGTTACTACCATTGGAACTCATGAAAGGTTTCAAACCCCACATTACCATGGAACAAATTTTAGAAGCTTTCTTTCCAAAATGTTATGAAACGTTTTGTGTTGCTGGGTTCATCATCATCGTCCTGTTTGACGTCCGAATGAATGTTCAATCATTGGGTAATAAGACGGTCCATGGCAGCCTTCATAGAACTATTCCATGTTGTATGGTTCCTCCTACGTAGCAGCAGGCTCCAGATTCCAGTCAGGTCCTTGAGATCGTGCCAAGTCGTTAGGCCTATTTTAGCTACTATACACTTCTTCTGCCCCAATCACTGCACATCCGTCGGTATGGGCGACTGCGCTTCATTTTGAAATGAGTTGGGCCTTTAACTTACCATTGCCTCAACAGTTACATCCATAGAGATATTGTCTCCCTGGTAGCAACCGGCGAAAAAGCGCCGGCGAACAGTTTGTACGACGTCCCCGAATCAACATGTTCCATGCTGCTCTCGCTCCATACGGTCTATCATCGAATCGTTATTTGGCTAGCTAATGTAAATGAGTTTTTTCTTTCTTGTGATTTCCATAATGAATGGCTCGTCATTATTTGCGGGGTATTGCGAGACGATTTTGCCCCCCTTGAATTCTTGAAATGAAAAAATTGCCCCTGCCCTCATTTTTTTTTTCAGTGAATCCGCGCTGTGTGTTGGATCGGTAGTGTTTTCCATTACATCGGGCACAATCGTTGTAAAGTACCATCGTAGTTTGTGGCTCCACTGATTGAAACTGACTGATCTACTCCAACACTCGACTGACAACTATCAAAACATCACAGTCTGTCCTCAAATTGACCGATCACACAATTTGGACGAGAATTCATTTCACATAAGCAAAATCCTGACAACTGTTTGACTCAAGACCGCTAAACGAAATTATGTGTATTGTCTCCGCCACCGAATAACCCTCCTCCACTGGCGCCACCCTCCACACCCTCTCCTCTTCCTGTCCCAATCACTCGATGGCCTAACGCGAAGCACGCCCCCGGTGGACATGACTTCAGCAGGTAAGGTGCCAGGCATTCGCTTAGATAAGTGACACGAAATGCAATGAAACAAAGTATGGATGTGGAAAGTTCCAAGCGAAAAGAGAACGGGGTCGTTCCAGTGTTTGGCCAGAGAATGCTATTTCGGTGATCTTGTGGGTGCGGAACCCCAAAATGATCGCACGCGCAACGCGCCAGATAGCTGTGGTGGTGACGCTCCGCTTAGAATGCTCACGTAGATGGTGCAACGAGGCGAAACCTTAACGTGTTATGGCATGCAAGTTTCGAAATTTGGTTGTAAAATCTAACGGAAAGTACTTGTTCCTAAGGCTGAAGAAGAAAGGGTTGTCTCGTTTCATGCCCAGGAAAGGTTATATCCGATGATCTGGGGTACGGCGTATTAAAACGCAAAATTTCCTGCTACGCTCCGCGTCAACAGTGGTGTCGCTCCGCTTAGATAGTCTGCGTGCCCTCAGGTTGGAAATTCCTGCATACGCGCCCGGCAGAGGTACGTTTATTTTTGTCCGCGGTCGCCGCATGAAGACCCTTCCGTACAGTTCCTCTCGTTCACCAAATTGGTCGCCACAGACTTTGCTCTAATCCGACTACGAGAGCTCAGAGACGACTTTTTGCTGCTTCTCGTTAGCTCAGTGGGGTGTCACGACCGCACGAATTTAAACCCATGCCAATTGCGTTGCTCGCTCTACAGATTTTACATAGCACCATATAACCGGTAATGTGAGCGCCCACGTTGACAGGGAAACTGTCATACTTGCATGCAGGCGACTGAGCAGTGATCTCCGCCGGTTGATTTTTAGTGTCCGTGCTGCAAAGGTAATTAGATAGAATTGATCTGCCGAAGGCCAATTAAAGTGTCTCCCTTCGTAAAATAGACTGCGAGGCAAAGTAGGAATGCGATTAGAACTTTTCATTAAAACTTTTGACAGATTTTGATGTTAACTGTCGCGTGTAGCCGATGTCTACAAGTTCTCCCATGAATCTCGATATAGATCAGGCTCGACTCATCTTGTTTAACGAGCCGAATGCACGATCTGGACTGGAAGGGGTCCATCAATACTTTCCTTAGTCGCCCCTCTCATGCTGGAAGGGCATATCACATTCTACAACCTATATAGAAAACAGCTACCCTATAAACTGCTTGAGGAGTGTTGATGGGTACGAACGTTTGCGTACTCTGCCTCCGAAAGTCACAACAACTCGGATAGAGGTAAGGTCTCAGCATCTCACCTTGGTGAGCCTTTAGCCTACACCCTGGCTGATTGTAAGATGACGCCACTATTCCCAGTGGAATCTCTTGATACTATCCGCCACTCCTAACTTCTGAATTTCACCCTTAATCCGCGTTTCCATGCAGGCGGCGGGCGGGCTGGCGGGCGTTTGGGAAGAACCTTGTCCATGCCGCGGGCGGGCGGCGGGGCGTTTCTCGAGTCACGCACCTCTTCTCACTATTTAGTGTGTTTATGCGCTATATTAGAACCGAGTACCTACTATTATTAATTTGTATGATTATTATTATTGTTCATATGTTATTATTATTATTGTTTTAATTTTTGGGGGGGGGCGGTTTTAATTTTTTTTATTGCTATGTTTATTTGTATTTTCGTGTTGTTTTGTTGTCTTGTTGTCTTGTCCACACCCGGACCATACTAGTGTTTTAAACACCTAAACACCGGGTTTTCCTTTCCTGAAAACCATTGTTCGGATGTCAATGATTACTGCCCACCATTAAAACATTCACAATTGACCGGTTTTGGAGATTTCATTACATACTTGCATATCATCGGATTTTAAACATGAATATGTTTCAAGAAGTTTCTGGCCGTTGAATATAGACAACAATTGTCTAAAATCTCATTCCCTAGTGTTAAACAGTTATGATGTTGTTTGGAACATTACATTATTTGAACCTAAAATTGTCCTCTCTCTCCGGCCCCACATGGCTTGTGAGAAATGCAGCGTGCCCTTGTGCCCTACATCACGCATCTTATCAACCTTTCACTGGAAATGTCTGATGTACCAGCGGCTTTTGAAACAAATGGCATCCATTCGTCCGCTCCTGAAAAACCTGTCGCTCGTACCCAGTCCTCATCACTACCGACCTGTGAGCAAACTTACCAACATCTCCAACTTTGAGAAGGGATTGAGGAATAGATTCCAGACTCACCTCGTCTCCAACAATCTATTTGAGCCATTTGCCTCCGCGTATCGGCTGCACTTCAACGAAACCGCTCTGATCAGGTACCGCCTGACCTTTTGAAGGCTGTCGACAATGGCGTTCTTGGCGTCCTTCTGCTGCCTTGATCATCGTCCGCCTTCGATACAATCTCCACATGACCCATTGCTGGATCGTCTTCCACAAAGAATTCCGGAGTTGAAGGACCGGCATTGGAATGGTTTCGATCATACTACGTGGTATCGCACGCAACACGTCAGTATTGAAGATACACACCACACTGTTCCCGCCCAGCTGGCTCACGGTGTACCACAATTCCGTCCTTGGCCCGATCTTTTTTCGTCTACACCAACCCACTCGGCGTATCTCTTTCATCAGCACCATCTCCAGTACCACATGTACGCTGATGACCATCAAGTGTATGTATCGTTCGGGGTCTGTGCGAACTCCACTCACAGTCTCCTTATCTCGACTGGAGCAATGCCTCTTGAAGTACCCGGTGGATGAGCACTGAACTTCCTCAAGCGTAAACATCCAGCTGAGCTGAGGTTTTTGGCACTCGGTCTCTTCTGAACAAGACCAGCAATGTATGTCTGCGAGTGTCGGGATCACTCCATCGAACCGAGTACATCAATCAAGAATCTCGGACGTAAGTACGACCCGAATTGGACATGGAATCCCACGTCAATCATTGTTTGTCGCATTGCCTATATGCATTTGCGTAACATGGGTCAATCCGGAAGTACATCACTGTGGACGCTGCTCAAAGCTCTGGTTACGCATACGTCACGTCACGCTCGACAGGCAAATGCTCTCCTAAATGGGCTACCGCAGAACTTAATCTTTAAGTCCAGATATGGCCGTGTGTCATATTTCTGGGAGAAAATCTTGACCATATATCGCCATTATTGATTGACCGCAGGTTACCTGTCGAGAATCGGGTTTGATTGGTTGGTGGTGAGTTTCAAAGTATAGCGCAATACCTACAAGGCGTTGGCACTGAATGGCTCCAGCCACCTTAGAAACATGGAAATCGTACGAACCAGGAAGAAGCGCTAAGATCATACAAACCAAGGACTACTGCATCTTCCAAAACCCGGTCTCCGCATGTACGGTGACAGAGCCGTGATGTGGCGGCCGCTAGGGAATGTGGAATGGAACAGACTCCCACAGGCAATTAAATTGTCAAACTATGTTCCAGGGTCCGTTCACAAATAAAGACTATTTGTTCAAGGAGTCGTATAATTGAACGGTAGTTAATGTTTATTGCTGGTGTGGATATAGATTTGTTTTTGTAGCGCATTAGAGCAAACGCTGTTTTAATTTTGCGCTGTATAAAATTCTGTATTATATTATTATTATCCGGCTTCAAGCACGTAAAAAGATTGCAGGGAAATCCCGGAGAATTGATGCGAAATACCACGCGGACACCGCGGGCGGGCGGAAAAAAAAAAAATCCTACAATGACCATTCGAGGAAAAACGCCGGCCCGCCGCCGCCCGCGTGCAGGGAAACGGCCCATTGAAAAAATTAAGATGGCGATGTTAGACGCCTGCCCGCCCGCCGCGTGCATGGAACCGGCTGGTATAATATTACTACTCATTGATCGCTCCTTACGATTCACAGGGAGTATTGTATTTCATCAACACGAAAAACTCCGCCCGCAGAATTTCAACCTTCTTCGACCCAACGACTTGAGGAAGGTAGATTATGGTCACATATCTATGCCTATATGGAGAGGAACTAAAGAAAAACTTGACCGGAAGAATTTGATTAACACATGTGTGATGGAAGGGGAGGGGGAGGAACCTTACTGTTTACTCGCCATCAGAATTTTTTTATGGCTCAACTGGTTCACATAGAGAAAGTTAATTTCTCTTGTCCAAGTTAAACTTAACTAAAGAGCACCCGAACACAAAGCGGTAGCTTCCATGGACTGGAAACACTAACTTCTTAGTTTACATGGAATAGGTTATGACAAATAATCAAAGCCTTGCCTTCGCTCTGAGAGGGTAATCAATCCACGATGGACTCTTGAAGAAGTGAAACCACGAAACAAAAGAAACAAAAGTATAAAAGAGAAACCATTTTATTTTAGAGTGAAACATTTCAGTGTCATTCAGTACAGGGCAGATTCTATCATGCAATAGAATAAAACAGAAATGTGCACATTGTTTACTTTTTACCCAGTGTTCCAGCCAGGGGTGTTTTACAAAATGACACATGGATCTGGTAATATTTTTAAGTGCTACAATACTGAAATACTACAGGAGCAGTCACGTACCACAAAATACCAGTGACAAACAGCGGATAGACCAGTTACCCAAAGATCCACAATCAGCCCTGAGCTGTGATAATGACCCTATTTAACCTTGGAAAATCAAATGTTGAATTTTGCTTTCAAAACATGTTTAGAGGACCACAGCCCTACTCATTACCCCAACTATATGCCAAAGCTCGGGTCAACCTAAGGATCAGTGCTCAGAAAGAGCCCAATATGTTATAAAATACAAAAATTCCTTTACAAACTAGCCTGATAAGGCTTGCAGGCTAGATTTTGATGTTTGGCTCTCTCTTTAATTGAGTATGTTACCCAGTGACACCAATGTTCCATATCCAATTTTGGAACATTTACATTTCTTGTTGAATCATTTAAACGAAAACAAGGTTCATTCGGCAACAAGAAATTCCAATTAAGTGTGGCATTCAATTAGCGACAGGACAATAGCAAAAATGGCACAATTACAAAACAAACGAGTAAGAAAAATGACTCTAAATGTCATGCTCCTCTTAGAAAAAAGTTATTTCTCTTCAGATTTGACTTTAAAAACCTTGAGACAAGAAATAACGCAATAAATTTAATACGTTAAATATATTATGGTAAACATTTACAAACTCACGCACGGGCATGCAGCAACATATGCAATTTAAAAATATATATTTATATTACAACTTCTACAATCCAAGTAAGTGTACAAACAAAACAAAGACGTGCATTGTAATATAACGTATATCATTTCATCTACTCCTAAAGCAGTAATCTGCTACGGTGCTCCCACTGTGAATTAATTCATTTCATATAAAACTAAGCATAATTAATTGCATTGGCCATCACCTAAAAGGCCCCTCCCTGTCGTTGTCCATGGCGAGATCAGAGGGGATTCCAAAGTTAACATCCTGGGAGTGTAACTGGGACTGTGGAGTTGATGTCCTTTTAATTTATTTTGCAAGGAAAAAATACGAACTATATTTTATTCAACGCCAGAACACAGGTTACAACTAGATCCCCACCGTCATTTTGGAAGATAAGATTTAAACAAATCCAAACTGGACCAAAAAATTGTTGCCAAACCCTACCACAAGCATGCATGCCGATGGACACGAGGAATGCACAACCCTACCACACATGAGATATTCAACAGAACCCTACCCCACATGAGATATTCAACAGAAACCTACCCCACATGGGATATTCAGCACAACCCTACCCCACATGAGATATTCAGCACAACCCTACCCCACATGAGATATTCAATTCAACCCTATGTGATTGATCCTCCAACCCCATCCCACAACACATGTGACAATTTACATATGAGCTCATTCAATTACAGACAATTCCCTATGATTTCCACTTCTTGTTTGGGTGCTGCAATTCCTGGTTGAAGGGGGGGGGGAGGGATGTCTTGGTTGTCTAAAGCCCTGCAATACTACCAGAACAAACACTGCCCTCAAAGAGTATTCCATCCTGTTTGCCATAGATGTTCATCCAATGATCCTGCCCAGGCTGTCCTGTGTGAACAGGATCCGGTGGGTTGGGGCCACAGTTGGGACACCCAAGTAGCTCATGGTTGATGCAGCTTTGTGGATACCTCAGCGAGTTGGGAATGGATGCAATAACAGATATTTCCAGTCATTTTTAGAAACTAGGGCACTATTTCTTGTAAATCTTGACAGCCCACTTTGCATGCCTTTCAATTAGTCAATAATTAGTCATTCGTGAAACGCCAGAGGCAACAGAATTACATGAATTCGTACTCACTGTCCACTGTACATTAATAAATTAGAAGTGAAATTGATTCAAAATCGATACAATATTTAGCGCTTATATATCTGTGAATGCACATAACTATTTCACACATGACTGCCATCCATTCATCCTCTCTTATTCTTAAGAAGCTTTTTACTTGTGACTCAACTGCCAATCTTGAAAGTGAAGGCAATTATTTACTTGCTTCGAAACCCTAAAATCAGCTGAACAACAGAATTGCATCATGAGAGCTATCCTCCCCAGCTGGTTATTGTCCCGTCTAACTGTGCCTCTAAATCATACCTTCATGATGATTCTGTCATAAGTCAGTTGGACATATTGACACATGATGCAATAGTGCTAAATCGACAAAATTTGGCAGTGCCAATTAACCACCTAATATCATACAAGTCCAAATACATGCATTCTCATGTAGCAACATTGCTATCAGTATAGAACATTATTTGGTTACCAGGAACATCGCTATCAGAGAGTAACATAACCTGTCATGATTTGAGGATCTATATCCATGAACAGAAATCTGGCAAGTTTTTCTTTGGGTCAGTTCAAACAATGACGAGTGGTGGTAGGCACACAAAATATTTGGTAGCGTAGTCTTGTCTGTACCATAATTACTATGTAGAATTTCTAAAGACGTTCCAGAGACAGCTAGTATTCTAGATAATAAGCAAGATTAGGTTTCCAATGCCAAAAATGATATCTGAGGACTGTAATGTTCAACCAACTGATAAATAGACCTCCATAATATGAGACACAGAGTAGCGTGGATATTCAGCAGTATCACTCAGCCGTTACTCTGACGTCACACAAATTGGGCTTGCTTCTTCGTAAATGAGTGATGCAATTTAGGTATAATTTTCTTGTGTGTATGAAATAGCCTTGAAAGTATTATTGATGGGAGCCTACAGATTTCCAAGATGGTATTCATACACTACCACCATTGGTACTAATGTGTATTGGAATACCAATAGTCATCCACAGTAGTTCCCAAAGAAATGGACCTAGAACACCAAGGGCGACGGAATATGGAGTCCCCTTCGATGGTAACCGAAATGAAATTAGATGATCAAAATATCAATTATTATTGTTTTTTTGCACTGTAACTCACCCGCTTTCATTATTGGGTACCTGGCAAAACCAAAAACTTTGTAGAAGTACAGACAATGGCCTCACTGAAAAAAAAATATTAAAATACGAGAACCTGAAGGGTTTTGAAAGGTCATGTATGAAGCATTCTAATAAAGAGGGGCAAAAACTGACATCCAGTGAGTCAAAAAAAACCCCCCTCTTGATCGGACATTTGTTTACCAATGTATTGTGCTTAAAAGTGTGAATTGGGGATATGGAGCGCATTGCACAATCACCCAAAAATCCTATTGTGCCAAGATTTTTGACATATATTCTAAACGACCTCAATGTTCAATTCTTTATGTAATCTTTTGTTTTTTTAAGCCTAAAAAACTTCATGACAAGGGATGGCACAACAATTCAACTCAGCATAGTGAACCTGGCTGGAAACAATTGATTCTTCAAGAAGAAATTAACATTGACGTTCAAGGACAAAGGAACAATTGTACCAATGTGATGTCACTTCTTGTTGCAAAATGTTATGTTGTGCATATGTTGTCAATATACATGGAACTCAATACCATTCATGTTCTATATATCTGTAACAGAATGTTGTATGAAGATGGGGTTTGGATCAATAGTTAATATTTTCCTCCTCTGTATCACAAGACCCTTCAGGGATGCTGTACAAACCCAATCTGACATTTCACTGCATCCAATCTAAATGCATCCAGATTAAAACAGTATTGGAATACTGTCACCACTGAACAATGGAGCCCAAGGGCTGTCTATTGTCAGAGCACCTTTTGAATGAATCTGGGTGCATTGAGACGCCCGAACGCATTGGGATGAGTGCTATGTGTTCGCATTTGGATGCATCTGAGATGCAGTTGAAACTCTGAAATAGGTTTGTATGACGCCCCTTATACAAACTCTTCGAACCTCATAACTGAAATATCCCCAAAAGCATGGATAAAGCAGACAACCCATCAGACAAAATACAGCCTTTGCCTACAGTTCTTGTTAAGAGCAGTTTGCTATTACCAGATCGACCTGACATGGTCACTAAACCCCTACAATGAAGAAAACAGGTTCCCATCTCCTAGGGCCTTCCCGTGGAGGTCAACCTTAGGCACCATATCAAAAACAAGGCTGCAGCTAAGCTGCAGTCTTCACTGTGACAAAAGAGAGCTAACTGGACCACTGAACATACAGGTTGATGGTTCGCATTGTTATATCAAGTCCTTGGTTGGCTGCAGCTAGGCCAGAGGGAACTGCAGGAAAGCTGCAATAGTCTCAGTTATTCATACTGTGACAGAGGGAACTGTCATGAATCACTGAATATACACAATATAGTGATGGTCACAGCCTAACTGCAACCAGCCTAGAGGAACCTCCAGCTACTCAGCATGTTGTAACGAGTCATGACTAGAGTCACTTCTTTTCAAATATTAAACGACTCAAACAACTTTGTGGAGATTTTCCCTATCAAAATAGTAAAGTGACTCGAGTCAGTGACTCGAGTTACATAAATCTCTGTACGTCAATGACTCAAGTCATAAAATTTTGTGACTCGTTACAACACTGGTACTCAGACTGTGACAAAGGTTATTGCCATGCATCCCTGTACATACACAATGTCTTTGGGAGACGGTTCCCATTGTTACATTGAGGTCTTACCTCCTGGGTGAGGGAGTTACATTCAGTTGCAGCCTACAGCTAGGCTAGAGGGAGATGGTTTGTCTCACACAGGTACATAGTCAAGGAGCAACACTGCCTGATTCGACAATTCAATGAACATCAAACAAAGGAAGGCTTCCAAGGCCCCACCACAGTACTACGCTGATAACAGACTTATAGAAATTTTCCATATTTTGAAACAACCAGGCTTGCGACAATGGACAACTGCAGGAGCAGGTATAAATTGGCTTGTGTGTACCTAATCAATGAATAAATCTATTAGTCAAAACCAGACATTCCCTTGAATTTGCTGAAGAGTTATAGAAAGGCATCCATCCATTTAGCAAAGGTCTCTCTTTAAATTGTAGGCAGAAATGCCAAAACCAATTTGGCCAGTTCTCCATACTCCATAATATTACTTCTACTATATTAATCCAGCAGATCCCTTTAGGAATGACAAACTGTAGGTCTTCCAAAAAGAATTGCAATCTGACGAAACTAACCATGACAGATTTATAGGCCTTTCTTTCTTTGCTGCAATGTTTTACATGTAGTTAATTACTAGCTTTGAAGATTGCTAGCCATTTGCCGTACATATTGCGATTTGCAATTATATCCTATCATACCGAACAAGTCACAATGATTGCTTTCTACTTTACTGTGAAATTTTCTACTATGACTTGGTTACTATACCATTCTAACCTATCTAAATTATTAGGAGATTGGATCTCACTCCCATACTAATCAAGATCCTTCATTCTGCTAACACCGAGCAAACCCACCAGACCCAACCGAGAGAACATTTTTTTGGAATTCTGTTTTAGTCTCTTTATCCATATGCCACGCAAAAATCTACATTAGCATCCAAACCTGCCATGCCCAAAGACACAGCAGAAAAGCATTTTAGACTTGGTAACAGGATTCAAACCCCAGCCCTTCAACCTGTAGTCTAGAGCCCTACCGACTGGGATAATCCGAGCTTCACATACATGTCCTCTGAATCACATCTCCACTCCTCTCACACGCTATAACGTGCCATTCTGAAGGGCTACTTAACCTAACCATAGTTAGTAATCGATCATTTACGCTATGGCAGACAGCCTTGACTGCAGTCGTCTTCTGTCGGCTTCGTTGGTGTAAAACGATTCTCTCTCTCTCTCTCCCCCCCAATCCGGCACTCCTCTGCTTGATTCTCACCCTGTTTCGCAGGTCACGCTGCGCTGGTCAATCACCCACCGCTCATACACACGCACACACAGACATCACAGCCGGCCCTGTGCCTGGCATCGTTCATCATAACCGTTATCTTGACGAACCCCCTGCAGTTTCCCCCGTCGTTGGGGAAAAAAAACCCGACCAGCCCAGTTACCTCTCTCTCTTGGCGACTGGAACAAATCGAGCCCACCGAAGATGAAATGAGGACAAAGCAACTCTATAGCATAACGCAAATGTGTTTCACACCCAATCACCATGAATCAAGTCCGCTTTTCTTGCTGAATCCCCAGAAATCGCTGCAAATGGATGTATTCTTCTCATCCCGAGTAGGGTCCATATGAGGACTGTTTATCCATCATGCACTTCTTTTCCCTCTTCTTGCTCCCTGCACTCCTTGTAATCATTAAATCCTTCTCGACAGTCCCTCCCCACTCCTCTGTCTCTTCAAGCTCCATCAATTCAATCCAGACCGCAGTCATTTCTGAACCACATAAATTCCCTGTGGCATGGGGGTGGCCCACAGTCTGTGTCAGGAAGCAGTGTCCAAAGTTGGCCTGTCGATCCTGATCCCACTAGATTCCAGCGTATCTGTATGTAAATTCTGTATGTCAGTATAACGCACTGCAAACCACTGTTTACCAGAGATTAGAAACACAACGTACTTCATCAGAGAGTGTCTTCAGGCAAGAGATTAAACGAGAGCTGCAAGACCCTCTTAGAGGATTGTCCTAATGGTAAACCGCCTAGTTAGCCTGTCTTTATTGAGTATGATGTTCATATAAGGCTTGTGACAGCTTACCGTCATACTCACGGTTGCTGTATTATCTGAATGTGATTGAATGACCGAAGACATTAACCACCATGAGCAGCCGCTGCCCAAGCCATTAGCAACTTCAAATTGACTGGTGATTTGATTCAGGTTTTGAAATGCTTCATGGATTTGATGTCTTTTGCGTTCACTATTCTTTGAGTTTTCCAAAGTTCCCACCAATAGGGATCATTTGCCTCCCTTTGTGGTAAAACGCGTAGATTGGATATTCGGAAATAATTCTTCACCGCGGGGTGGAATAGCCTTCCTGAAGGAGTTGCTCTGTGTGAGTGTGAATGCTTCAAGAACAAGTCTTGATTTATTTTTCCAAGATTGTGGGTGAATTCTTACAACTGGGTTTATTCTTCTCTTTTGGGAGTGTTGTTGATCTGACCCCTTTCCCTCAAACTCACTGAACTAGTGTGTGTTGGAATACAACACTGCAGTAACCGCTTGTGAAGGCTTATGATCAATCCATGAGCTTCTGAGAGCAGTCGCATGAATCTGCAGTTGATGACCGCAGGGAATTGCAGTCTTGACTTTTTCCATACGTTCGGGGTAGGCTTGGAAGCTCTTAGATGTAGGTTCTGGATGACTAAGTAGGTGGAATCAGTACTGTACTCACCTCGGTGAGTCTAAAGGGCTCTGCGCTTTACGTTGTAGGTTATGCTGGGTCCTTCCCTTCACAAAAATTCTTCCTGTTGCTATTTGTCCTACCAGCGGCTGTGCAAATGAACAAGTAGTGCAAATCATGGTCATGGAATGTTTATGATAGGCAGGATCAATGAAGTCAATAATAGCGCCATGGGTAGTTATTCTCCCTAGCTATTTTGTGCACCTTCTTGAAACTAATGTCCTATTTATATAATAATTAGCAACATGCTGTCCGGCGCTGGTAGGAGTGTGAAAAGGAGTTGTCTTTTTACTCACAGTCACCATGCATCATTTGTCCCCGCCCCCCCTCCTAGCTGGATACAGCAAAGTAAGCATGACAGTTTTTGCACTTCATCTCCTTTCACACAACATACCTAAAGTATTTGGGTACTCAAATGATGGATTATTATTTTCTCGAAGCACCTTATTCAGCAGCACTTTCACCAATATTTTGATTCCCCTCGCAACCTCGATTGTAGTTTCCCATTTGCATTATATAAATAGTATTCTTTGCCATTACAGTACACAGCCGAATAAGCTTGATCCTGGGTAGGGGGCGCTACTTAGCCGTCCTGAAAGTTAATGAAGTAGACGGTAACTAATTCCATCTAACTTTACATTTAACACCCCCATCAATCATGTCATTTTTTCCATCATCGAACCCTCCTCATTAATGGTTCTCCGGGCCTTTTGGCGGTCCGGGCATGCCATATCTGAATGAAAGAAATACTTTTTTTCTTCTATTGTTGCTACTTAATAGTGGTTCGATTCCGTAGGTTCCTGCGTCACTGAATCAGGCTAGGCCTAGGGAACAATTTGAACAGAGATAGGCTACAATACTTCTCTGCCTAAACAGATTTAGAACACTACTATGCCTCAGTGTTGTCAAATCTAAGCCACATCCATACATGAATATTATTGGAACTGGCACCAAACGTCAATGAACTTTCTAATCACCATGGGCAACCATCAACAGTATGGAAAAATTTTACCCCGCTCTCTTCCACCTATAGTGTTACCCAAAATTTTCACATTCTGCCCCTTTTTTTTTTTTTTTTCAGCACTTGCTCCCTTCCTGTCACTCCACTCATTAATATTACCTAGATGGCACCAAAAACCACCAGGAACCAACATGGGCATTCTATATCTCACATGCATTTTACCTCCTTTTAGAAATGCAATTCCTGTCTGGTATCGCTTTTTACTTGTAAAGAAAAGAAGAGCCTTAGGGCATCGTAATTATGTGGCCAAGAATATTCAGCTTTGATCAATACGCTAGTTGACCAGGTTTAATGTCAGCTGAAGGAGGAATGTACGCTAATAAACACAACGGCGATGCCCCCGTGTCTCGTCTGGTTGCGCGATCAGGTTTACTCTATTAGTACATCTCATTGCAAAACAATTACAAGGAATTACATTTGTCGCTTGAAGATTCGGTATTAGCAATAAAGAACACCTCTAATCTGTGAACCAATTCAAATGCGGAAAAGGACTGATATTGACCAATGTCTACCGAGAAGTGAAAGTTTTCGTTGAAATGTGACTAAAATGCCATAAGGATGCAAATTTAGGCAATTACCAAGTCACGAAAATCGGGCAAAATTACAATATGCATAAAGTATGCAAAATTAGCCATGTGAGTCACCCCAGGACCCTGAATCCAAGATAAAAAAAAAGGGAACTCAAGGAAACCATACCCACAAGGTTTTCATGGCAAATCCAAGCAAACTTGAAGTTTTCGCTAAATTATGCAAAATAGGTTACGTTGGATGACTCATTGACCCCGAATCTTTGGTAAAAAGTTTGAGACGGAAGGTAGACCATATTCACCAAGTGTCGTGAAACTTTTTATTTTGCATAAAATTATGCAAATTAGATGACTTAATTACCATATTTTACGTGAATCTAATCAGTTCATTACCTTATATCCGCATCTAGGCTGCCAAACAAGGTCACCATAGCACCTACGACTTCATCCTTAATCTTGCTAATGAGCTAAACAAGAATTACATAAAACGGGTAGTACCTACACTTCATGAGGACTTTGTGCCCCAAAATCTAATCAGATCGTTCACCCAACCCAGATGCTACCCTGAAAACTTGCGCAATTGCACTACCATTCGAAAGTTATCCTGCTAACGGAGGAAAGTGTACACACAAACAAACCTACCCAAATGAGGAAAAATACTTATTTACCATATCCAATGCATATATCCCGAATAAGCCAGGAGATACAAACTCTTTACCACGGTACCGAGGTAACGATTATACCTGAAAAGCTACGGCAGAAACGATTGGTACGTAAAATTCAATTAATAAAAAAACTTACCACACAAGTTGATAAGCGTGGTAAGATTTCAACGCATAACCGAGGAAGTAAGAAGTTGCTCAAAATTGATCCAAGGCAGTTCCGCGAGGAAGCGGATGTGCAAGAGTAGAGAGCGGCATCAATACCTTAGTACTAACGAGATATTCTCGTTTGTCGGTGGTACCTCGATTGGCAGGTGTGATGAAAAACTTAGGTGTTAGCCGTTGGCTTCACCAGTTACGAACCCACGCACACACACACACACATCCACAGGCAATAGGACCATTAAGTCTCCGCTGAATTTCATTCAGGCGAGACAAAACCAGCAGCCACAAGGCTTAGTGATTCCTCGACTCGTTCTGACAACCCATAGCCAGACACAAGGACAATGGAGAGGAGCTCCTAGGGAACCCATACCGTCTGACAATTTCACCATTTTTCCCAACCAACCAATGGGTCTATGCCTCTTGAAAAGATAGCTACACACTAATTCAAGGATTTCAGACGTGGCTCTGGTCTACCTCAAAACAATAGGGTCATGTACCCCGCCCCGATCTCATCATGACCTCTCACTGAACCCAAAAGGATAGGGTTTATTGTTACTCATATGGGAACACACATACAAGTATGAGCTTCATCACAAGGTGGGGTCGAGTTATCGTGTTCAAACCAAAATTTACCAAATTATAACTTTTCACAAATTTCCTATTTGGACCAAAACTCACCCCCGACCTAGACAGAAACAGAACAATAGGGTTCATTGTACGACCCATAAGAAAAGCTTACACACCAACTTTTAAACTGATCAGACCAACGTTTGGACTTATCGTGTTCACAGGTTTTCAGACGTTGACCTCTGGTTGACCTCAGATGACCTCTGACCCTGACCTCAAACAATAGGTTCATGACTCCATCATGGGGAGGAAAACACACATACCCAGGTTTGAGCTTCATCATCCAGGTGGGGTCGAGTTATCGTGGTTCACAAGCCAAAAATGGACCAAAGTATAACTTTTCACAATTCCTATTTTGACCAGAATTACCCCCGACCTAGACCAGAAACAATAGGGTTACTGTAATGCCCCAGAAGAAAGAGAGAAAGTACACACCAATTTGAAACTGATTCCGGACCAACCGTTCTGGCTTATCATGTTCACAGGTTTTCAGACTTGACATATGGTGACTCTACAATTAAAAACAATAGGGTTCATGTACTCATCATGGGGTCCACACAGACCAAGTATGAGCTTCATCCATCCCGAGTGGGGTAGAGTATGTGTTTCATAAGCCAGCGTACATTAAACACCATAATACACACACACACTGTCTGACTGCATAGATCCTGGACTTCGTAAGGAATCAAAAAGGATAAGAACCACCCTCTCCATGATCAGATCAAAGCACTTTTGCAGACCAAGGGTACCTGAGAATACAGGGCCATACGCAAAAAAAAAAAAAAAAATATCAAACCAGACGTTTCAAGACTCTTTGTATACAGGGCTGCTTGTTCATTCAGGGTTGTGTCCTCAAGATTTACTCTAATTCGTTTTTACACTCCTGCTTTTCGATTATTATTCGTAATATGATTGCAAAACATCAATTGTTTCAATTCTAATCCTACCTACGTAAGTACGTATTTATACAGACAGTACATAAAAACTTGAACGTAGGCAAGCATCACACACATTCATAAATACACGTATTATGCCTGATAGAGTCCCTGTCTCTGGCATGTGATAGAAAAGATGCAGGTAGGACCTCCTCTCAGATAATCTAATGAGACATAGGGCGAACTACCCAACCTTGCCTGAGGAGGTCTCCAACGATGTTGAGAGCTGAGATGCGAGCTGAGGCCAGGTTAGAGGGTTGGTCCAGGCGGGAGCCCCATTTGAAACATTATGACATAACAAAGATATCAGCGCGAATTGCGCATTACCAATGGCCCAAGATCCCGGGGTATTGAGATGAAACGTTTAGCAGATGAGCAGCAAATCCCTTGTGTGTCATGTTCCACATTCGGGCGGGCAACACAAGGCAATTGTACAGAACTGGAGCATGACTGCCATTAGGACACTGGGTAAACAATCAACTAGCTAACATGACCAACAATGTAGAGATGATTGCTGAAACGGTAATGGGGTTGTTAAAGGGAAAAACAATGTTCAGCCATCTACCAAGAATCCCTAATAAGCGTTCCCCTCCTAACCATCTCCCCCCCCCCCGCCCCCCCCCCCCACCCCCCCCCCCCCCCCCCCCCCCCCTCCTCGATGGAAGTTCTTGAAAGACCTGGGATAACCATCTCATACTTGCATCAACCAGTCAGGTGATGCGGAGCATGTGAGCAGTTCGACCTGTTCTATGGATCATCAGTATGTACCTGCGGTACGGACGTATGATAATTCTATTAGCCACCGAAATATCCGTATTGCGAAGACTGATATGATTGTAATCCCAATCCCGTCAGTCGACTGTTATTTTTGCACTAATGTCAGTGTTTTGCAATAACAGTCAGATGGTCAGAGTACACAACAATCGCAATACTCGATTGCTTCATCTAAGTAAAGCCAGTTACTTTTTTAATGCTGAATTGTAAGGTTGCGTGAGCCTTTGAAGTTTTTGTTTACAGGCACAGATCGGCGTTCAGTCTATGGCGCGCTTCAAAGGGAGTACTGCCCAATGGAATAACAAACCGGTGAATGATTAAGTCGCTCATGCATTGGGGACGCCATGTTCACAACGTGCGAACCCTCAGGGTTGGCACGTGTGGTATGTATTGCGTCTCCGTGGAAGTATGCACAGCATGCACTGCCACTCTTTTGGATCTGGTACGTAATCATTACTTCGAATCGAACTAACGCAATAAGTTACCCTAGCTGCTTATACAAAGATACAGATCTAGAGATATAGATATCTCTAATCGTTTGGGTGAATCTTGATTTGCGGGTTGTAGAATAGGAATAAACTACAGCAGTCGGCTTTTACTGTTCATAAACTCTTGGCGCTGAATAGTTAGCTTGACATGAACTCGGCTATGGCTGCGTCCGTTATTTACCTGAATTCAGAGTTTATTCACCAGTAAAATTCCCCCAGTTTTGCTTTATTCCTTAATTAAATCAACAATTAAAGTTTACCCTTCCCACCCCTCCCCCAATATGAGATAGATCCCTTACTTCAACTACCCATGTAACTCTACATACCTTTGGTGGTGTTTGACCGCCTTCTTTCTTCGCGCAAGCACCTTATTGTCGAGCTCGCCCTCAATCCCTTCTCAGGGCTACCAATTTCTGGCACCTCTTTGACAGCGATCTCGTTGTCTCATATCTGATGGGGTGAGAAAAACTTTATCGATTAAATCGAATGGCTTACAGCCTTCCCAACTTATTGGGGCACTGATTGTGTTCCCTCTGCTGCATTCCATGAATTCAACTGTTTGAAGCCCTTAGCATTTGTGCAAAGAGCTTTCGATTATCTTTATAATGATACCCAAATTGCATGTACAGGTACAGTGCAGAAGAATGTCAGAGTGATACCAGAGACTTTGCAAGGAACTTTTCCGGGTTTGATTTCCAGGCAGTCCCGAAGGAACGTATTTGTCCTCGTGGCTGACTTACATACATACCAATATTGGCATATGGCTGCTTCCAAATCAAGATCGCAGCACAGCATTGCCTTTATCAACATTTTATGGGACAAGATGGAGTAGACTTGATTGTCGATAGAACAGTAGGTCCAGAGCAAACCTTCTCAACTAAAGTTTTGTGACAGTGCCAACTACGCTGTAACTATCTAGGTGGACGCGCCATCATGGTTGGCGCGGAGCATGAAAGGGAATTTTTAGTCTGGCAACCTCCCCCAGAGTTGGCAGGAAACGGCATTTCCCACGCCCCAAGGCAATAAGCAACGTCCTTTAAATTGACCATAATTCAGATTTTTCATCGTCAAGGAATGTTCTTGAAGGAACCCGATCAATTATATTCTTTTCAGACTATTGGTGAGGGCACTCAGCTGTCAAATGCATCACAATTATTTCAACAGCATAGGGCATGATTGGGCCATATATAGATATTTGGAATCGCTACTGATTAGTTTCCAACAACCGAATGCTGGATCAAACAGACCGCCACGGTTGCGGTCTGGAAAACAGATTCGGGCCTAGAGTGTCCTGCTTAACAAACTGTCTCATAGGCAGACGCTTGATTGGATTATTAGAAATGGACGCGGTAAGGTAGGCCTTGACCAATGCCACTGCTTTAATAAAGAAACTAACCTCTAGCCTCATCCTTCCGCCTCTGGACAGTCACTGACATGTTTCCTTACGTCTATTCTTTTTCCAGGAAGGCGTTTCTCTCTATTGCCTGTATGTAGAGAGGGAGCAATAGATTGTAAGGAGTGCTAGTTCAGTTTACAGACTTTACGAATGCTGACTCCTGGAGTGAATCTACAGAGAGGTATTAAACAGATCGCTTGTAGTATTAGGGTTGCAACCTTCACTCAATCCAGCAGCTCACTTCGCTGACAGAGCTATGATTTCATAATACGGACCCTCCAGATTCCATAGATACCCAGAACTGCAGCCGTATAATCACTTCATTCCAAAGAATTTCATCACATGACACCCACTCTACAACGACTACATTGTCCTCTACCATTCCTACTCCAGTCCTCTACAGAATAGTTTAAAAATCTCCTGTTTGAGGTATAAGGTTCTCCATGATTGGGCACCTCAGTATCTCCATAGTTTGATCAACCACAGAGTGACTGGACGGGCACGTCGATCCTTGTCACAGCTTCTTCTACACATTCCATGATGGCATCTCAGATCCTTCTATGGCCGGTCAGTCTCAATTGCCGCTCCGACCTTGTGGAATGAGCTCCTGTTACAACTCAAGTCGGCACCCTGTTGAGGTATAAGGTTCTCCATGATTGGGCACCTCAGTATCTCCATAGTTTGATCAACCACAGAGTGACTGGACGGGCACTTCGATCCTTGTCACAGCTTCTTCTACACATTCCATGATGGAATTCCTCAGATCCTCTTCGATGGCCGGGTCATTCTCAAATATTGCCGCTCCCGAACCTTTGGAATGAGCTCCTGTTACCGACTTCAAGTCTGCACCGCAACGAACATTTTTTTTAAAGCAAGCTTAAGACCTATTTATTCTCCAAGGCTTACTCTTGAGCACAAGCGCCACTGAGCATTGTCTTCCTTTGGATTTTGGCGCTATATAAATGTAATATTTATTATTATTATTATTACGGATGCGGTGTGCAATACGAATGTGAAAATCCATATTTTGTGAGAGAGTTGATACGTTATAAGAATTTAACTGTCATCATAATGGTAAAAGGCCATAAATATCTAGCACCTCATGGACTTTAATTTGCTTCATCAGGAAGATATTCAATAGACTCAATCAGCCGGATGCGACATTAAGGCGCAATCTGTACAACACGGTACTTTTGCCTACCCAGTGGGGCATCCACTTTATTTGAATTATTTTTTTTTTTTTGCTGTTATGGAACTTGTCTCAATCTCTGCAAACCAACTGCAAACTCATTTAGGCACGTTTCATGTTCGGAACTCTCATGAATGCTCCATTCATGATGGTCGTATTGATACAATATCCACATCTCTTGAGGCCACCTTAATTGCTCAAATCCGTTTGTCCTAGTTGTTATTTTCATAACATCTAGGGCAATTATTAGGAATCTTCTTTTTTTGTGAATAGCCCGGTTAGCAAAATAATAACTTTTTAGGCTAATTTTAAAATATTGTCTATATTTCCAAACACCCAATATCACCACCATCTATGTAAATTGCGTGAAGCTTACTACGGAACACCATTTCTACAACAAAATGTCCCCTCTGGATATGTCAAGATTCTCTACCAAACGCTTTACATTCAATCATAGTCAACTCATTGCTACCTATATCTCAATATATTCTTAGATTCAGGATAGATTTTAGTGCCTAGTTCTCTCCAAAACTGTGACTTACAGACACCGTCACTACTTCCACGAATACTCCTCATGCTGATCTTAATAGACCCGTACACTCTTTGATATTCCTACTCTGAATATGTCTATTTCCTTACAGTATGTAAATAATTGTCCTGGAATAAAATCTCCTGTACTTTTTTCTTGTTTTATTGTTGCCCTTGCGTCTTTCCGATGTTGTGCACACACAAAAACTGTTCTCGATAGCCGTCACAATAGAAATGTGGCGATTACTCTGAACAACTACTGTATGCTTCAAAACCTGGAATGGTTTGCCAAACTTCATCAATGTCTGCCCATCAACAGGTCGGGCCCTTACGTAAACTGATATTACCTTAATCAATCAATATTCCTACAATTGAATCCACTTAAAAACTACGATTGTGGCCAAATACTTTTCCTCGTTTCCGTCTTCTTACTGTTTTCAGTTTTTAACCTGGTCACTAGCTTGATACACTTTTATACCTTGTTTTTCTAGTGTCTTGTCTATAATCCATTGTAATTTTGCAGCATCCTGGACAAAATAAATTGATGGAATATCCCAAAACTGATTAATTACATTAGGATTAAACCTACCAATCTTTCCCTAGCCACAACGCAGCTTGAAACTGCAAGTGTGTGCATGCTATTCAGCGAGACGGCAGTCACCTGACAATGGGGCTGATGTGGATCGCCTTCCTTCATGACAAACATTAATATCTAGTATTAAAGGACCTGATTGTCTCTGTCCACTTACCAAATTCAGCCTAGGTCAAGTCCTCTCCAATGACACCAATGTGTCCCTGTAACAGGTTCGAAGGAAAACAGAGAAAATTTTGTCACAATGACATAGTTTCACGTGAGGTAACTTAACAGGTCCCTTCAAGAAAGCATTATTGACTCATAACAGGAATGTGTCTTGACCAGTTGATCACCCCAGTTCTCGCCTGGTTGCGCGATCAGGGGCTTCTTTCATCAGTCACCATGTAAAACCTTACAAGTCTTATGTTGTTGCTTTCAGATTTGGTATTAGCATTATCAGAAACAGCTTACTAATCAGTGACCAATTCAAATTCATAAGGATGATTATGACATGTCTACCGAAGGACTATAATTTTGTGGAAATGTGATTTAAAATCCTAAATTATGCCTTAGACACAATACTCAATTTCCAGTGAACCATTCTCTGATTTTAAATAACTCAGGAGGACACTGGTGGACCACACTTGATCCGTTTGAAATGGGAATCCATCAACTTGAACATTTGCTGAATGAAGCCAATCATCCAGGGTTATTGCAACATTGGATTTTTTTCTGAATGCAAAATGACTTTCACCAAGTATTCCCACCTAGGGGTAGCCCTAGCTAACACCAATTACCCCATATTCTTAAGAATGAGGAGGAAAGTTGTTTTTTTTTTTCAGCCACCCTGGGTAATTTTTTCACAACATGTGCGTCTTTTCGCCTAGAGGGAAATAACCAAAAAATCCTGATTAGAGGTTGTTCACAGCTCAATTACTGAACTTCAATGTGCAGCAAAAAAAGAATTATTCAGCTGATTCCAATTTCTGTAATGAGCATAAAAAAGATAAAAATGGGGTTATTGTATTTTTTTTTTTTTTGGGGGGGGGGGGGGGTTTCAGTGGAACATTGCTTGCGCATATCGACATACACACTAATTTGTTAAGATTCAACTACAATCTGAACCTGTGCTGCAAACATAAAATACTCCAATCATTCAATGTCATACTCCCATTGAGAGGACAGCAAATCGGGTTGACGACGAACACAATATCTCCCTCCTTTGATCTTTCTAAATCATCATTGGTATGTTCCAGTTGCCTCACATATTTGCTCCTGATTTCCTCGTTCACGGATTTAATCTGTGCAAGGTCAGCCTCCAGTTCGTTGTTTGTATCAGGTAGGCATCCTGTGACTGCTCAGGTTTTCCTGCAGAAGACAACAATTGGGGTAGGTAGGTCTAAAATATTGGTTGGCATTAACAGGGCTGTCTATGATGGTACTCCCAGGTTATGATATAGCTCGAAAATTGTTCAATTAGCACATTGCTTTTTTTTAATGCTCACACTCCAGAAAGCAGAAGAAGGCCAAAAATGCGGAACAGCTATCAACTACCGGCCTGTAATCCCCCTACGGAGTTCAATGAACCAGGGGTTTCTATTGAGTCACCCAATATTTGTGAGTCAAAAGAAATGGGGCACATTGACATAACAAAGTTTTGTGTGGGTAGGTAAAAGATTATATTGCAGGAAGTCTTATAAAATTTGGGGGAGGCAAGGGGGGTGTGCAGGCTACCCCGACCCCCAGTGATTGCGCC
This sequence comes from Sclerodactyla briareus, assembly GCA_026419785.1. NCBI lineage: Eukaryota > Metazoa > Echinodermata > Holothuroidea > Dendrochirotida > Sclerodactylidae > Sclerodactyla > Sclerodactyla briareus. The sequence goes on from JAODTK010000821.1 coordinate 54,867, forward strand.
ATGGTAGTGATGACTCAACAAGTGGTGTCCATGACTCAAGCCCAGACTCGCTGGTGGAGTCATGCACTCTTAGGAATAGGTCATTGAAGTCATATGATCATTTCGATCTACAGTATGAAATAGTATAGTGACTGGAGTCAGACAGTACATGCTTCAAAAAATGTTAGTTTCTCAATTATTCTCATAATCGGTGGTGCTTTTTTGCAGAAAAGGGAGGCTCAATTCATTCCACTAGCTGCCAATTTAACAAGCTGGAAATTCAGTGTTCGCAGAGTACCATCAAATTAGATTAGGTCCGGTGAATCATAACAAATATTAGTCAAATCGCAAACCTTCAAGTCTCTGCGACTGATCAAGGATTACTGTACTGATTATCCATAATCAATTGGAGGCTTGTATTTTCTAGATATATTACTGTGATACATATTGCAAGTGGACTTTTGTTCAGGGGAAGTAAAGTCCTTCTAGTCTATCAACGTTCCCTAAATAACAACTGGATGCAATGCAATTTACCAAATATAAGGCTCTGTTCATACAAATTTTACATTCGGGCAGGTGAAAAAGTTAACGTCAGGCCCTGTTAAACAGAGTCAGTGTCATTATATATACTAGTCTAACACACAATCCTAAGCACACATGCCAGAGAATATTGTAGAGGTCTATCAATCCCCTGGAGATTCAACAACAAGATCATAAAATACCTTAATAACACCATAAAACACTAGTGTTGGTTTGAAATAAATTCTGTCCCTCCTCTTTGCATAGTGCCATACCATTACAAAGTAGTACACAGTACAAAACCATGGCATGAAATCTAGCTACAGCGATTTTTTGTTTTGCTTACTGTAATGTAACAGTTACAATACGATGAGTAAGGACAAGAATGTAGCTAGGTATTGATTACAAAAAAGCAAATCAACCTGTGAATGCCTCTTACCAGTTCTACAAGTAATACAAAGTACAAAATCTGGTGCCAAACGAGCTTGTGGCCATAGTGAGTGTGGGCAGTGAGAGTGGAACCAGGATCCATTCGGAAGAACAAGAAATCTTAGTGTAGGATTTTTGCAACATGTATAAAAGTTTTTCACAGCTCATGGGCGCAAACAGCTGCTCAAGGGCACCAAACGAAGCCTGGCTGGGGATGGAAAGCAGGATGGGGTGCCCGAGTGCATATAGTTAGAAATTGCCAGAAGGGGACTAATAGGCTAGGATAAGGTGGGGGGGGGGGTGGAACATGGGCACAGGAGTGAAGTTGCATAATATCCGGGAAATCCCCCTTAATATACCTAGGCAATAATTATGTAGTAAGTATGTCTCATATTCAGCATGCAGCTTCCTGCTAGAGTGCTCGATCAAGAGCATGATAGATTAGATGAAAATTGCCAGAGGTCTCTGAGTGTGGTTGAAAGGACAAGCACTATGACTCACGATACTGGAGTGGTCATACCATAGACCTATACAGGACTAATGTACGCACTGCCCGAGTATGACAGCATGGAGCATGACTAACCATGGGGTGGCCGTGGGGAGGTCATACCATAGACTATTAAATACAGGACAACCATCATACTGCATGAATTGACAACATGAAGCATGACTATCCATTAGTTTGGGCCCCCAGCACTCTCACTGTTATACCTTTTATTAGAACCCAGATTCCAAAAGTGATGCCACTATCAAAATTCTTTGTTGGTGCTCTTTAACATAATGGACTGACATTCAAAATCTCATCTACTTGCAGCCTATGGTTGGTGATCTTCGGCTTCCTTCTCTGGTTAGGTGTTTCCTGCTGAAACACCAGGCTGCCAATAGTTAATATTGCTCAGTGGTTATAGATGTGGTGCTAGACAATATGAGCTCTATAAAGCCTCCCCCTTTTTAGGTATTGCCAATTAACAGAGGGACTAACCACCAAAGCTTCTGGTTGGCTTGAGGGGTAATCTTCTTTGCTTGCTCCAGCCATGTCTCCAGTACCTGGCTGCTGATCTGAAATTCCTTCAACTCCAATATGGTATCGAACACTACCACCTACCCTCCACCCACCCCACCTCCACCCACCCCACCCCCCTCCTCCCAGGTGAGCTGAATAGAAGACGGGACTGACCTTCAAAGAATCACACTCTGTCTGTAGCCTCTGGTTGGCTGCATGGTAGTCTTTGGCTTTCTTCTTGCTTGCTCCAGCTGTTCTCCAGTTCCTGCTCCAGTTCCTGGTTGATGATCTGAAACTCCTCCAACTCTCTTTGGTCTCTTCCAGGCTGATGAAGAAGACAACGTATCAAACTTAACTTAGCATTCCACAGCTCATTAACAGGAAAGCTAAACCTTCCAACGTTTGGAACTCCCTGTGACTATGTTTGCCTAATAATTGGAAGTGTTTGTCTCTTCCTGATAATATTGGTGCCCTAAATTCAAGTATGGGTGCCACTCAAGGATTTTTGGTCCTAGTATCTAAGGAGACTGGATTGGGGCAATGGAGGCGACAAACCACACAAACTGGAATTGGGCTATTACATTGGGATACTAGTAACAGGACCTAGAGAGCTGCAGCTAAGCAAAATATTCAAACCATACTATACTACAACAGGGCAGTATGATATTACCTGGAAAAGTTTCAAATTTGAACTCTGTCGGCAATTTCAAAATATTATGGAACGTAGAGAGAAGAAACATACTGGCACATTTCGAAAGTTATGGAACGTAGAGAGTAAAAACATGTTCATGATGGAGTTTGCAAGAATTTGAAAAAGTGCAAGTTATATAGTTTCCTTGTAAGCGATCTACATTTTATGGATGAGTTGTAATGTTGACAGTGTCTGTAATATGACTTTACCACATTGGTTTGAAGCATTATAGCTGAAGAACCATCCATGGAGGAACAAACCTACAAGATGGGGCAAAACAGCCTACAACGATGTTTTAACATGTTTTACAAGTCACAAGTTGCCCCAGACGTTACAGTAGTCCCCGTCGGTACTGGATGGCCTTCTGGGGTGTAAAAAAACCGGACGGCTTCTGAGTATAGTAGATCGGACTATCTTGTTGGTAAGAGCTTCGAACTGGTGATCGAAAAGTTGCAAGTTAAAATCCCAACGACCTTTCAACTTTTCCAGTGTACTCTTTGGCAAGGTACTTTGTCTCCATTGCCTCACCTAGGGCCCTGGAGAATCTGTGTTTTGAAATGGTAAATTCCGCGGGGCAATTCGGCAAATTCTGTGTTTTTCCGCACATCGGCAAGATCACCGTTTTCCGCGCAATTCCATGCCATGTTTACCTATTCCGCGAGAGACTGGCTTAACCGATTCGAGCACCAACACTTCCTTGAATTCCATTTCTTACAAGCCTCATCAAACTCCTCCCTCAAATACCTAAAAACAAAAATAGAAACTATAGTGAATAATATGGGTTCTAATATGATATATCTCCATCACAATAGCCACGTTGCACTGGGCCTTCACCGCACGTAACCCAACCACAATGGGTCTAACACGGGGCAGGAACGGCCGATTTCACCATATGGTGCAATCGATTGGTCTGGATAGGAACATAAATTAAGGGCACTGCACTTGACCCCATCGACTTAACACGTGTGCGTGTCCGCTGTCGAGCCTGTCGTGGACGTGAGTTAATTGATTCCCATCCACGTGGCTCTGAACTTTCCACAGTTAGACTAGGGCCAGCCGCACACGCCTTTTCATTGGTTCATTGACCGCAGAAGTCCCACAACCACCCCACTGCACAGGGGCCGGTGCGGTGTCTGCTGCTGTAGCAATTCTGGAAAAAGTAACCCAGGGTGGTTCTTTCTGTTGAAGACCGGATCGGAGTTCGCACAATTAAATACTGAATATACTATCAAAAAGGCTTTGGTGAGTGTATCCAAACTTGTATCGAATAAACGATCACAGTTTTAACAAAGGGAATTAAGATTGAAAAGAAACAGAGACTGCAACTTGATTTCCAGGATGGGCCATCACAATTAAATACTAACTTACATGTACCATCGTATTGGCTTTGGGAGGTGTTCCAAATAAACGATCACACTTTCAACAAAGGAAATTGAGATTGAAAGGAAACCGAGACTGCAACTTGATTTCCATGATGGGCAAGCACAATTAAATACTAATCTACATTTACCATCGCTGGCCTTTGGTGAGTGTTTCCAATAAACGATCACACTTTCAACAAAGGAAATTGAGATTGAAAGGAAACCGAGACTGCAACTTGATTTCTGTGATAGACAGCACAATTTCCGCATAATCCGCAATCTTTCCGAAATTCCACGCGTGACGCCCGAATTCCACGCATAACATGTTATTCTCTGGATTCTCCCAGGCCCTAGCTTCACCCCCCCCCCCCCCAGGCGGAAATTGGGAACTGTAGGGAATTTGAGTTACAAGCTGGTTTACAACATGGGATGCTGGGCGAGTACTAATGAAGAAGAACATTTGGCAGCAACTTGTACTCTCCGGGATTGTCAGAGATTGTACCGGTTCCTGTGATGGTATATCTGTGTTAAGCGCTTTGAGAATGTCTACGGTGTTGGAAAGCACTAGCATGCAGATTTTCACTATTATTATGACCAAAAAGTTCCCTTACGAATTGAGTTTCGCACGTTGCTATAGCCTGAATCAGTATACTCGGGTCGTGATCCACTTAGCGAACGTTTGGATTAAAGAACCATATGAACCACGGTGTGTGCTCCTCCTTTTTCGAGTGACTTTGTTCGATTCAAAAATAACATTCCTTGACAACAGTGTTCTGACATTAGCAGCAGCATGCAGCAAAACCAACCTGTACCGATCGTGAGTCTTTGTCTTCATTGTAATACTCCATCACCCATGTGTGGCATTTGATGGAGGATAGTTGCGGCACAGATTGTTGAGGTACGTCAGTGTCAACTGCCCTCTTGAAAGACCTTTGCATTGCCAATTCTCCAGCTATAGTGTGAGAGGAGCTTGTTCCATTTTGCAATGGTCCTTGGATAGGCTTGGAATATGCCACCCTTGATGCACCAACACGGCAAGCTACTGTACGTTAGAAGGGCTGAGTGTTGGATCTAGTACCTCTGTTGTGTGGGATGGGAATGTCTTGTTGGGATTTCAAGTTTGTTATGGAAAATTTTGTGGCAGGTAAGCATCAAAACATTTCTCTTGTGCTTCCAGCTCTCCCCATTTTCAATCATCAAGCAGAAAATTGACTCCTTTCACGACACGGCAAAACATTTCAAACTTTTTACCTCATTCACCACTAGGCCTAGTCCTCTTATCAAACTATCCTCGAGGAAGTGGAACATGAAGACAATTTTCCTTGGTTCTTTTTGGCAAATGGTTCTTCCAATCCAAACATTTGCTAAGGCGTAACAGGCCTAAGTGAATTCCCCCCCGATCACCCAATTATAGCAACTGGGGCAACCCAATTCATGGGGCACTTTGGTCTTAAATCACCCTTTGTGTGTTTGCATCAAAGGAGCAAGCCATAAATCAATATTCATTAATTGGGTATATGGCCACCACATCCTGATGGTTTGTTCTTGTTCGCCTACTGTGACATAAATTGCAGAAATTTTGATTGAAATCCAATTTTTCCAACTTAACTGAGCAATTATTTGGGTTTTTGGCCCAATATGCGTTCCATGGAGACCCTACCTTCACTGTTTCATATATGCTGTGTTAACCGCGATCGAAAAAACGGCTTCCATTTTTTGAGTTAGAAAAACGTTGGAGTTATAATCATGATTTCTGCATGTTTTAAGTGAAGTCTGGCACACCCACATATGCTATAGGCCAGGGCCTAGGCCTTTTCTTGATTTTCTAGCTGCTCCAGTGACTGCTAAACAAAATGCCCCTATGAATTGAGTTTGCACACTGCTATAATTGGTAATGGTAGGCTATCTGCTTGTTTAGAAAGCTATCCGGGGATTTCCTGCAAGATAATTTTCTAATTCTGAATGTTATTTACTTAGAATAGAAGCTAAATAGATATGACATTCTTGTTTTGTTCCTCCTGATCGTAAAACAAATCTTGGCTTCACCGTTACTATATAACTCATTTGGTATAGCTCATGAACCAACGACACATGAAGGAACATCGCAGAAACTGGAACATGTTTAACAAATAGTGCATGGATGAATGCAAACAGTCCCGATTCGAATAACGACAAGACGAGCTAATCATTTTCCTCACCGACGCATGCCGGCAACCCGACGATGTACACCTTCAATCAAACGGAGATGTCACAAATGCACTCAACCTGTGAAAACTTGGTGTATATTCGTTAGCGCACTCACCATGGAGAAACAAGTAAACTTAATCGGGAAGTCATGCATGCCCACATTCCAACATCCGCCGTGTCCGGAAGTACATCACCCAATACGTTGCAAGACACTTATCCACTCACTCGGACATCTCGCATGGACTATGTACGCGATTCTCTAAGGTGTCCCCGGGCAAATTGGATTGACGTACCCAGGAGTCAGGCTCTGCGCACTCATGACAACCATTTCGAAGTAACATGACCATATCACCCCCATTTTCTGAAGTCACTGCATTGGCTACCCTGGATTTCCGAAAAGTTCAAGTGTTGATGCACGCCTTCCAAATGGTGTATTTGAGGCGCATCGCCCATACCTCCGGAGCTTTGATGTCTATGAGCCAACAAGGTCTCTTCGATCTAGATAGTTGCTCGAACCATCCCGAGAACATGAACGGCAACATACGGAAAAGATATATCACATCCTGCAGCGTCCAAACTGTGAATAAGCTCCTTGCTCCAATCGAAATGTGGAAGCCTTGATCAGTTTAAAACAAATCTTAAAACCCACTATTTTTAAAATTGCATAGGGTTGTACATATTAATCTTCCCATAGGTATATTTAACTTTTTAACATACATTTCTGGTCATTTTTCAATATTTTTTATTGTATTTGAAGCAATTTTTTCGCAACTGTCTTATCTTTCATCATAGCAATTCTCGAACTGTTCTTATCTTTCATCCCAGCAATTTCCGATTTCTACTCATCTTATGCATTTTCCAGTTTTCAACTCCATACCTGGTTCTTGCTGTTTGACCATTTAATTGGGCCTTCATAGGCAAACGTGCGAACTTTTTCTACCTCAAAAGAGCTCGCACTTTTCCGATCTCGAAATGCAGCCTCCCAGGAAAGCTAGTCTCCAGAACGCATATCGGCCAAAACCAAAATAATTGCTTGATTTCAGTTGAAACATCGGATTTCAATCAGAATTTTTGTAAGTTTTATGTGGAAGTTGAAATGTGGCAAGAACAACAACAATTATCAGATTTGTTGTCGTGCACCCACAAAGGAATGAAATATAATGATTTTACTGGCTTGCTCCAGTGACTTCTAACACAAATGGCCCCTATGAAAGGGGTTTCGCAAGTTGCCTGGGCCTATATCACAGGTGCTGGTAACGTTTTGTCTAGGCCTCGCCCTTATATACATACAGAGTCGGATCACTCCTAACGACCATTTGAACCCACTATTTCCAAATGCGAATTCGAGATCGACCTCCGGCTATAGACAAATTAAACGCTTCACGTGAACCACAAAAGATCTTTTACATGGTACCTGCTCATATCGCGATCTTGACGGGAAACCCGCTATCCGAGTGGTGCCGCGCAGCACCTTCAAATGCAATTTTCAACTGTTTTCCGCAACCTTATACCGATTTCGCGAGTTTTCCAGTCGGGATCGTCAATATGACGTACCATGTAAAAAAGAATCTCCCGTGAAGCGTTTAATTTGTCTATAGCCCGCCAGTCGCTCTCAATAGTCGCATTTGTAAGTTCGTGGGTTCAAACGGTCGTTAGGATTTGTATCCGAGCCTTTTCGTATTGTATATAAGTGGGAGCCTAGCCAAACGTTACAAGCGCCTGTGGCCTATATATACTTGCACGACCATCAGTCGTTCACCTACCTGTCACGTGACTTCTCATCGCTTGTATTATGAATATTATGGTATGGGCAATGCGTGACTCATGATACTGCCCGACTTAGGATATCACTCCTATACTGTTCATTTTGTGTTTGATTTCCTTATTCCGTTATTTCATGCGCCTTGAACACCTCTCGTTATTTGTGCTATATAAATTTTTTTATTCTTATTATTATTATAAATAATACATAGGGCGGAGCCGGGCTGAGTATGCCAATTACATACGGCCACCGAAAACTATACTTCCCGTCACCCAAACATCCTATACCTCAGGTAGATGCACTGCATAGCCGTGTTCGCTTTCAAAATTTTAGCTGAAAAAGCCGAAACTTCAATAGGAATATACATCAACCTCTATTGCCTTGACATGAGCAAGGCGTTCTTACCATTCAAAGAGGCACCTAATAATGATTTGCAACGATCCTCGATGCGACGAACTCTATCTCATTTCACTATTACTGAACAATGTTTCATAACGGTCAATTAAGAACGGCAACTATTAATTCCTTTCAGACGCCATCGTGTCCCCCAGGGTGACAGTGCGAGTGCATTATTCTTTTATAACATACCTGGCCAACTCTTTTAAATCGGATGAAAATGACATTGAAGGCATTTTCTCCAACCTCCTCAGTTCGTTGATCATGACTATACCAGCGCAATAGTAATACCGACAACTTTTTCACGGTGGACACAATAACGCTTAATGATATCTCTTGGGCATCTACTGGTAGACATATTTCAAAAGCCAAATACTCGAAGAGCGAGTGACTGAGAAACTGACCAGTAGAAATCTAAAAATGACAGCACGAAAATTGGAGAAATTCTCAATCACCAGAAATGGCAATGAAAGTTGGAAGAAATTCAATATTTAGGTAAGTTTGTTAGACCGCAGAAGACAATCAACAGAAGAATTGGTATAACCAACAATGCTTTCACCTCTATCAACACTTTTCAAGAGCACACGAATAATCCAAAGCATCAACTCCGGATTTTCGATGGCCTTATACAGAGTATTTTTTTCTGTAATACTTGTGAACTGTGGGGTAAACGAGATCTTGTCACAAAATTGACACTTCCAACGATACCTACTCCGCAATGTTCTAAGCATCAGATGGACCAATAGACAATTGGATACCAAACACGACTCTATGATGTTGAACCATCAAATCCCTGGTCCTCTTCCGTAGTAGCCATATAACGTTTGAGATTTTTTGGTCACGTTGCGCATACATCAAGAAGAAGCTCCAGCGAAGACCTCGAGTGAAGCCTTGGACCTACTACTAGTCCTAAGCCAGTTGGGAGACCTGTGACTAATTTGCTCGGAAAAATCAATCGCAATTCAAGGACAAGCAAATTACAGTTTCGAGGACCATAACCCTTGCGGCAGATCGGGATACGTGGCGAATTGATCACTGATCATGTCGGCTCGAGAGACTCAACTTCTACTACTACTATACTACCGAAAACGAATGGTTGCTTTCTTTCGAACTGGGTGGACTTTTGTAATTATCAGATAGTGAAATACAAATCGTATGTGCTTTCACTGTTACGCTAGCGTCACAAACCCTCTTGTTTTGTGTCGCTCTACTTGGTATATACGGTATATACGTTCGAAAGACGCCGCAATGAGTGACGCATCGTGTCATTACAACTTAGCCTAACGTTCGGGCCTAACCAACACAAAAATGATGTCGGAAAAGTTCGCACTTCTGTTCTATTCTGCTGCCTTCTGTTTCCAATATTCTGCCTCCTGCCTTGGGGTGGAAAGAAAATGTTGCTACTTCCTCACCCATCATGTCAAATTAAATAGATCAATTCGAACGTATACAATTCCAAATAACTATCAAAAAATAACCGGTTCGACTTTGATTCACCAGCTTTTTTTATTTTCAACAGTTGAACTCCACAGTCAGGGTACCATTTACTACTAATCTAGATTTTGATCACGAAAGGACATAGAATGCAGTCGTGGGATTACATGCTATCACCTCAGGGAATGAATTTCTCTAAAAATGCCTAAGGGGAAGGTTGCATTTTGAAACTATCGCGGAAAAACGAGATAGATTTGAACTAATTATTCAAAAGTATTACCAATTGTGGCAACGATAGAGGTTCATCAGCCTCAAACAACTGAGCGGCCCTGCCGGTGCTGTTTTTATTAATATTGTATATGTGACTACGGAGAGGTCATTATTGACAGTAATAGTTATAGAAAAGTAGGCAAATGTCAACTTTAATTCATAACGAAACAAAACAAAATTCTCCCAATATGTTATCACAGGAATAATGAATCAGCGAATTATCGAGGTTACTCAGTGGTGGAAAAAACCGCGACGCGGTGTCAATGACGAAAATTCAGATGACGAAACATACGTTTCAAACCAGAATGCGGTACAGCTCATAATTCGCAAGGAGGCACGGAATTATTTATAATTGGACTGAATACTACCACAACCACTCCCCCACAAAGCAACACTGAACTGCAGTCTTACTGTTACAGTAGGCTACAGCAGCTGTAGTGAAAGAAGGTTTGATGAGAGAAAGTGGATTTATCAGGAAAAATAGCATGGAAATTCTTCGCTTCAATAGCACCACGAGGCCCAATTATCGGGGCTCATACAATATGAGGTATGTATAATGCCGAGAAATAACAAATGAAACAAGGTTTGTGAGTGTGTTCAGTTCGTGATAGTTGCTTTGCTACAGGAGCCATCAAGGCTACTAATATACTTTTGTTTTTTAATATGGGAGTTCTCCGAAGGTTGATGGCTTACTACAAAAAAAATGGAGAGCGAGAATATCTGATGGTGAATATAAGACGGCAGCCTGATTGTTTTCAGGGACCGGGGGGGGGGGGGGACTCGGCCATTTACAGAGGGAGTTATCACGCGGTTACCAAGAATCCACGTAAATAGAGGTCTTTTAAAAAAAATATAGGTTACGATACGTGCCGTAAAGTGAAGGTGCAAAAACAAACAATGAATAAGGAAAAAGGTGATTTTTTGACCCATATTGGTTTTTTGGAAAAGTTCCAATGAATTTGGGAAAATCGGGACCCTGTTTAGGGTAACAAACAATTGGTGTTACTTATTTAGGGTGCGTGTTTGTCCCGCCAGAATAAGTGTTCAGGGTTACTTCCAAGAGGTCAATGGCCACGCCATACCCATGTCAATAATCAGCGCCCCCCCCCCCCCCCCCCGCCCCCGTTATGTCAATAATCAGTGACACCCCCCGGAGTCTAGAAGTAAGAAATTCGATGAGCATACGTATGTACGTACGTAGAATATTGTTCATGAAAGTTGGCACTAAGCGCATTCACTTGTATACATCACATACGTAACTCTCGGTATCTGCCGGTATGGATCAGTATCTGTTAATGGATAAACAGGTGAGTCATATTCGTCAGCCAACTTACTATGTACCATCTCAGATACAGTTTGTCAATTAGAAGTATCTCGAATAAACCTAGAACAACCCGGATACTCTGTCATGCGTGCGTTTCGCAGTCTAGACTTAGTGGATTATTGCAGTTCTATCATGTTGCATGTCCTCTCCAATCGACTAGGATAGGCAGACGCTTCAAACACGGCTACGCGTACAACCTCCATAGTGAGCAATATTCTACTTACGGTGAATAACGTGTAGGGATTACACTGTGTGCCTGTGGGTGCACTTATTGTGCATAATACAAAATTATCTTCCTAGTATTCCGGGCAGTGAAGTTTGCATCCTGCTTGCATCTGTATCTTCTACAACCCACCACTTGTGAAGAATAGACCAACGAGACACATATCTACACCAGCTGCAGGGAACCAGTTCATGCCAGCCACCAGGGTCCAGCTCTTTCGGAGAACGAAATGCTGCACTTCGAATCTGGAACGGACCTCCCGGACACCTGCGATCGTTTGACCAGTCGAACATTAAAGAAAACCCTCTCCTTTTCTCCTACCCGTTTTCCTTCGAATCTGGGCCCTAAGTGCGTCATCAGTCACCGGCCCTTGCTTGTCCAATTCGAGCTACTTAACTTTCAATATGGTGGGAGTCGAGTCAAATCATGCACGTCCTGAAAAAATTTAACGAAGCAATTCCGCCCCGTCAATCATGGGCAAGTTACCATAATTTTCAACCTGAAGTTGCGAGTACGAGTGCTACTCATACTCTCCCCCCAAAATCTCCAGGGTATGTGTCGAGGGGGGAGCATATCAACTGATATGCATATGCTGCCTATCATCTCGAGCAGGGAATCAGTACAAAATAGTAAGTGTTCCTCGATCTCAGTTATGCTTGTGTTCCGGAAGTGAGAGGTGGGGCTTCCACTGAAGGGTGCGTGAGGAGCCAGTCAGATAGTTCAAATTACAATCGAACGCGTGTTAAATACAGAGATAACGCCAGCCACTCTTCCAAGCTGTAGTCTGTACTGGCCTTACTTACACGCCTCGGGTTTATATGCCTTCCACCTGAAGGTGCTTCAGCTGCCTGAGGAAACCCTTAGTCGTAAATTTGTAGAGGCTTCAGTTTTGGGGTGGTGGAAGGACACTGCGAATCTCACCTACTCTTTCCGAGGAGTGCCCTAAGTAACGAGGTAGGGGTGAGAACTCCTGCTCCCGGAATCACCATTTAACAGCCCCATCCGACAGACGAGGATGTACTCACTCAGTCGTGCAGCCACTTTCCTACACGAAGAAGAAGCGGGGTGAAGTTGGATTTGTGACGACACCAGGGGTTTGAACCAGGGACCCATGCATTGGCAGGCGGACACTCTACCGATCCTGTCACCTCACCGCTCTCTGTACCGCCATTTGTGGATATCCGCGACCCGCATTCTTGGCAGTACCAAGGCCGGAATTGTATTGACTTTCGCGGCGGGTGGATGCCTGATGCGGTTAGATGCCTTCCAGGCATATCTCCATGAGTATTTGAGTCACGCTCCTGAGTTTCCTTCAATTTATTCGTGCACTCGGAAAATCGATCATTTCCGTTCCATTTCTCCCTTCCGCTGGCTTGCCCCCTCCCCTACCGCGATTTACCGAACCAGTCGTTGCCAAACTTATGGACAATGTCTCTCAAAGAACTGACATGCCCGGTAAAGGAAAGAAGCGAGAAGAAACAGTGTCTGGGCAGTTAGGGCTACTGGCGACAGCTGCGTGATATCGTATGGGCAGGGGAATCGGGATCAGGTGAGAAGACCCTAGGTAATATGCGAGGTCTGTATGATTCATTCCCAAGCTATAGGTCCGAAAAACAGTAATCAGGATACAGGGAGGGCTTAGTCGTGGGCAGTGGGCGTACCCACGGGGTGGGGGGGGGTGACCCCCATGACCCAAGTGATCATGATTTTTAACACAAAATGATTTTTGGGCCAGTTCTGTAGAGGTTTTGCAGCAGAGGTTATTTAGCAAATATTGCAGCCGGAGGGGACACTTGAACAAATGCATTGTACGTATTGCCAAGAGGGAGGGTGAGGCATTTTTGATGGGCGCACTCCCTTTGGTTCCGACCTCAATCCCCCCCCCCCCCCCTCCCCCCTCCCCCCCCCCCCCCCCCCCCCCCCCCCCCCGCACAAATCTCTCGCTACGCGCAGGTGTGCGATATAGAATCACTTCAGAGCCCACACCAGTCGGGTTTCTCATCTCCCCTTCCCACGCAAGAAATATCAGGCTCTTTAAACTGAGCCACTGATGAACGTTCTCCCACATCCTTGCACAGTGGCACTACTATTGGGTGTAGGTTAAGGGCTGTTCACACCTAGGCGATACGTACGATACGATGAATTTATGGGACGTCAAGTTGAAAATACGTTAACTTTTATCGTACTGAATTATCGGATGCGAAAATTGCTCTGCGGAAATTACAATCCTTGATATTAAAAAAATGTCTGCCGACCAAACCTATTACACCGACTGAGGATACAAAAGGGAAAAAACTTGTATTTTCTCAACTCTCAACACTTATCCGTCCGTGTGAACACTCTAGCCGATTAAAAACATATCGTATCGCACTTAGTGAAACATGCAGCCCTAATGCTGCGCAAATTTGCACTCTTCCTTCGGCGATACAAGTACTTACGCAGTTAAGTGGGGAATAAGCGTAGGTCGGATCGTAGCAAGGGCATTGTGCAATTTATCCCGGCCGGGAAACCTTCGTCAACGGTATGTCCTGTTCGAAATTTTCTGAGTTTTGGAGGGGCGCAGTTGCATGGTTGCACGATGGGTTTGTGCATTTAGCAGGTAGAAGGAGGCTATCAAACCAATATTAGGAAATAAATAAGTGTGGCATGTTGGCAGTGACTATGCGGCGTGTAAGGGCGTAAGGGGCTCATCGGCCAATAATTCAGGAATTGACTTCGCTTCAGCACAAACTATAGGCCCCTGCGAACGAGTTATACTGGGGGTGATGAGCTCTCCTGACAAAAAAGACACCTCACCCTACCCCCGACACAAAAAAAACCTAACATTTTTCGTCGTTTATTTTCAGATTTTTTCTTTTACATTTTTTTATACTTTTTTTGTTCATAGCGAATCGGTGATTCAGATTAACAGTAAACCTGATGTTACCGCGGAATCGATACCCTAAACTGTTGATTAAGCAGCACGAGGCGGCAAGGGCCGCCACCATGGGTTGGCGCGTAGCGTACAAGGAATTTTTAGTTTACAGAACCCCCCAGATTGCAGAACGGCACTTCTGGGGTTTTCATATGCAGGTAAGTAAAATCCCTCAAATCGTCAATAAATTTCAGATTTTTTTTTTTCAAGAAGAAACACATTCTTGAAGGAACTGGATTAATGTTATTCCGAAAAATTCGGGCCACCGTCGGGTGTTGACGGACTCGTAGTGAGGTACAACAATTATTTTTGTTTTACAGACCCCCCCCCCACCCCCCCCCCCAGATTGAAGGAAACGTCATTTCCCGGACCGCATGGCAGGCAATAAGCAACGTCCATAAAATTGGCAACATAATTTCAGAATTCATATTTATAGTAACGTTCTTGAAGGAACGATCGATGTTGTATCTCACAATTCGGACACCAGGCCGCCACCATCAGTGGACGCGGGAGTTTACAAGGGGAAATTTTCGTTTTACAGAACCCTAGGATTGCAGGAAACTTAGGAAACGGCAATTCCCGCGCTGTATATGGCAGTGACAACGTCTCTAAAATATTTGCAATAAGTTTCAGAAAGTTGTATTTCAAGAAAACGTTCTTGAAGGACTAATTGATGTTTATTCCTTACAAATTTGGGCCAGCATTCAAGGGTCCTAGTAGGGAACTGAGAACATTTGAGCTACCGAATCCCCCAGATGGCCTGAACGTGCACTTCCAATGTTCGTATGGCAGTAAAGCAGCAACATCCCCAAAACTTGACAATAAATTTCTGAAATGTATATCTCAAAAAGAAACACTTTGAAGGAAAACTGATTACGTTATTCATTACAATTCAGCGCCCCCATCCAGTTGACGCGTACCGTAACAAGTAAATAGTCTTACAATAAGCCCCCCCCCTTCAGATTGAAGGGAGCGGACACTTTCCCCCCCGCGACTTATGGCAGTATGCAATCATGAACTTGACAGAGGTAAATTCCGACCAATGATCGATGTTATTCTTACATTTCTTCATCGTGGGTTCCATTCCGGCCATAGCCATGCCTTAGAGATATTCCATCAGAGGACCCTCCCATGGGTTTGGGGTGGAGGCTGCGCAGTTGAAAAGTGCTTGAAATCACTGTCATGGGACAATTGTGTGGCATTTTTCGGGATTTGAGTGAAAGGAAATGAGTCAAATCAGCCAGACAATTTGGTCCATTTTTCAGGATAGTTTCAGCTCAAAATTCTTCGTCCAAATTTCTCATGTCCAAGAATTGTTTCGTCCCGCCTACGCGCATGATAGTTCCATACGTCAATAACGTAAACCTCAATTCTAAGGTGCAAAGATCCCCAGCAGTCAGTCTGGCAAAGCCAATCTAACAATAAGGAATCGAAGTAGACTAAACTACGTGTGCAAGTGTTAAGAGAAAATGGCAGTTGGATTCCTGTGTGGCCTTGTTGTAGTGGGGAGGGGGGGAGGGTTGACAACATGATGAATAGTGCTAAACCAAATTCTCCTCGTGGCACTACTATATGATTCAGCACACTTGAAGATGACACGCGTATGGAGAAAAATCATATCTGCCAGGGATCTGACAAAGTGATTGTAAACGTGGGCTCCCTGTATTATACATGTAACGAAAAGATAGGATACAGCGAGCCATGCGCGATTGTTTTTTTCAATTTCAGTTTTCATTTTTATTGGCACCTTCCCAACCAAAAAATCAAACAATCTAATAGAAAAATGAGTTAGACATTTTGTTTGGCCGTACTTAACATATGATTGAAGGATTTTTTCGCCAGTACGCAAAATATTGGAGGGGGGATATATATTTTGATATATGCCCCCCACCAAAATAGTGGGGGGGAAATTGTCCCACTCTGCCACCCCCCCCCCCGTGATCGCCGCCCAGGGTAATGAGTCTATTTTTTAAGGAATCAAAAAAGATTGACCAAATGGGCATGTGTGGGCCCCTATGCATACGGTAGGCCTTGTTACCTAGTCAGTGTGTGTCTACAGCCGTAAGACGCGGTTGTGGCCGTAGTAGGTCTATTTCGGGGAGGTAGTGGTTTATGGTGATGAGCCCGTCAAAGCAGAATGTCATCAGTGGGCGAAAGCGAAGCGAGGCAAAGGATTTTTAAAACAAATCCGGCCTCAAAGACCACCGGAAAAGGCCAGTTGCTACCGATTTAAGTTATGTACATACACAAGATTAACAAAGCCACAACTACGGCGATAGAAACAAAATTGCTGAGATGTCAAGGAAACTTTTCACTGGCAACCTTCCACTACGGGCGGGGAATCCTGGCCAATGTGCTAACCCCTCCCCATGTTGAATGGTGACGCTGGGTGCTGCAGTAGCCAACATACAAATACGAATTTTTATATACAGATGAAATTCTTGAAAAATTCAACTTTTGTTAGTTGCCTCGAGGATCGATATAAAAACAACTGATAAGGATCTTTCAAGAGCTCTTTTTCCAATACTTATCAGATCAATCATCAAAAATATCAAGTGAATTGGGGGTCATATTAGGAATCTTCCAGTCAGTTTGCTCAAGTACACTGAATAGCAGCTTACGCAGCCAGCTGTCGAAAAAAAAACCGCGCGATACCAACTTTCATCAAATATTGATCCTGGACAGCCTTTAGGCTCAAGAATCGACAGGGGTGCTTGACACAATGACCTGGAAATGGCCACTACTGACTAACCAATTCTGGACATATCGTGTTGTACAAGGTTTTCAGACTTGGACCCGTTGACCTCTGACCTGACCCCTAAACAATAGGGTCCATGATTATCACGGGGGAACACAACTACCAAGGCTAGTATGGTTTCATCCATCCAGGTGGAGTTGAGTTATCATGTTTACAAGCAAAATTGGCCAAAATATTCGACCTTCTCACCAAATATTCTATTTTTACCAAAATCCACCCCGACCTCAACTGAATGGGGTTCCTGGACTCCACACAAGAAAGATACACACCAAAATTTCACTTGATCCGACCGGGACCCATTTGAGAATTATTTGTTGACAAGATTTTCAGATTCGCCTCTGGGGAACCCGAGAATGACCTCTGGACATACCCCACAACGAAAGGTGGTTTCATGTACTCCATGGGGAACACACATCCAAGTATTAGCTTCATCCTCCTGTGGGGTCGAGTATCCATGTTTTACAAGCTGGGCGTCACATACGCCACCACACACACGCTGTCTGACTGACGAAGATTACTGACTTCGTCAAGGAATCAAAAAGGAATCCAGTCTTCGTCTCAGCCACAGCAGTGAGCGTTTCACGCTCGCTAGATTTTTGTAGCAGGGACTAGAAGATCACAAATCTGGAGCTCAATAACGCGGAGAATGGTTCCTCTGTTCGGTATTACTATGACCGCTAAACCCACCAATCAAGGATTCTTGATTCCAGGGCCGAAACACAGGCGTCAACTAACCTCAGTCGCACAAGAAAACAGAGCCACTGACAACCCGACACAGCCAACGTAGACGAAAGACCCTCCACGTTTCCCCCACACACCTGAAAGATTCAGCGCTGTCCAAATACATTGAAAAAAACTGGATCTGGTCTTAGTCGATTCCATGGCCCACTTCGAGCCCCAGCGGATATTTAAGCCTTTGATTAAGTGGCCCCAAGGGCCGTCCACCAAATAACGCAACATATACAAACGGCAACAAACGACAAGAAAGCAGCCACAATCTGTCCAGGTCAAGGGTCAGAAGCCCTGATTGATCATGGAGAAGTCGCGGGGGTATATAGCACTGAAGTTGAGCGGCGCCACAGGGGAGGGGTGAGGGAAGGAGGGCGACTACCACTTGGAGAGAAAGGAAAAACAAATCGAAGTCCAGCAGCAAATGAGAAGAAAGGGAAGAGAAAATGGTTGCTGACGCCCTGGGAGGGTAGAGTTAGCAAAAAGCCAACATAACCATATGTTCCGCAGTCCCCAAAATAATGGCTATACTTGAAAATATAGTGTCGACCGCCTTTGGGTAGGGTGAGCCACATAGCCATATTTTTCTCCGCGAATCCACTCAAAAAGTGTTTACCATACGCCCCCCCCCCCCTCCCCTCTCTTCTATTATTCCAGTCGTAACGCCCGTGGTAATAGCTTACGTGAATGCAGTATGGTTGTTTTTACTTTATTGTTTGGTTTATGACATTAACCAGGTACATTTTCCATGAACGCGATGGCGAATATGCGACACAGTAACTTCGTTGTTAAGTTGTTAACGCCTCATTATATCGGTCATCGGCATGAATTACACATGGTAGGCTAATTTCTGACGAACTACATTTACCGGCCTATCGATTCCACGCGGGGGGGGGGGAGGGGGTTTAACGCCTCTCCACCCACCCCCTCCGCTTTCAATTTGAACGTCTCCTTTTCTTTTGGATTGGGAGAATATATATCCCACTAATGTTCGACTTGTGAATAGCCTGTGTAATATCACCCCACCTTCCAGAAATGGATTCAATTAACCAGTGCGAGAATCCTCAGTACTTTAGCATGAAATAGCTGATTCGGTGGACGATAAGTCAATTCGAGGCCGTTTATTGCAAGTTTCGTCTGAAGTATTTAAAAAAAATTGTTATACACAACCTTGGTAGTGGTGCCTGTTGTTTCAACATTCAACCCCCCGATGGATTGGAAAGTGGGCACCCGGTCGCTGGATACGCCTTTATAAATGAAAGTTTTGGGTCTGGCAAACTGCATCCATTCCAAATGCTTTCTAGATTCTCAGGTTATCATTTGGAAACTAGACCTACTACACGTGGGAATGTTTAATTAGTAGTCTAATTTTGCATACTCTAGGCAAGTTGGTCCGATTTTCAACGACTCTAGTGGTATGGTACCTTCAGTCCGCGAGAAAATAAACACTATTTCAGCCTCCAATACCATTGCAAAACGTGAATTTCTTCATGTTGAATATCTCTCACTCTCTTTCACCCGGGAGAGACAAAGAACGATGATACGCCGAGCATAACTGGTGTGAAAAATGAACAAACTTGAATAAACGTAATAGGCAAGATACAGGTTGTCCAAGTCATAAGGTCGTCCGTCCTTGGTGAAGGATACCCTCAGATTCAGTTTGGTTATTCGCACATTTAGAGTATCAATTCCTTGTACAAGATGTGTCATTTTTTACATACCAAAGTTCAAGCTACTCCATAGAATTTATCTCACATAGAATTCCGGCATAATCTAATTGGAATTTTAGAGCGAAACGTTTTGAATTTTACCAGTAAGGTAACATGGACTTTTGATTAATGACGTTTGTTGTTGATCAAAACCCTAAGAGACTGCCAACGACCGTGAGAGTGCGCTTACTACTGGAAAACTGTTTCATAAAAGGCACGTCTTAAGAGGCACAGACAGTGCTTCTAATCCAGATTACATTATCCACCCGCCATCCAGCTGAACTGAAGGAGTGACCTGAAAACTGTACTCTTCCTGTGTCTTCTCACTCGAGTCCGGTCAACAGTTAGTGGCAAATAGGGCTGCGTGATATCAGTGACGTGCCAATTTCAAAGTCCATCAGTCACTGACTTTTTCCCCTATGGTGGCTGTACTTTTGCAGTTGTGATGGCGCGTTTCCGTTCTCCACTTCCTTTTTTCTCTGTGAACTTTCTGGTGGTAGTTGCCTGCATCGGTGACAGTCCACATGACCTCGTTCCTCCAGATTCAGAGAAGAGTGTGTCCGGGTCCGGAGTTCCACTGATCGTCCTTCGTAGAATGGCAGTCCAGGGTTGGAGAAGGTTGTTGTTGTTACAAAGCGGCCCCCTCGATAGCATGATTCGAGGGAGGAAGGCAAATTATCACCGGTGCTCACACAATCGATCAATATGGCAGGGTCTGGATGAGGCCATGTCTGACATCAGAAACCCAATGATTAAAAAATAAACAAACAAATTTTGAATTCATTGCTTGAATTTATGGTTTACATACTGAGAGGATGACACCCATTCAAGGCCCAGTGAATGCAGACGGGGAGAGGCTGTTCTATTGTCATCTGGGAAATCATTCACCTGGTTATCAGAATAACTCTATATTCTTGACACACACTGACAGCAGCATATATGCCAATGGCATCTTCAGTCCAGCAAGAAGGGCAACAGATATGATTCCAAATCTTTGTGGACTGACCAAGTTCATATAGCTGATCTTCTCAAAATACTGTAGTGCACCAGTAGGTAAGGGGACATTACCTGGGAGAATCTAGAATCATAGGGTAGCAGTTCACATTAGTTTTTGCGCCAATGAACATCCAAGTGTAATCTTCCAGTGTGAAATGAGGTTTTCAGAAAGGCATTGTGCTGAATTGAATTTGAGTAAACTCTTCACCTTGGTAAGGAAAGGGCATTGGTCAGTATAGTAAACACTGCCTAGTCATAAACCTCCACCGCCAACCTGGTGTTTATTTATTCTTGAACCATACCTCGGTGTATTGTGTCCACGGTGTTGGGTCTCACAGGGGCGTCTCGATGAGGGGGGGGACTAGAACCCCCCTCCCAGACCCACGTGATCAACAAATTTTAACACAAAAACGAATTTTTTTTTGCAGTTCAGTAGAGGTTTTGCAGATGGTGATTTAGCAAATGTTGCAGCCGCATGTGTCTAGAGGCCCGCCCATAAATTGTACTAACTTGCCAATAGGGAGAGCGCACTTCCCTTGGGTTCCACCTCAAACACCCCCCAAACAAATCTCTTGGTATGGCCTGGGGTCTATCCTATAAATGTTAACCAATACTTCAGTTTGGCGGTCTTGGGGGGCCTTAATCCGTGGTGGCAGTGGATTTTCGTTCCACACACTATTGTCTGCGATAATGTGAGATATTCCCACAAAAAATGAAAAATGTAAGGATGGGCTCGCTATTTTATATTGTGTTGCCTTGTTCTTCAATTCTGACATTGTTTTTTGATTTTTTTTTTTCTGAGAGGGTCTTCAGTGATAGCAGTAAAGAGGTTGCAAAGAGGTCAGCTCAAATAGAAGAGGTATATATATCGAACCAGCAATCATGTAGCTACTAGTTGAAAACTCAGGAAGAATGATCACTTAGCCAAAAAACCAAGGATGAGTAGCATACCAAACAGTCTATCTCTCAGTAGAAAGCTGAACTAGCACTACAGTAGGCCACTGCCCTAAAGAGAGATAGTAGCACTATGTCGAGTGTCAAGTTCTTTCCCCATAACGTCGTCTCCCAGCGTATTAAAGTTATGTCACTCTTCAGCTTTTCAGGCCATGGAGCTATTATAGTACAGAGGGGAGGGGGGAAAAACCCCCCCCCCCCAATTTTTTTTTTAGAGATGGTATTGTGTGCCCTGTTCAAAGTTCCGTCAGAGAACACAAACTCAAATTGAGCAGGCGCCCTATTGGGTGAACATTGTGAAAACACATTCAGTTTGTTTGTTACTCTCTATATGCGAATTTCTTCTTAACATATGCCCCTAAAAAGATTTTGTGGCTTCATAGTAAAGACGGATATCTAGTGCAAGATTCTGACAAAACATCCTTCACAGAGGTAGACATCGTCGATATGAAAGAAAACCAACTCGTAATATGCAAAATGACCATGATTAGGGCCGAATTGATACCCCATCGCAGCAAATGGGTCATTGTGGTTTCTTCCTCAGATCTAATCAGCTGCATACATCACTAACTGCTGCAATCTTTGCAGTTTCTCTGGATCCACTAATGGTTTGACTAGTGGCACCTACGATCTTTCTTAAACCTTCATTATAACAGCAGTAGGTCCCATTATTGGTATGGCCTGACCAGTGTTGGACCCCCTCCCCCCTTCCCCCCCCCCCCCCCACCACCTTCCCTCATCCCTGCTGCAAAGCTTTTTCTTTTATTTATAATTGTTTACCTTGACCGAACAGAGGAAATCCAAACCTATTGCAGTCCAGCAAGGATGGCGACATGGATACTGCACCTGTTGTCAGTTGCAAATCCCTCACTAGGTACACGAAATGAGGCAAAGCCTCCTCATCTCACGTACCTTGATTAGAGGGTGGGGTAATCACAAACAAGCAGATGTCAGACTTGCAAATTGCCTACTCCCTCGTTTGTCCCCCGTTTCCAATTCTCCCCTTGTGTCTGAGCGCCCAGCAGGAGGCAACGAGGTACCATTTTTCATTCACAGTCTTTGTATGACTCCACCGGAATTCGGACCACCCAGCCTCTCCCCTTTGGAAATAGCGCCGGACCGGGCTCTAAAAAAACGCCAACAACAACTCAGTTTTACTGCGTTACTTGTGCCTGATCAAGATTTCTGTAACGTGATTATTCCTCCAATACCCTTATCAATTGGATGCCCCGTATTCCTCTATATTATTAACCTGTTGTGATACAAGAACCTTACAGTAATGTCCGTGTATACACATTGCTGTGGGCTAAGTAAGTAATATTACTACCCACCAACCACCAATTGTGCAACCCCTCAAAGTTGGCTGCCTTACCAATAGTGGAAGTATAAATATATCTCTTGTTCCCCATGTTATTACAACCATAACAATTTGTTTCCAGGGGAAGAGTTATGAGAGCTGCGTGACATCTTGATCATATAACATATGGAATATCAACTTGGTATCCGCCACTTAATGAGAGTAGAGCATGATTCGATCCCACACCACTGACGATTCAAGTGCGCCCTGGCAGTCACCAGAAGATTACATGAACCCATCACACTCCACCATTTCTCAGCTGAGTGCAATCTTCATTGAAACTCCAAGTAAACAAAGCGTGTGTGCCGCGAACTGCTCTCAGATGAACTGTTATATACACCACCCAGAAAATAACCCTCATTCGCTGCATAATCAAAACATGTTCTGTCAGCAATGCCAATTAATTTCCTGAATTAGATTTTTAGCAGCTTTCAATTTCATTTTCTTCCTTGTCTCTCCTGCGTACAACCATTATGCTGGCGTTCAAAATATAGGCTTACAATAACCACCTTCACAGTCACTGAGGCCGAGACAACGGCGACCGTGCACAACTTCTTTCTTTCTTCTTAATCATATTTAAATTTTTCGCACATCATTGTCACTATCCTACACTATAATATCAGTACAGCCAATCTTGTGTGTTCACCTGCGACACAGCAAGATCGACAGTAAATATATTGTCAGTCAAGAAGTCACTACCAAGTAGTCCGCTTGCCTAGTACACTACAGTACCACGGCAAGAATGAGACTATTAGAGTCTAATTGCTATTTTCTTATCCCTGTGTGCAACCATTACAATATCTTCAGTAAAGATACAATGTGTCAGAAGGCAGCTCCATGGGTCTATGAATACGATCCAAGTCAGAAAGCCTGTAGCCATCTAAACTCCTTTGTATCTCTGCAGCCACTGCAGAACATTCACAGTCACTCAGGGGCTCTGAGCAGACTGCCGCAGATAGTACCAAAACGGTACCCTGAGTTGATGCGGATTTTACAGACCTCTGAAAACGGCAGCTCCTCGTCAGTGACTTCTTGCTCCAGGAGGATTGAGAGGCAACCTTTCTCCTTCAAGAGATTCCCCTCCTGCCATTGCTGGTGACCCTCAATTGATTAGGGCTTCATTCTCATTGCATGTCTTCATCTTCCTTGTTCTGTGTAATCAACAGCCGCTTTGTCCATCAGTGTAACCAGGAGTTCTTCGAACTTGACAAGCCCAGCACAGTTCTCTGCCACGTTTGGTTGATTTGTCTTGACGTAGGACCATCCACTGCCAAGTGACCAACACGGATTGTCTTGGCTGCTACGACCCATATTTACTACTGTTCCTTGCTCCTTTGTCGCATTGCCTGCTGTCAGCCTGTTTCATATTAGGGATCCGATGTCTTGGGTTTGATCGCCCGTGAGAAAAGGGGGGGGTATGATTCTCTGGAAGCTTTCGTTTGCTTTCCAGGACAGTCCCAGACCGGTACTCCAGCTACGAAGAACTGTTCCCAGAACTGTAAGGCCAGCAGTTTCACCTCCCAGTCAAAAATCTCGTGGCTGCAGTGACTCGCCTGAACATCCCGTTTCCTGCGAGTCGAATGTTCTTGGCCACCTGAAAGGGAAATACATTATCAGCATACTACTAAACAGTAAGTCAAAATTTCAGATGGCATTATCATACCAGGAAACTTCTGTAACCAGCAAAGCCTCCACCAATGCCAATAACACTGTGATTGTGAATTGCTGGATGTACATCCCATGGGCACACTTGCATAAACCCTCCCGCCAACCAAAAGATGCTGTCACGCACACATCCCGAGTCACAACGAGTGCAAGATTTGACACTCAGAAAATTTTTGTAGGTTATCCTCGCTGGTTTGCTACTCAGATCTGGGTGAAGATCTATTGCAATGTCTTTGCGTTCAGGAACCATCAGGCTCATCATCATAAACTCTGTCACACTCGGTGTCTGATGATCCTTGATTTGCACTAAAGATACTCGCCTCCTCTTCTCACCTAGTGTCTCAGATGATATAGATGGCAGAGGTGTAACCTTCCGAAACCTGCTCCCCGAGACAGTTAGTTACATCCAATCCGAAGGACTGTACCCCAGGATCCAACCATGTTCCCGTGGAACCTGGAGATGGTGTAAGTTACGATGTCCAATGTGACTGCTCCACAGCTGACCATGGTGACCATTGGAAATAATTCCCAAACAACACTCATCAGAACCCACGAGTCTACTACATAACAGCGGAACCATGGATTGAAAACCACGAGGCTCTTCGCTCAATACCACTTCATGTGTACTTTCGTATCATACTACCAACATACATCATAATACTACATAAAGTGTATCTATAGTGCTTCAGGGATATCAATGCGCTTTGGCCGTACTAGAAATGGATTCAAATGATTCTCAGATAAAAAGATAGATTTTCCTCAAGACCAGCAAAGATTGATGAGCAAAGGCAAGGTCATCCACATCTGAAGGAAAAAAAAGCCATCTAGGGTAAAAACCACTGTGAGTGCTGGAAACGAAAATGTGAGTGGTTTTGTTGCAAAGCGTCACTGATTATGCTTTCCCCACTCTTTTGCTTGGAAGAAAGCACCTACAATGCGTTGAGGAAGCCCTTGTTATTATACCAACCGCACTCCACAGCAATGACCATAGGCCAAGTTTGGGACATACCGCTGGGAGGCTGGAGTTTTGATTGTGTCCTAG
The DNA here is from genome assembly GCA_026419785.1 of Sclerodactyla briareus. NCBI lineage: Eukaryota > Metazoa > Echinodermata > Holothuroidea > Dendrochirotida > Sclerodactylidae > Sclerodactyla > Sclerodactyla briareus. The sequence continues at coordinate 80,569 of JAODTK010000821.1, forward strand.
TAAATATGAGATAAGTCTTGTCGTGCTAACTCGAGGCCAAGTCCTTCTCTCACAGCTATGACCCTAATTTCTGTCGTGGTAATCGAATGAAGATCACCATTGCACACACGATGCTGGTCACTCCTGATTTCACTCCCCTGCCGCCGAACTCAACTGTCACCCACTTCTGTTGCCTCATGGAACCAATTTTGACAAAGATCTCGGTACCATCAAGGAGACAGACCCTGTCAATTTGGAAGAGCCAGAGAGCCAAAGCTTAGTGATTCCTTGACTGACCAGAGCATTTTGGAATTCTTTGACATGAACAACCACAATCTATAGTAGTATTATGTTGTAAACATACTACCTCCTCCTCCCCCACGGAGTTCCACTCCGACCATCTGGGGTCATCACGGGAAGTCAGTAGGAGGTAAAATTGTTTTTCCATTAATACAGAAAGAAAGTTTTGCGATTGGGGGTAAGGACAATGATTTGTAAATCGAAACCAGAAAACCAAGGCTTGGTGATTCATTGACTCTCTCTGACAACACCTATAAGCCAGACTCAAGGACAAAAAGGAGATTGTACCAACTCAATGTGGGGAAACAGACTTCTACAAGTTTCCCATTTTTTCCAACCAACCGCTAGGTTCTATAACGCTGATAAGATAGCTACACACAATTTCATAGGATTCCAGACCTTGACCTCTATGACCTCAAATAATGGGCTCATGTACTCACTTGGGAACACACATACACAAGTATTAGCTTCATCCATCGAGGTGGATCGAGTTCAGTTCGTGTTCACAAGCCACATGGCCAACTTAATGACTTTTCATTTTCGATTTTTGACCCAAAATTTACCCCCGGCCCATACCAAAACTAGGGTTCCTGTACTCCCATAAGAAAGCTACACACCCAAATTTGCACTCGATCAGACTAGGCCATTCTGGACTAAATGTTCACAAGGTTTTCAGACTCGACCTTTGGTGCCTCTGCCCTGAACCCCAAAACAATAAGGGTTCATGTTCTCATCATGGTAACATACCAAAATGAGCTTATTCCTCCAGGTGGTCAAGTTATTGTGTTCACCAGCCGCGTCACACACATCATACACACCATACACTGGGCATGACTGCATAGATTCTCCACTTCGCAAGGATCCAAACGTCCAATGGGCAGATCGTCCCACCTAGTGGGACAAGATGATGGTACTTACTGGAGGTACCTTCAGGAGATATGGTAAAACTGATGTCAGCCCGGAACCAGTGCACGATGCATCTCCTTTCAGCCTCTATCAAACCCCCAGTATCCTGACAGATTATTGATGCACCGTCCTGTAAGTCCCTCCTGATAGAATGGAGAGACATGATCACTAACTGCTATGAATGATATGGTTAGTCTGATATAGCACTGGTCCATCTAGCAGACTGCTACTGTTCGTATCACCGCCCTTTGTATAAATCAAGGGTGGAAGGCCACATTGTCATATCTTTGTCTACGGGTACTTCAGTCCAATTCTGTAATTCAACATAAGATCAATCCTGTTCAGAATTTGCCTTTATTTACATGCGGCCGAGAGGTCCAAGGGCACTTTCTTTTATACATTTAAGTAACTTTTGGCCCACTGTCATTTTTCCCTCGTACACAAAAGTCGACAATCGTCAAAGAGCCAAGAAATGAATGAATCAAAGAGAAGGATGGCCAATACTTTACCACACACCTGTAGAATTGTATTCATTCTCATTCTCATTGAAAGCCGCACAGTGCCATGCAAACCTCAAGGTGCATCATTAAAACATATGGATCGCGAACATAAGCGGTCTGTATAAGATGAAACCCATTTGTACCAACAAACTCGATTGAGCAGAGAGTGAACCTTTCATAACATCTCAAAAAACAATCTCATTCACAGTTAAGCAGGGTTCCATTTCTCGTTGTCTGTTGTCAAAGAGGACCAAACTATCATGCTCAACAAAACCTTGTTTTTAGAGACCAGGCCTTCTCAACTAGTTCCTGGAGTGGACACTGCGATGTTACGATTTAGGCAGGCGCCACCAACTTTCCGTCCACAACCTTCTCAGGATTGCAGAAAACGGCATTCCCCCACACCTTAGAAAGGCAGTAGCAACGTCGTCTAAAAACTGACCAAAATTCAAAATTTTAATTTCAAAGAAACTTTTTTGACCGAACCCGATCAATGTATGTTCTTTTCAGATAGCGAGAAAATGCACTCTCCCACTGATGCAACCTTCACTTTTTTTTTTGTCATTCCTTATTTCATAAAATCTCTTTCCTTCTCTGATGAAGTTAACGAACAGAATAAATAACTAAATGATATTTAACAGGACCCTTCCCATGTGATAAAATAGTGTGTGCTGTTGCTTTTTTTTTTTTTTTGTTTTATGTTTGTTTTTTTTTTTCGTTTTTTGGCTAATAGTTTAGCTATTTTTGAAACAACTCCGACAGCTCAAAACACTCGATGCTCCTCATTTTATCGTCGCTTCTTTTCGACTGACAGAAGAAATCGAAATTTTGGGCGAAAAATCCTCAACTGGGGGAATTTCTCATACACTTGGATGTAATATATAGTATTTAGCATTGAGACTCAAAAAATCTAAATTGGTTAAACCATCACATAGAACCAAACAAATTTCTTCTTCTGAAACGAACATTACTTTCCAATAAACCAATTTCTTGTCTCGATAGGTGTCACCCAAAAACTTTGCACATAATCACAAGACCAGAACAAATGTGTGATAGTTTGCTCAAGAATCTTACACAAATGGTGCACATCGATTCTTCTGCTTGATTCCGATTTTATTCATATAATGATGTGCTTCCTGAAATGCGATGTAAAAAGCGATACTGAAAATATCGCGTTTTTGCATCTCGGACTGATGTATCTTTGTCAAAAAAATGTTTCTTCTCCCAATTCCAATTCATAGCTGGATAACGTTGCTCACGTTATTCAGTGCCCTCGGCTGAGTAACTTTACTTCGAACCAAATAATCGTAAAGCATCCCGTTTACCTTTTCCTATTAGATGAAATTTAACCATAACAATTCACAATCGTTCACAGTCAACCTGTCTTAGGTCCCCCCTTAATTTATCTCTAATGGCTTGGAATAAGCCGAAATGATTCCCGAATATCCGATATAAGATGTCCTGCATTTATAGGTACTGATATACTCCTCATACTGTAAAATTCCCCCTAAATTATTAAAAAAGTTTCTAACCCCGTTATTAAACATCCCTCTTGATAACATCCCTATTAAATATCTGATTATCAATTCGAATTTGGGGGAGTTATTCAAATTCCATTTGAATACCATAGTTGTCGGGAGGCATGTCATAATTATAGTCGGCCCACACAATTGGCATATTTTCCCTTATAAAATAATAGGGATATTGCTAACATCTTTCGGGGTGAAGTTACAATAAACAAAAATTGTTCTGGCCAAATCTTTCAAGTAATAGTCACAGAGTTCTTTCCATGACCTCAGTATCATCTAAATATGATGAACCCATTTTCGTCTCAGGCTTGCTGCAAAGGAAGCCAAATCAACCTTCCGATATTCCGCCATTATTTCTATATTAATAGAGTTGATCGTTTTTTTTGTCTCGTTTGCTGCTCCAAATAAAATCGTAGAACCTCCTATTAATGTCCTTCCTAAATGCAGCAATTTGGGGATTCGGGCAGACTGTAATGGATAACCAACAGAAACACAAAGTCTTTATAATTATAATCCTCCATAGGGGTTATATCTCTCATCGACCATTGATTGAGGAGGTTCTTAATCCGGGAAAGCTTTGGTAAGTAGTTTAACCGGAAAAAGTCTTCTGATGATGAGTGAACTTAATACCAAGGTAAGTGACTGGACCGCATTTTCAACCTGAAACTTCTAATCCATTGAAATAAGCCGGGTATTCATGCATAAAAAAAAACCAATAGGGAAAACGTAGGATTTCCCCATATTAACCCATAACCCCGAACCTTGAACAAAGCTGGTTAATACCCGTATTGTTTCCTTTCTCTTCGACACTGGTCTTACTGCCATCAGTAATAAAACACTATCATATACGCTGTATTGCAAGATGTTACTACTGAAGTTTCCCTACCTTGATACCGTTAATACTATTATTCTGTTTAATCATAGTGATAAAAATCTCGCTGCAGATAACAAATAATATGGACTGAGGGAACAGCCTTGTCTCCACCTCGAGAAAACCTGCCAAATAGTCTGACAGGAAACCATTATTTATGACGCAAGAAGAAATGTTTCATTAAAAAAATTTCCACCCAATGGCTAAGATCAGTGCCGAAGTTGAAAAATTTGAGTGTATTTTGAATAAAGCCCCAATCCAAATCCGCGCCCTCCTTTTTCAAAGTCCAACAGGATAAGAGCAACGGGGTGTCCTTATCTTTGCAATAGTTGATAATATCTAAAACAGTTCAGATATTCTCGCCAATAGTATCTTGCCTGTCATTATCCTGTTTGCCTCTGAACTGATTCATGTCTGAAACATTCTGTTTAATACGAGAAGCAATACTTTGGCTTGCGATTTTTTGTAATCTGTGTTTAATAATGCAATAGGATTCCGGTTTTTTTTTAAATGAAGACTATCTTTCGATGGTTTCGGATCAAAGTAATCATCCTCTCACCCTTTTCATCATAAAATGAGTGTGCGAAAATGCATACTTGAAAGACTCAACAACAAGTTGCCAACATCCTTCCTCCCAAAAAGTTTGATAAAACTCTGTAGGAACCCTCAGAACATGGCGATTTATTCAACGGCTTGAACAAGTGAATTTTGTGGGCATTCATTGAGTGAGAGCCCTCCCTCACGATCATGCTTCTGGGCATACGTGAGCTTCCATGCGTGATGTAATTCTATCATAAAAACCTACAGAATCAATTTGAAGTCTCTGGTACAAACGTGTATAAAAAGCGTTCGCTCCCTCCATAATGTTTCTAGTTGCAGAACTTTGGAAATGCCTTTTCCAGATTACATGTGACACTCTGGACTATTCAGTAATACATCACACTTAACTGAACTACCTTTCTTGTTTCCAGAAGTGATGGTCACATTGTGTAGCGTTGTTATTTTTTGAATATTGTTTCAAAAGCAAAGCGCTAGAGACCTCACTTTGGACTGTGATTATGCGCTATATAAATGTTTTTATTATCATCATATAAATGCTCATGTTGTCATAGGACGAGATTTTTACATCATGGGGTATATCACAAAAGACACCAACACATAATCTTTGACGATTGTTTAGACACCAACTACCCGATGTTTTTTTTTTTGCAAAATGGCCGACCGACCTCATTGGCGTGAACATACCTCAAAAAGGGAGTTTCTTTGCTTGATGATGCCAACATACCCCTCAAGAATGATGCAATCTATTTAATTTCTGCACCGGACTCTGGCCTTGTAAGGGAAGAAAGCAGATCCTAGAGAATTCCTGTCGGAGATGGTAGTCGCATTTCTTTATGATAAGGTCAAAGTATACCTTGCTGATGTTTTCCTGCATCATGAGTTGTCAAGATGGCCTTGTTTCTGACGCAGGCACCCCAGGCATATGAGCGCAGTCTGTCGAACAGAGTTCTCCTCATCCGCTAAGCTCGACCAGATATGGAGATGAAGCCTGGCTTCGATGAGCCAATTCCTCAAGTGGGCTGAGAGTGAAGGAAAAAGTTGCAAATCATACACTGTTAGTCCACATCGGCTGCCAAATGAACTTGTTGAAACAGCATCAAACTTGTTTGTTTTTTCATGGTATACTTGCCCAAATATTGGATTGAACCGAAGCAAGGCCCAGCAAATTTGCAGACCTGGATACTGCACCATTGGAAGCTGCAAATTCCTACCAAGGTTCACGAAATAAGGGCCAGTGCTCTTTGGCGGCCGACCTTAATAGGGGTCAGGCGTATCAAACACAGACGGACCCAACTTGCCTACCCCTGTGGTCCCTGCTCAAAGCCCTTGGTGCTGATCATCAAGCGAGAAGGCAACCAGGTACCATTTTCAAAGTCTTGGGTATACCTCGAACGGCGAATCGAAACCCGGGTCTACAGGTGGAAGGCCATTGCTTTACCAACCCCTCGGCAAATTTGGGTGGTTCTTGTAGATCCATCTAGGAATATAGATATCGGAGTAAAAACCTAGTTCCCATTAATTAGCTTGCGCTATTGCATGCGTTAATTCCAATCAACCAGGCCCTTGTATAGGTTTCATCCTCTGCCTGGTGAGTATCCCATATAAAAGAGCTTAACAGGTCCAATAAACGCCAATGCTCTAATAAATGCCCACCCCCAAACTTTTGATCAGGTTTATAAGACAAGGTGAGCCCCCAAAGTGTCTCGCCTGGTTGCACGATCAGTGGTTTCTTCTATCAGTCACCATGCAAACAATCACAAGGCTTCAAGGTGTTGCTTCAGATTGTGGTATTAGCGTACTAATCAGTGACCAGTTTCAAAAATTCGAAAGGACTGAGTATAAGGTTTTTGGAAATGTGACTAAGTTCGCCTAAATTATGCAAAATTGACAAAAATTACTATCGTGATATCCAGAGCAGGACCCATTCATAATTTTATAACCTCAGTAACAAAAGGGGACCGCACCCACTAGTGTCATGGAATCCAAACGAACTTGCACAAATTTGCCAAATGCGAGCAAATTAACAAATTCATAACCCCCAGGACTCGATCTTGTTGAAATTCGGGGGACTAAAGGTAGAGTTGCATGAAAGTCGAACTAACTTTGAAATTTCAATTCAATTATGCAGATTAGACACAGTGAACGACTCCAGGACCCCAAATCTGTGTGAAATTCTTTGGGAGTAAAGGTAGACCATACTGTTTTGCCAAGATCTGACAATTTCAAAATCTTGCATAAATTATGCAAATTGTATGACCTCATCTTACCATGTGTCAACCTGGATCACCATAGCCTCTTCAGTTTGTCCATAAATTGTGTTCACTTAAGCCCCGATACTACATACCAATATTTATCTGAATTGGTCTTACGTTTCGGGGAAATCTGCTATTAACACAAGAAAGCGGACACAACATACACAATGGAGCGTTACCTGACTCATAAACTACCCTTTGATGACGATCATAAATCTAGAGATCAATTAAATTTGCATGTTGGAACAGAAGGTTTTGCCCCATACACTTCTGTGCATACAGATCATTGATATTCTCAATATTCTGGCAAAAAATTAGAGGGCAACTGCGAGATCTGTTATGAAGAGGTTAGTATAATAGCAGAACCTTTGCGGAATGTTGAATTATTTACCACAATAGAACAATGAAATACATGAAGATAGTCTCTGTGCTTTTTCAGCTGTGACAGCATGTATTTACGCTCAATAGACTGGTTGGCACAGTTGGTAGAGCATTCCACCCGGGAGATCGTGATTCGAATCTCGATTGGATCATACCAAAACTTTGAAAAATGGTACCTGTTGGACGTTCGCGACTGGTCGGCTCGGCATAAGGATTGGAGCAGGGAAGGACGAGGGTAGGCAATTTGTTGCCAAGTGCCAAATGCAGATGATATTAATACCCCCCCCCCAAAAAAAAAAAAAAAAAATAAGGTTATGCCATAAGAGGCATGGTCATTCTAATGAGCATTTTTAATGAAGAATCAAATGAACCATCCCCTTAAAAAATCTAGATTACCATTAGGGATTTCGATGGTGTTCCGATGAACTGGAGGGAGGTGTCTCTATTTCCCCAGTGGAAGCTCATAAGGTGTTTCTCGAGGACATTCTCAGAGCTAGCAAAAACCCATCATCTCCCTGATGTGACTGGAGGAAGGCCTTCATGATTCCTAATCCTTTATTTAGGTCTGGAAAAAACAGAACAAAAACCAAAAGTTTAATGAGGCCTTGGGAATCAGATGGCCAAGAGAAAATATCCTTCCAATCTAGCACGGGTGAAGAAGACAGTGATGGAAGAAGAGAAGCATACTAAGCCAGCCACACAAAATTGCCTTGCTGAGTTATAGCACAGGACCTCTGCGGATATAGGACATATGAGCTAACAGACGAGGACGGAACCCATACACCAAATAGCGAAGGACGATCATGGGAGTGCAGATTCTAAGGAAAAGATGAGTTACAGGACGCAGTGAATAATAATATTGGAGACTGATGTATACTCACAGTGTTATCACAGTTTGCAGTGGTGATTATATTCAACACCGCGGTTGAACTGTCTATGGCAACCAGTTTCAATCCTTTATATCACCTTTGGGAAAAAGAAATACTATTGATGGAACCATAATTGGTTATAAATTCTTATATACTTTCCCATGTATTCCGGTTTACACAAATTTTCATTGAAAACCAGAACGCCAAAAGGCTTAGTGATTCCTTGAATGTTCTGTCACCCATAGCAGCACGTGGATAAATGGGAGATAGTACGCCCTCATTATGGGCAAAAACGTCTGACAAATTCCTATCTTTCAAACCAACTAATTAGTTCCTTTTACCTTGGTTAGAAAGCTACACACGAATTTCAAGGTTTTCAGACTTGAATCTGGTAAGCTTAGATGACCCTCAGACCTGACCCCAAAACAATGGGTTCAGGTACCCCCAAGGAAAAGATGCACACCTAATTGTCAACCTGTCAGACCAAAACAGTTCGGGAACTTATCGTGTTTACAAGGTTTTCAGACTTGACCTCTGGTGGACCTCAGGAGACCTCTGACCGCCCCCAAAACTAGGGTTAGTATTCATCATGGGGAACACACATACCAAGTTGAGCTTCATCCATCGGGTTGGGGTCGAGGTATCGGTAAGACAAAATGTGCGAAAATTGAATTTCACAAATTTTCTATTTCGAAATTTCGAAGACCGAAATTCACTCCCACCCTGACACCACTAACATAGGGTTCCTGTACTCCACTCCCACCATAAGAAGCTATAACACATATTTTCCACTTGATCAACCAAACCGTTTTGGACTTTATCGTGTTTACACAATGTTTTTCAGTCTTTGACCTCGGACCGCAGAGACCTCTGACCCTGACCCAAAAAACATAGGGTTCATATATTCATCATGGGTAACACCAATACCAAGTATGAGCTTCACAATCCCTCGGGGGTGGGTCGAGTATCGTGTTTACAAGCCAAAAATTTTCCAAAATATTGAATTTTCACAAATTTTCCTCATTTTCGACCGAAATTCACCACTCCCACCTGACCAAAAACAAAATAGGGTTCCGGTACTCCGATAAGAAGCTATACACATAATTTCCAACTTGATCAACCCAACCTTTCTGGACTTACGTGTGTACAAAGGTTTTCAGACTTTGAACCACTGGTGACCTCAGATGACCAAAATCCACCCCAACCTTACCCACAAACAATAGGGTTCATGTACGCAACAAAATCATGGGGACACACATACCAATTATGATCTTCATCCATCCGGGTGGGGTCGAGTATCGTGTTTAACACGCCAAATTTGTCAAATAAATCGAATTTTCACATTTCTATTTCCCCGACCAAAATTCCAACCACCGCAACCTGAACCAAAAACAATAGGATTTCCGTACTTCCCCCTAAAAAAGCTATACACCGCCCTTATTTCAACTGATCAGACCAACATTCTTTCTGGACTTTCGTGTTTACAAGGTTTATTCCAGACTTTGCCTCTGGTGACCTCAGAGACCTCTGACTGGTTACCCCAAAACAATAGGGTTCATGTACTCATCATGGGGAACACCAACACCAAGTAATGAGCTTCAATTTCCATCTGGTGGGGTCGAGTTATCTGTTTATAAGCAAAATTGGCAAAATATCAATTTTCACAATTTTCATTATTTTCCGACCAAATTTCACCCCAACCTGAACCAAAAACAATAGGGTTCCTGTACTCCCCCCAAAAGCTATACACCTTCTTTCAACTGATCAGACAACATTTCTGGACTTATCGGTTTACAAGGTTTCGAGACTTTTACCTCTGGTGACCTCAGACGTTCTCTGACCTGACCCCAAAACAATAGGTTCATGTAACTCATCATGGGGAACACACATACCAAGTATGAGCTTCATCCATCCGGTGGGGTGAGTTATCATGTTTATAAGCCAAAATGGCACCCCAAAAATATCAAATTCCCAAATTTTTATTTCGACCAAAAATTCACCCCGACCTGAACCAAAAACAAATAAAGCTGTTTCCTGTACTCCCAATAAGAAAGGCTATAACCCCAATAACCATTTCACAACATTGATCAGACCCAACAATAACTGGACTTAATCGTGTTTACAATTGGGGTTTTTCGACTTTGACCTCTGGTTGACCTCAGAGGACCTCTGACCTGACCCAAAACAATAGGGTTCATGCACTCTCATGGGAACACACAACCAGTATGAAGCCTCTTCATCCATCTGGTGGGGTCGAGTTATTCGTGTTTACAAGCCAACTTGGCCAAACCAAAATCAACGTTTCCCCAAATTTTCATTTTGACCAAAATTCAACCCCCAACCTAAACCAAAAACAATAGGGTTCCTGTACTCTCCCGATAAGAAGCTATACAACTGATTTCACTTGATCAGACCAACCATTCTGGACTTATCATGTTTACAAGGTTTTCAGACTTTGACCTCGGTGACCTTCAATGACCTCTGATTGACCACCAACAACAATAGGGGTTCATTGTACTCACATGGGGACACACCTCCGATAATGAGCTCATCCATCCGGGTGGGTCAGTTAATCATGTTTACCCAAGCAAAATTGCCAAATATCAAATTTTTCCCTCACAAATTTGTTCCATTTTCTTTCTAATAAACCAATATCACTCCCGACCTAACTAAAAAACAATAGGTTCCTGTACTTCCATAAGAGGCTATACACCAATTCAACAACTTGATCATACCACACCCATTTCTGGACTTAATCGTTTTTACAAAGGTTTTCAGGCTTTGACCTCGTGGACCTCTGACCTACCTGAACCAAAATAAATGGGGTTCATGTACTTCATCATGGGGAACACACCCTACCAGTATGATTTCATCCATCTGGGTGGGGCAAGTTATCGTGGTTACAAACAAGCCAAAATTGGCCAAAATATCGATTTTCACATATTTTTCCCATTTTCTTCTTGAGCAAATTCACTCACGACCTGAACCAAAAACCAATAGTGTTCCGGTACTCCCCATAAGAAGGCTATACACACCTAATTTCATTCCACTTGATCAGAACCACCCATTCCTGGCCTTATCGTGTTAACAAGGTTTTCAGACTTTGACCTCTTGTGATTTCAGATAACCTCTGACCCTGACCCAAAAAACAATAGGGGTCATGTACTCACATTGGGGAACCACACTACCGAGTATGAGGCTTCATCCATCCGGTGGGGTCGAGTGATCATGTTTACAGCCAAAAATTGGCCCAACAAAATATCAAAATTTCACAAATTTCCATGTTCTACCAAATATTCACTCCGACCTGAACTAAAAACCTAGGGATCCTGTACTTCCATAAGAAAGTATACACCTAATTCAACTTGATCAGACACCAACATTCTGTTGACTTATCGTGTTTACAAGGGGTTTTCAGGCTTTGACTCTGGTGACCTCTGACCTGCAAAAACAATAGGTTCATTGACTCATCCTTGGGAAAACACACATACAAGTATAAGTTTCATCCATCTGGGTGGGTAGAGGTTATCTGTTTTACAAGCCAAAATGGCCACAAAGATCGATTTTCACATATTCCATTTGACAAAAATTCACTCACGACATGAACCAAAAACAACAGAGGGTTCCTGTAATCCCCATAAGAAAGCATTAAACCTAATTTCAACTCGATAGGACCAAACATTCTGGGGGGGGGGGGACTTATCGTGTTTACAAGGTGTTCAGACTTTGACCTCTGGGACCTCAGAGACCTCTGACCTGACCCAAAAAACAATAGGGTCATGTACTCATCCATGGGGAACCACAACTACCAAGTATGAACCTGACCTACTCAACCTGATCAAGTTATCGTTGCAGGATGGGCGTCACAACCACAACCCACACCGCACACACACAACCTGTGTAGGCGCCCCCAAACGGGGACGCACAAACGGGACATTGCTCTTTCACCTATGGAAATGGGGACATAGTGCAAAAACCTACATAGGGGTACCCACCTACCACTACATGTATCATTTTTAAGCAGTTTAAAGGGAACACAGGAACAGGGATATCCCCCATTCCGTTTTTTGTGGGGCGTTTTCCAATGGAAACGGGGACAAACAAACGGGGATATCCCCAGTTTGCGGCGTATCCCCAGTTACGTGGAAGGGATCCATGTGTGTCCCGTTTACATGGACGCAAACCACACACACACACACACAACAACGTGAGGCATAGATTCCTCCGACTTTGTCACGGAATCAACAAAAAGACGCATACAAGAGGATTTATAGTGATTCCTTGACCATATTCGAAAACATTACCAAACTTATTGCAGCACCTGAATGATCTTCAAGTGAACCTTGGAAAACAATAGGGGAACAATCCTCCATTTTCGCAAACGACCATCGCCTAAATTGAGGTGATCAATGGGGAATCTACAGAATCATGTCAAAACAAGCTTATCCTCACTCTTAGCTCTCTTATCCCTGAATGACATGAAAGGACAAACGCAGCAGGCATGTGTAAATTAGCTTAGAGAAAAAAAGGAGGAAAAGCCTCCCATCATGCAAAATAATTGATGTCATACTTGCACAACCTGGCAACAAGCTTGCGTTCTATTGAAATTCACACATCATTTTCACTTCAAGAAGCATTAGTCTGTCTATGGGAGAGGATTGGCTGTAGGGGTGGTAGGTGGTGATTGTGAGAGAAGAAACAGGAACTTCTGCTAAAATGTTGATTTATTTAACAAAATGAAAGAAGGAATACATGACATAACTTCCGGGTGTCAAGTTGGAACATCATCCAGTAGTGCACAACTGGGTTTTCCCCAATTTTCTGATAATGGACTCCAAACGTTGAAGGCCAATAATTCCACATCATAACAAAGTATGATATGGGGTGGGACCAAAGATAGAGTTTTCCATTCTCCACGAGATAACCATCGTTGTATGGCAAGCAAGCTGCTGTTGTCCTTTTTAACTTGCCTCCCAAATTTATATAGGGGCTGGTTCCTCTCCTATCTGACAAACCTTTTACAAGCCTAGTTTAAAACTTGTTAATAGTTTTTGCAGTTACAGGACCACCCTACCTATAGGAAAAAAAACTCATTCAGAATGTCGCCTCTGTTGACTTGGGATTCCACTTGTTCCCTATCTGCAACATTGTTGCCTAAAATGAACTTGATATTTGTCTTGCACCAATATCACACTAATATGCTACTCTAGAGTTTGCCCTTGCCTAATCTGTATGACATTGACGTAGCCTTCCAAAACAATGGGAATTGTCCTCCTCATATAACTTTCCAACACTTTGTGTTGAATTGAGCGAAAACTTGGAAGCTCAATTCAACAAAGTGAAATCACGAATGGATTCAAAAGTGGGTGTCGCCATATGACTGGGGTTCGCTTATTTGCATAACTTCGGATTTTTGTTGGATTTCAAACGTCAATTTGTAGTGTAAATACACCTGGTCACTTGAGCATGAGGTTTCAAATCCCAAGGTCAAAGTAGCGTAATTAATGTTATTCCCCCACTTAGTGGGATTGAATAAAAATTTGTGGATGAGACTGATTTGGTCGATGACCAAAGTGAAGGTCAGGTCACGGTCATCAGAGGCCAAAATCTGCATAATATACACATTTTCACAAACCCGTATGTTGCATATATTATTTGCATGAAATATGCAACTGAATTTATTTGTAACGGCGATGCTGACCGACTGCATCTGCTAAGTTGTAGCCTACAGTAACATGCAATATCGTAAACAACCACATGCGTGTATTGCACAATGCCTTTGCTGCTGCTGCCAGGGCAAAGCAGAACATGTTCAAACCTGATCAAATTAGTTAAGCATGAGGTTTAATTATTCCTTTGCATTTGGGTATTGACTCAAATAAATATATTCTTCTACAGATGCTCCTACTTTTTCCCCTGTGCTTTTTTTCTCAAAAATTTTGAGGGAAAATGCACTTCCACTTCTTGCTTTATGGGTTTTCCACTATTTAAATGTTATATCCTTGACAAAAGTCTCAAATTTTACAGTATTCAGAGAATGGTTCTACAGTCATACCCTGATTGGTCATAGGCTCATCACCTGCCTTGATCGAGTTAACCAAAGATCACCTGTTATAGAATAAATTGGCCTACCATATTGGGGCGTAGCTTTCCTTCAAAAAGCATTATTGCAAATCCTTGATACCAGTGTAGAATAACAAAATGTTATCGCTGACAATATATACTGGTAGTAGCAAACATATTAGATTAAATGAGACAGTGCTATGATTCCTACTCTATCTAGTAATGATGATGATGATGGTATTAATGATGGTGATGAAGATGATAAGAATAATGATGATAATATCAATAATGATCATCATGATGGTGATCATGATGACATTAATGGTGATGATGATAAGGATGGATGAAAACACATAGGGGGCAGTACCTGCGTCGATGAGGTTGGTGACCACGTCAAAGGTCCGCTTGATGTCTCCAGCCATGAGGTTCCTGTCACTACCACAACAGTGTAGGGAGATCCAGTTAAAGTGTGATTGGATGGAAGCCATCACCTCCTCTACAAAACCTTCAAGTGAGCCAGATCCCTAAATGTGATGAGAAATCCAGAAATCTGATGAATCAGCATCAGTTTATACCAGAAAAGCAATATAGGAATGGTTTAGCCACAGTTGGCACGAGCATAGGCTAACTACCTAAGAGATTGGGGTTTGAATCCCGGTTATATCACAAAGAAAGAAGAAATTGTACCTGTCAATATTCAACCTTGTCTGTTTTAATTAGCCTTTGTGTTAAGGGCGTTCTGGTGAACCATCCCATAATCATACCATCCATTCCTTCCCCCCCCCCCCTTCCACCAGTTCCTGATTTACATATGCTCATAGATCTGTCGCGTCCTGTGACCTGTCCAGCTTCCAACACCCTTGGACAATGACCCATTATATGCCAACGTAACGTAACTTTTCACAGCTGCGCAATATTCATGAACTGTTCAACTATAACTAACCATCATATAACATTGTGTCTAGCCCGGCTTGTGCCATGTAGCCCATGTAATTAATTGGATTTGGAGTCGAATACAAGAACATGGAGCTTACGAGCGTGTTGGATATCCAGATCTCCATGCAATTGCGACAAGATAGTTCCACTGGCAGTGAAAATAGGTTTCTTCACACTTCAGAAAAGATACTCATGACGTCATAAGTATTCCAGGTAGCTAGAGTGCTTTTGTAACATCTGTTGCTCCTGGAAAAATGCTGAAAATTGCAAGCCCAGAAATGAAGGTCATAATGCCGCCATGTTCCACCGAGAGTGAAAGCTGCATCTGCAAAATGATATAACGCAATCAAGAATATCTTATCTCTCTCTCTCCAGAAACCATGTTCACACTTTACATGCGAAGTTTGTTGATGCATTGAATCGAGACATGCATGGCTTGTGCTCCGCAGTTATATTAGAATATTATTACAATATTCTGGCCAATGGTCCATTATACAATTTGTTTGTTGGTTACAGAGAGACATATATGGTGAATCAATCTGATTTTGGTAGTAACAATCCACAAAACATTTTGAAGGAAATCCATCACCTGGCTATTGTACCTTTTAAGTTCCTTATTGGGACATGAATTTGGTAAAGATAATTTCTTTCTAGCCCAGAGTGGCTGTGGGACTGGGTGGATGTGTCTCCAGTATTCTCAGCCTGTCATGAAAGGCAAGGTGGAAACTGGGTGACGTCACAAGTGGTATTTGCTGAATGTAACGGGTGGATCCCACTTGTATTGGCAGTAATTCAGTCTGGTTCTGATTTTCAACTCATTGTGGTAATCAAAAGTCATGTTACGAACAGTGTTCTTCAACCCTCTCAATGCCGCTCTAAAATTTCCTCATTGGGGGCTTCCCAACAGAGCCACAGTTTTCTATAATGATTTTGACAAAGAAGATGCAGTCGACTGAAAATTCCTGCGGTACACATGATGAATGATAGTTGAATGCGCTATCTGATAATCACTTCCTTATCCATCTCTCTCTGCAGGGAGTGGTCTGCTATTCTCCATGATCCTCAACCAAAGATGGGTTGCGATCATTTTTTTGAGTGAATTTTACTCTGCATTTTCAAATATAACCCCCCCCCCCCATCCCCCATCATGTAAGATACTGTCTGAGAGGCAATATCATGTCAATGCTCAGGGTTTTTAAACTCACCTCTCGATATTGCAGCATATTGCTTTGAAACTTACTTAGATGAGAAGACTGTATTTCATAACCCCTGATCTCAAATTAAGAGTTTGAACTGACCTTGTTTTTGTGTTTTCAAACAGTAAACGTCCAATGAAGAGTTACAACATCCAGCAAATAATAGATGATTCCTATTTGCAGGAAACTACACCGAAAAATGTCTTCCACGGTATATTAGAAATTTGCATTGACATATCACAGTGGTGATGAACTGTATTGCCATGTAGGAGTTTTTTGCTGTTAGGTCATACAAACAAAGCCGTTGCTTGTGCACCATGCAGTTGCCACCATGGATGCCTCTTTCAAGATTTGAATGTGATCTTTTCAACTGTAGAGTGGCCATGATAGAATGGGGCTTCAAACACCCCAAAAACAAATCATTATTGCCCATAATGCTATGCGAAATATAGTCCCATGGGCATGGCGGAGATATTTGCTAGGTCACCTCTAGCATTGAAAGGGTGAAACATACCTATCCCTGCCATACAAAATTTTAGGATTAAAAATCATGATGTTCTATCAAATACCTGACAGACAACCTTGCCCAGCAACGCAAGCGTTGGACCTCAAAAAATGTGCAACGTATCGTTTGCCTGTCTGAGACAATCAGACAATGGCGCACGCACAGATGGAAAAAACGTGCCAATGGACTCTCTCATGTCTTTATGCAACCACCTGGAAGAAAGTCAGGGTTAGATTATTATATGCATGAATCAGGAAAGGGGGGCATTGAACTTTCCTACAAAGATGTATCTTCTATAATTGGTGAGGTATGTGAACAATCAATGAAAACCTGCTGAATGGGTTATTGGGATCGGACCCCGAGACACTTCATGAGCCTAGTTGATAGAGAATTTAACGCCTGACATGATCACAATGAACATTACCAGGCATTGCCAAGATTGTTGGGGCATAACACCCATCGATGTGTGACGTGGTCTTCAGATCTAGACCAACTCCTCCCATTTGTTTTCTCAATATTGAGAACAGGAAATGACCGTATGAGTACATACAACAGCAACTAGCTTCTAGGATGATCCAATCCTGGAATTGGCCAACCCACCATGGTGGCGGAGGAGGGACGGGGAGTTTAAATTTTTACAAAATCGACATAAAGCAAAATGATATTCGGCTGAAACCAGCGGTGAGTGATGCACAACTTGAAAACCTATCAGAGAACTAATGGTTTTGGGATAATTTGTTGGTATGTGCTACTCAAGATTGAATACAGTTTTAGAAATGTTCAAGCACTTCCATTGAGGATACTTCATCAAAAAAAATGGGATGGCAATGGGGTGACATTTGGATTGCTGATTGCCAGGGGCTCGATAGCTTATGTGTCAATGCGGGGACTAACAGGGCTGGAATTAAAGGTTTCATGAGGGGAGGCCATTTTTCAATTTTTCAAGGGCACGACGTCATTGAAACTGTCAGGGCAACAAAGGCACAAAAAGCAAAATGTATCGTGTTCAATGTGCTATTTTGGGTGGGCACTTGAGGCCAAGACCTTGAAGGAGAGCAATGTTCAGGGGGCAATAAGGCCATAGCCCAAAATCCGTTGGCCATGGCCTTGGTGGCCTCCGGGTAATTCCAGCCCGGACCAATATGAGTGGTTACTGTTTAGCATGTTTGATAGTGTAGATTTTATGGTTCATCCGTGCTCTGCGAGTGAAACATATGAGAGCTCACCTTTCTTTGAATGCACACAAAGGTGGCATTAGTTGGCACACAATAATCCACATGGGGCGGGTTCTCCACCAGGTCAGTTAGCCTTGATTACAGAAGTGAGATTATGATATTTCTTTCTGACAAACCGGACCTGTGAAGTAAAGATTGAAAGGCAGTTGTTACGGCAAGAATGATACAGTGAGAGTTGCATGAGCAGGCTGAATGTCCCCCACAACTTTTAAATGTGACCATGTAATGCCCATCTCCCAGAAAAACTACACTGGTCCCGTTCACCAGAATACTAAACATTTGCACATAAACAATGGGCTCATCACAACGCACTTGATTCGGGTCGAGCACAGGAAGTATTGCTATCAACTGGAGATACGGTGTTGCACATATGCGCTGTACTGAAAATATGACTCCACCATGAGATGGCACAATATGAACTTACCCACTCCCAAAACAAAGAAACGCGGAGCTACGTTACTGTAGGAAAAAAGGTCTGACAAGCGGATAGCTGTAAGTGAAAGGAGCAGTTGTTACTGCAAGAATTGATTACAGTGAAAGTTGCAAGCAAGCTGAATGCCCCCTAACATCTTTTCAAGTGTGACCATATAATGCCCATCTCCCAGAAAAACAACACAGGCTCCCAGTGTCTACCAGACTTACGCACATTTGAACATAAAGTTGTTTATAACATATGCATATAAAAACAGCACTTATTTTGGGTTGGAGCACGGAAGTTTCTTATCAAACTAGAGTGGGGTGGCGCATGTATGCGCTATACTGGAAACCAGAAAGCTAAAAGGCTTAGTGGTTCCTTGACTCTTCTGACAACCTATAGCAGACTCTAAGGGAACAAACGGAGATTGTACAGCTCATTGTGGGAAACATAACGTCTGACAAATGCTCAATTTTTCTACCCAACAGTAGGGTCCTATAATATGGATAGATAGCTACATACAATGTCAAGGATTTCAGACTTTGCACCTATGGTGTGACCTCACAAACAATAGGGTTCATGAACTCATTATCGGGAAACACATACCAAGTGAGAGCTCATCCATACAGGTTGGGTTGAGTTATCAGGTTCACAAGCCCAAATGGACAAATATTGACTTCCACAATTTTTCTATTTCGACCAAAATTCACCCCTGACCTATACAGACAGGAATAGGGTTCCTGTACTCACCATAAGGCAGCTACACACCAAATAATCCACCCGAGCAGACCAAAAATTCTGCGACTTATTTGTCCACAGGTTATCAGACTCTAACCTCTAGGTGACCTCAGATGACCTCGAACCTGACCCCAAACAACAATAGGGTTCATGTTCTTATCATGGGGATACCACATACCAAGTATGAGCTTCATCCATCAGGTGGTCGAGTTATCGTGTTCACAAGCCAAAATGGCCAAATTATGACTTTCACCAATTTTACTATTTTTGACCAAAATTCCCCCGACCTATACCACAAACAATTAGGGTTACCTGTGATCCCCATAAGAAAGCTACACACCAAAATTGAACGTGATCAGACCAACCGTTTGAAACTTTGCGTGTTGACAAGTTTTCAGACTTTGACTTGGTGACTTCAATGACATCTGACTGACCCCAAAACAATAGGGTTCATGTACTCATAAGGGGGAACACACAGACAGAGTTGAGCTTCAATCCATCCAGGTGGAGTAAAGTGATTGTGCTTCACAAGCCATGGCGTCACACACATACACAACACACACACACCACAACAACATACATACACCCACACTGGCATGACTGCAGTTCTCAGACTTCGTCAAGGAATAAAAAATTGCTTAACTCAACCATGGAGATTGCACCAATATGAACTACCACTCCCAAAGCAAAGTTAATGTGGAGCGGTACAGTTAACTGTAGTAAAAGTGTCTCAACAATTGATGCTGCGAATGGGAGAGAAAATACACTATAATTAGAGGGACACAGTTGTGTTTTCATTTCATGACCACTGTATATAGGAATTTACTGAATTTTGAGCAAATTCATCGGTTCTGTCAAAGGAGGACGAGATGGGGTGAAATAATATAGGTTGGTCAGTCATGACTGAATCCTGGGAACCCCTTGAGGCTCATTTAGCAGTCATCCTCTTCCTAGGTGGTGTATCTTGTATGTAGGCAGAGGTGGGGATAGATCAAAACAAAAATTTGGACATTTCAAGTATGTGGACTTAAACTATGGGGCAAGTCGAGTCATTTGAAGTAACGTAGAACACAAGGAAGCGGGTCACTCAATCATGGGCAAAGTACCAGCATTCTCCAACCAAGTCACAAGTGTGTGTGACTTGTCCCCATTGCTGTTTTAAGCTATGATCCTGCCAGTGCGTAGCCAGAATTTTTATGCTAGGGAGAGGTCAAAGAGTGGGTGAGTATCAGCTGATATCGGATAGGGCCAACCCTATTTTCTCACTTAGTGATTGGTGTAGGGAGAGTCAATCCGTAGGAGAGTTCAACGAGAGAGGTTTCAGCCACGGTTCTCTTCCGGCATTACAGGATGGGAATAGATGGTGTGTATGGTATGGGGGACAATCAGACACGTGCTCATACAGAGATGAGAAAATGCAGCACTCAAGGACAGGCTTGGGCTCCCAAGATGTAGTCTGTACTGTGTGAGAATGATTGGTCAGCACCCCTCTGTAGCTGACCATTTGGGGATGTTATATCAGTTTCTCCGTGACTTGACAGACTTTAACAACAGTCCATACAGTTGCCTCAGGTAATATGAGTTGTCCAGTAACTGAAACAAGATACAACCACTGGGTGTTCAAACCCACTTAAGTCTCACTCACCTATAGACTGGATAAAACAGGAGTGTATACTGACCACTGGCATCCAAGAAAACAGCCGTAAAAGTACATACACCATGCTGCTGGACCTACTGAATGACCCAGCACTGTATGGACAATGACCACCGCAGAAGCGTGTGATTAATATCCCATAGGGCCATAAATGTGGACCTGTCCCCTAATAAAATATTGATTTACTCACATTTGGGCAATATCTCGAGTTGTGCGGATCGCGATGATGAGGTCGGCTTGCTTTGCCAGCAGTTGCCGAGTCCGACAGGATGGCACAGAGGGAGTTCCGTAAGATCCATCTTCTCAGAAGTTCTCAATCATCTAGGGCCTGATTGAGTCAATAATTGTCAATTAAGACACTAAGCGCTGGGGCCAGTTGGTACCATTTATCACCGTTATGCCATTCTGGTGAGGTCATCACCATCCTGTTGGAGCCCCCTCCTAATCTCCAAATCCTCCATGTTGCTCTTGTCTTATGCTACGTTTTGGTCACATCCTCCTCTACTTGGTTCAGCTGAATGGAATGCCCACATGATTCTCCCACGAGAAGCACACTCGCCAGAAACTGCTCTGCCGCATGAACTACAAACATGCTCTCATGATCGTTGAGTAAATCAATCGCAACGGTGACTGCTTCTGTAAGGCCATGGAGAATGAATATAAGTAAGCGTCCAATCCATTTGAAACTTCCTCAATTTCAAACCCTGTACCAAATCACTTAAGGTGGGGAAATCACTATGCACGAAAACACATCCATTACTAATTCACATTTTTAGAGAACAAGCACAACAGCCGAAGGTTACTGTCTTCCTATGCAGGCCTGGACATTGTTGGCTGCTACCATAAGCAGAGACTGAGGAAGGTGCCGTCCAGCGCTTAAAGGAATGAATCTAAGAGGGAATTTTTTTATTTCTCTTATGATGTTTTCACAAGAGAATACCAATGAAAGAGTCCATTTGAGCTGGGATGTTGAAACTAGAGAACCAATGATGCTGTAGCCCAAACCACACAAATGCTTCATTTTTATTGCAGATAAAATCATCTTTTTTGTGACTCGAAATAACACGCGTGGATAACCACCGACTTGAAATTTCTGAACACCCACCCACTCCTTAAAGACCACTGGTCATTGATGACAATCGCCACAGGTTAATCTGCTCCCCAAAATACCCTATTGGTAAGAATATCACCTAGATGACCCGCTGATCTCTAAATGACCACTGACCCCAAATTCAGGCTCACGCTATATGCACCATGCGTTAGAGCTACACATTGGCCACCCTTTACCACATTTGTCATTTTAGGGAAATGTGTTGCTCTTCAGTGGAGGGAAATGCAATTTTCCCCTGACAATGGCTCATCATGCCCTCACACAATAGCTTACTATGCCCTTTCAATGGGTGCGTTTTAGTTGACTGTTAGTGATGATAATTATGTAATTCGCCTCCAATAGAGGGACCTGATTGGCTGACGATTCATGTACACCATTACATCATCTCACAGAGCTAACAGTCCGGAAGACTGATAGTTTGGGCCCACGCCCACTGCTAGCACTGGTTTTATACACAAAAATATAAATGATAAAAAAACACTTGAAACTTGACAACAAAGCGGATTATGATTACGTGATCACTTTGCGATCGAGTCGACGTGCAAAATTATCTATCACGAACAGTCGACAAAACGCACCCAATGACATTTGAGGACCGACTGTCCAATTGGTAAACATATAAAAGACTGAGCATACCACTAGGCCATGAAAACACCAATCAATATTAAGTTATCCAACCCTAAATGTAGTGGAGAAGGAGCATTTTGCATATTTTTACATTTTTTTTCACATATAGCTCAATATGCCCCCAAATCCCGGAACACCCCGAAGGTAGCCATAGTTCATGATTACACTGACGGAGAAGCATTTTGCAGATTTTCACATAATGGCCTATCGAGCCCCTTTCATCATTTTTAGCTTGGAAGCGGTAAAAGATGTCCCTTAGGCTAATAGATATTCTATTCAAGTTTGGTCAACATCTGTCAAGGAACAAAAAAGTGAGAGCCAGCCGCAGAAAGCAAAAGTTGACAAACTAATCAGACAGACAGACAGACAAACTGCAGTGGCGAATCCGAAGCTTTACCACGCTGACTAATGAGGCAACCCCTATACCACGGACTATCATGTGGATACTACGCAGTTATCCATTGCAAACTTCTCCACCAGGATTCAACATTAGTCAATGCCTCTATGACAGGACTATCAGACCTGGATACTGCATATCGATCCATTGAGACACCTAACAGGGCCAAATAACCAACTGCCTCTTGGCGTACTGCAATGGGAATGACTGGAATGGAGGTGGTACGGGTACTGAATTTGGGGAGGAGCAATGGGAATGGACACTTGTTATAAAGAGCACAAAAAAACCATTGAACCAAAAAAGGTTATAAGATGAAGACTGTAGTATATTGGGTCACCAGGCCCCACAAGTCCTACAGGACTCTGAAGTTTTTTTAGGGTTCTTAAGGATTCCAAGAGAAATCAATCCAGTTATTATCTGCTATTTTCCTGAGGAATCTGGAAAAGCCTGGAAAAAGCAATGGCCCAACACGCACAAACAACTCCCCGCATCCTCCAGGATGGGCCGCCATTCCTCGATGTTGACCAGTTCGGCTACAGCAGTAATCCATGCATACGTAACACTCATGTCACTTGAGTTCATACAGCCTCTCTCCAGTAGAGCCTGCCCAGTGTGGAGAGCTCTTCCCGTGTGAGGACATTGCTCTGAAAGGAGCTGGTCTCCATTCTGATCGGTTCGGTGATGATTGTACGTGCTCTTCCTCCTGGATAAATGGACATATAGGGATCAAATTCCATTATATTGCTACCGTCAGGACACTTCTTGTAGAGGTAGACCTAATGTGTAAGCAGTTACAGTAGAAACCAGTATTATCATTCGACTCAATTTTGATTTCTTGGCACAAGCAAAGCAACACTACATTTGAGGCCCGAGGTGCTCACTGTGACTGTTTCCATGTTTTGGTCAAGGATTGTAGGAAGCACTGGGTGATTTGATTTGATTTTGATTGCTAAACGGTTCAGGAAGCCATTTTGGACTCTGTGAACCCTAACCGAATTTTGATCGTGGATTAAGCAACACCGGCGACAACTCGCCTTCTCTTCTCGACATAGTGCTCAGATGATATCTGATGCAGGGAGTGGGTCACCAATCCCTGCTCCCGGGACCGCACTTTTCCGTCCCCACCCGACGGCACGATCAGTGACCTCCAGGATCCTGACCACTTTCTCAGAACCTGGATGGCTGAAAAATGTTCGACGCGACTGCTCACAGCCGACCGACGAGACCTATGCAAGTGCCCCCGAAACAACCCCCGAAATTACCAAGCCCACGCTCAACATCAGGACCAGACCTAAGACTCAGGACCACGCCAGTCAACTGCCAGTAACATGCCACTTCTTGGAAAAACGGCCCTTTTCTGATCGGCTGAATGTCTACCCGGGACCTGGTTGCATATGCAAGCGACACGGACCACCGCTCTAAACTATTTCTCCCTCTCCTCCCTAGTCCCTATTCTCTCGCCGCCCAAGTGTGATGGCCACCCTAGCTTGTAATATACCTGTAAGCCCTGCAATGGCTCTCTCGCCTTGACCCGTGGCTGGGTGAACAAGGCACATTTGTCTAGAATGTCAGGCAAAATCAATGACTGCTGGCACCGAGCAGGGACACCTCCATTTACACGCCCCCCAGCCCCGCATGGGCTCACCTCAAAGTGTATAAGGATAACTCTTTCACTCACTCACTAGGTCAGCCAGAGCAGTGCTCTAGCAGGATTCTCCCATCATCCATACAGACCAGTAACTTTGCCCCCTTATGCTACTTTGTTCCCTAGTGGCGAGGCTCACCATAGAGAATGTTGTTGGCGGATGTGTCTCTTCAACATGATTTTAGAGCCGCTCTCAGCATGAGAGTATATGTACCGTTGAGTGACCTTTCTAGGACAGTCTGTCCAGGTCCAAGTTTCACTTCCATACAGCAGGACAGATTCAACGGTTGGCCTTAGAAAAAAGTTCAGGTTCACAAGCCGACTTATCCGAGAATTCCACACCCTCTCCATCCTTGTCGAGGGCTGTCCAAGCAAGCGCCCTTTCTGATCTTGATATCACCTTTGTAGAGTTGACCCACAAGCTTCTCAAGAGCTTTTCCCCAATTGTCATCAATGGGAGATCGTTGGTACAATGGCTGCGAAGTCTTTTGCGATTGCAGGTGAGCCCAGGGGCGTATATATATAAAATTCCCGGGGGGTCGGACTTCATTTGAGAACGACAAGATTTTCGTGAGACCGTTCTGATTATCGGTTTGTACAGAGGCGGCGCAATGCGGGGGGGGGGATGTCGGGGAGGGTGCTCTGGGGGTCTGACTGGGTGGCCAATCATTTTCTTTAGTGCTCTTGTGATAGACTTGATCTGGCGGGAGGGGTCTAAGGGCACCCCCTCTCACCATTGCGAAATTTTGCAAACCGGGTGCTATCCTAGTTCGATATTTAACATGAATTACCTATTAAAAATATTCATTTTTCTGCCAACCCATTTTTCCCGATGTAACTGTGTGTTAAGATAATGTGTGTTGTCGGAAACGCGTCTGCCTACTAGCTCATGAATAGGCCTAATAAGCATATAAGAGATTTTTTTTACTGTGGCTCACCTTTAGACAGTTGCCAGTATCCCGTGAAAACAAAACTTTTCAGTTTGTACAATTGGGCCATAAGCCCCCGAAAGCGCACTTCACCTCAGTAAAGACCGCAGTCTGTGGAATCACAACATTAACATAAACACCAAACCTGTCATACCGGTGTCACTCCAGCATTTCTGAGATTTGCAGCTTGTAGATATTGGACAATAGGCCAAATTTTATTTAGTCGGCATATAAACTAAGTAGCCATGCTACGTGAACAGTCGCAAGAGACCGAACGTCGGATTTTTTCCAGGGGGGTGTCACACCTCACACCCCCCCTCCCCGTATTTACGCCCCTGGGTGAGCCCCACCCTCGCACGTCACTTTCAACAAGTGTACGACAATTAGTTTGCTTGATGGATGTCATCGGCAAAGTCGGTAAGTGAGATGGCAGGGCATCTCCTTGACTTTGTTGAAGTTATTGTGGAGCCTAATCAGTCTCCTTTCCATTTGTTGCTTGGCGTAAAGCATAATCAACCATGATTACAAAGATGAAGGGGGCAAGCGTATCACCATGCAATACCCCTGCTAAGATTCAAGTTCCTCCGTCTTCGTTCAGTGCGCTGTATTTGTGGAACGCACTCCCAGACCATGTTAGTACTGTGGACACCTTTAAATCCTCTCTTAAGACCTAACCTTTTCACTAGGCGTACTTTGGTAGTTTTGCACTTGTATGTTAAGCCGCTACATGAATTATTGTTCATAGTTTTTGGCGCTATATAAAAATAATATTGTTTTTGTTGTTGTTCTCTCCGTCTTGAGAGGAATGCCATTCGCTTTCAGGATCCTGCCCACCGCCTCTTATGGACTGATCAGGTGCACATTAGTTTTTACATGGATATACGAGGCATATTTGTCAAGAATGTCAGGTGGAGCCAATGTATACTGGGTACTGTATACTGGGACACCTACCATACCAGGTGCATAGCTCTGTATCGGTTTTTTTTCCTTATCACCTGGATTCACATGTAAGAGGTCAGTGCAAGCAGCACTTCCAACGCCACACTGAGACAAGATCCTGCCCGTCCGTCGAGGCTGACTGCCTCCCACTCCCCCCTTCCATTACATTCTAAGCGGCGACCTCCCTCGTAGCAGGAGAAGGAAAAAATTATCACTAGAGGCTGTCTTGCCTGAATTATCTGTGCTGAGTACATGGTTTTCCTGATCAGATGATAAACTAATAATGATAATATGAACTAGGCATGTATAAATTTATTTATTTTTCGAGGGACAATTGCAAATGGAACAAGCTCCCCTTCAAATTCTAGCTGGACTGAGCAATGAGAGTTCTCCAAGAGGGCAGTTGGAACATGGCTACATCAATAATCTGCGCACCAACTATCTTCCATCGAAGAGTGCCCTTGGAGTACCGCAATGAAGATGGAAGCTCTGCTACCTTGAGAACCTAGTGCTGTACTAGCCGTGTTGGCATACAAGGAGGCACCCCATTACAATGGGAACCCCCAATTCAAAGGTTGCCTCAAAGTGCACTACCACCTAGAATACGATAGGTCTTCAAGTAACCAGTGAGACGGACTCTCTAATACCACTTGGCAACTTATTCCGTATGCGGGGAGCCATGCTAGAAGAAATATTAGAAAACAGATTTTTTTGAGGGATCCACAAAGTTTGATCAGTGAGTGAGACAGGTGGTGACAGAGCATAAGCTAGTTCTGGCAGGGCAGTGCGTATGATGCAGTCAGTAGTAGGTGGGAGATGACTAGAAGAATTGATGCACTGAAGATAAATAAAACACCTCAAGGTTTCTTCCCTTTCAAAGCGTAGTCAATGTAGCTGTCAATGTTGTCATAGACACAGAGGAGTGTGGTATACTTTGACCAATTACAGAAAGTTTGGCTGCCCCAATTCTGATTCACTGTAATTTGATAATATTCAATTCACACGACAGCCAAAGATAGAAGTGACCTGTCCACAATTTCATTTGGTCGTTCTAGAACATGTTGTTTATTTGGTTAATTGTGTCATGTGGGGTTTTCGACCTTTTGAAATGCAGACCTGCCCCTCAATGAATTGGCGCTTTCTTAGCGCGGCCCTAAAATGCCTCACGATTTCTACCGGCTTTTTGCCGGTTTGTGGTACTGTTTTCATCGTCCCGTTCTCATCATGTGTTCGAGAGTTTCTACGTGCAGGGGATGTGTTTCTAGAGACTGGCCAACTGCTTTAGCGTGTGAGAATCGTGACATTTCATCCGCTCCTGTGAGCAGGAGTTAGTGAGAGTATAGGCTCACCTGGGCGATCCTTCGTTGCGCCACTGAGTACTACTCTGCATGGACACCGATCGACTGCATCACATCACGGCGGGGGGGGGCAAGGCCCTTGTTCTATTCGATGATCAACTCTTTCACTAAGACGGACTCATCCGATTACGGATACATTGTATAACACAATTAGGAGATTAATCTTGGGAGCCACCACAGGGGTCGCAGAGCTGGCCGTTGATGCGCAAGCGAGTTCCGTTGTTCAGGAGCAACCCCCGGCTACTCCGACGACGGCGATCCCATCGCCCGTGAACCAGGGGCCACCTTGTTCGGGTAGCTCTGACGGTAGAAGAGCCTCGAATGTCCAACCTGTGGAACTCGCAATCTATCGGCAACAAGGACAACGACGGTGTGACTACTCCTGGACCACGATGTTGATGTGCTCGTGGTGGTGTGAGTCCGGCTGGCTGACGAAGGATCCTGTAATCATCGGTGAGATGTACTCAGTCGCGGTTATCATTTATCAATTTTCCTGAGACCGGGTAATGACAGACACGGAAATAAGGCATTGCGTATAGCAGTAAATCGAACCTGAACCTTAGTATCGCCTCTTCCGGTATTTATTGACAGCCTTGTCTTTTGAACCTGACGGTTACTGACATTTCAAAGTCCTTACGGTGTGATTGCAATTCTATCGGACCCGCCACCATCTAGAAAAAAAACGGATTTACACCACCTATTCGTCGAGGGCAATTCGAAGAAGATTTCTAAAGCGCCGTCTCTAACCGCCCAGGACGGCTGCCTCATAATGGGGGATATGAAGTTCATGTAATATGATCACTGAGACCTGACGTTACCCGTATTATGTCGTTAGTGGACCGAGCATGATTTTGAACAGATGTCAACGGCCCTATCCCAAAGTCGTGGCACACTCTGGACCAGTTATTAGCCGTCCCGACGATGGACTTATGTCACATGACGCTTGTGTTGTGTCACAATTCATGTAGGATCTGACCACCACATGATCAAATGCAAGGTCAACATCGCAAAACCACCCCTTCAGAGACGAGGTTTCTTCCAGAAATTTCAGAGATATGGGACTTGGTTAACTTTTCATCCGACCGACAAAGCCACGGGGCATCATATTATGTGCGTTGACGACCCCAGCGAACAAACCGAGCTCTACAATAACGTCTGTTCTCGTGTTCGCGATGAAAAATTGTCGGTAAAACTACCAGCGCCGAAATCGTGGGGAAGGGAATGCATCTGCCTCCGGATTCAAGCGACAAATGTGCAATGTTTCAAAAAACTTCTGAAAACACTCATCTTTTTCCGTCTGAGTAAATCCATTTTAAAACGGTTTCATCGTGTCTTTATTGTATTTTATACACAGTCTAAGGATTTTAACATATTTTATTTTTGTACAGCGTTTCATCTGTTGAAGGCCGCTAGATACATGACTTGACAATAACAATGAATTATAGTGCATAACCTTCAGGCATCATAAGTAAGCAGGCCTTTTTAATTTGGGTAGCCTCAGATACCTTTTCGAAAGTCTTCGGAATATGCATCATTCTTTTATTGGTGCCAAGGTAGACAGGGGTTTCAAACTTGTAGCACGGACATACCACTAAACATTCGTGGCTTACCGGTGCATACTCCAGTCTCCAGGCACGAGCCAAACTGCTCATGTTATAGTGGGAGCAACAGGTACTCTTTTTGAAAGTCTCTCGTTATGACCCTGACAACGCAATTTCATAAAGTGACACTGCTCACCAACTCTTAATAGTGTCCACTCATGATCTGGCAGCAAACTTAATTACCACCCGAGGATGGATTCTTATCACTAGAAACCCTGTACAAAAAGTTATTATTGGCTACAAACTTACAAAAGAATCTCACCAATAACATACACACACACAAGACATATATATATTACGTATATTAACAAAATCACCTTTGCTCCTGAAGGATTCTGGAACCATGCATAAGTTGCTCAAGCCAGTTGTGTCATCCTGAATGTCCTGCTCATGGTTCTAGCAGCAGCGTGACACTGAGGAAGGGATATTAATCACGTCTGAAGGTGCCATGATCGCTGCCATCTGGTTTGTCAGGAGTATCTGTGAAATGAAAATTGTGACATCGATTAACATCCTCAGTGTAACCCTCTTTATCTGACTGAAAACTGAGCAGATCTAGAAATCTGGGAATTAATCCTTTTTGGGCGGGTTTCTAATACTTACAGAGTATTACAGGTCGCTATCTGAGCGCTGGCCGCTCAGCCAATATACTCAGATCAACGGTGGTATTCATCATTAGTAAGATTCAAGTGCTTTAAAATTATTAAAATATCTTGATCCTTCAGTAATTGTCCATCTCCTTTGAATATCTTGAAGGCTGGTAGAAGAGATTACACTATCCTGTAGGCTTTCCAAGCACGAGTAACTGTAATTGTGAAGAAATTTGACGGTACAACTCTTATTCAATCTGTCCACGAAAAGTTTCTTGATAGGGCCCATAGTTCTAGAGTTATAAACAATGTAAAGGAGAGGCGGTATTAGGTTGGGTATAATTTGCTGTATCATAAATTCCAGTTGCGATAGCTTTTATTATTTACACTAGGTACGGTCCCGCGTTTGTCCCGCGCCCATTTACACAGTAAATGTATTGTCCCGCATCTTGCCTCGTTTGAGTTGACACCCCTATTTAAACAGTTACATAATTGAAGGTTAGGCCAGCCTGCGCTCCACAGGCCTAGTACTTACTACAGCCTGCTTCACACTCCGAGGAGGCCTACGCCTGGTTTTAGGCTGTACGCCACTACTAAGCGACAACCTTTCTGTTTAAACTTCAGTTTCTGACAATCTCGCATCTAAATTAATCAACCCAAAAAACCAATTATTGTGGCTAGTAAAAAAGGCTCAGAAACTTATATATTCCTCATATTGGTCTTGGGAAGGAGAAGAAACAAATATTTACCCCCAAATCAGTCAAGAATCCCATAAATGCCTTCAACCAAGTTCAAGATTGTTGTCTGTGTTATGCCGTTGGCACTATCAGATATAAATAATCATGCAGATTTTCTGTTTTTTTAGTAATGTCCTGACTGTGCCCTATATAATAATAGGATCCCAAAATAAGCCTGAGTGGCCACTCTATGTTCACAAAAAAAATATGTTTCAAAACAAGACAGGCTGGGAAAAACAGGTGTGATGGTGCCCCCAATTATTACAGTCAAAATTAGGTTGTAAGTATCAACTTTATACTAAAAATTTAACATGTAGGAATTGGAATGTTCTTGAATGATTGTTTTGAAGGTAATAGAGGCTGTTGTTATCGGAAGGGAGAAGCTTGGAGGCATGAGGGGACGGATTCGTTTCACCTTCAAGGGAAGTGGCTACAGGTAAAATTTCCTCTGATTAATAATAAAAAAATATCTAGTATTTATATAGCTCTATATCACCGACTGCTGTCAGTACCAAAGCGCGTTACAGATATTACCCTGATCATAGGAACTGGTACGCCCTCCGACAATTCCCGGAGAGGAGCGTGAGTTGCTGCCATTATAGGCGCCAACAGGTTTGTAACTCAAATTCACACAGGTCCCCAATTACGCCTGGGTGGGTGGGGCAATGGAGACAAAGTCTTGCCCAAGGGCACTCCGGAAAGCTGATACGACTAGCTAGCTTAGGCTAGGGCTAGGCCTCGGTTTACGATAAAATTGGGATTACATCTGTAATTGCATCTGACCCCAACCCCACCCCTAGAGCTAATCCCCAGGGCCTTCAAAAGTAGCGGGTCCCGGCCTAGTAAATCTCGCCTTAGTAAGCATTGCGCCGCCTACTTTTATAAATGGCAAAAAATAATTTACAATTATTTCCCGTTAGTGGAAATCACAAATCGGCATATGAGTATCAAAATGTGTGTTCTCAAAAGCGCATAAGGCTCTGGTCCTGACGTAAATCTGCACACTAATAGAGTTCACGAATGAGGCTATTTCGTAGAGAAACACAACTGTAAGATCATAGAGGAATCAACCACGCCCGCCGACTCACGATACGAAGGGGAATATACACGAGCGGGAGATGGAAACAGGTCTATGCACGCCGTGCCCCACTGTATTGATATTTGGCCACTAAGATAACAGAAGGTTCTGGATATTAAAAGGCAGGGTCCGCCGATCAGGCCTCGGTTATTAAGCCGGGTCGATTCGCCCCCCCGTGCCCCGCCTCGCAGTTTTTGAAAAACAGTTGCAGTGCGGGACGACGAATGCCCCCGCCCCCAATCTTTCGTTGAGCAAACTTGCCCGTCTTCTAGCGCGCGATGCCAGGCGTTGCCCTGTACCAAAGCAGTTAAAAATATAAAAAACCGCCACAATTGATTCTTAAGAAAAGCAGAATTAAAACATCTATCATCGAAATTGCCCCCTTCACGTCTGAATTCTGAACCGTACCGTGGGCCCTGGGCGGCGCCTACTCTCTCACCAGCTCAAAACTTCGCGAGCTGTCGGAATCAACGACCGCCCGTATCGTCGGTCGTAAAAAAGACAAAAAACAAAAAAAAAAAAACAGCATGCTGTGACCATGCTTGGTATAGTACGTAGGCAGAAAAGACAGAAATTACATGTACAATACTACACTCTTCCATACATGTAACAAGCCCAGCCCCACGAAACAGGTCGCTAGTGCAATCACCAGTAAGCCTAGTAACTGTGATTATTTAGTAAGGGAACGAAGCAAGGCCTGCAAGGCACGATCTAAAATTAGTTGTAAAAACAACCAATCGATGCTAAACCTTCATGGATGATTTATCAACCACTTGTCTAAGTAATCACGTTTGTCATTCAAGAAGTGTAGGGCTAACGCAAATTAATTGCAGTGTATCGCTGCTGATCGACGATCGTAAATAAATCCATCATCATGGGTCTATGTGGAAAATTCCTATTGGAGTTAAGTGCGTGCGAGAGTGCGTGGTTCGTTGCCGTCGGTCTGTCACTTGGTATCGTTGTGTAGCGTGTGTGGGAATTGGGAGCACATTGAATGCTGTGAACAGCATAGGTGAGGACACGTGTTCCAGCAGGGCTGATGTTAAAAGTAGGAGGCACAGCATTGGGGAGTGAGCTAGAAACATTACAGTTAGCCATGTTGACGTAAGGGTTGAGGAGCTGCTATGTACGCAGCGGCGGGATATTCGGCAAAGTAATTTGCAACAAAATACACAGTTCGCAACACACGTGGGGCATTCAGTTTTAGCAATTTCAAACGATTGCAGATAAATGCGATGTACACGGCGGCTGGGATCAGCAAAAAAAAAAAAAAAAACACAAGTAGGACAGCACCTGGATTTGTAATTTCAATTAGTACCAGTATCTGGTCAAGCCATACGGGTAAATTTCGCGTAGCCCTACTGGTTAATAGTAATTGTGCATTTGACTGCGGTGTGCTGGGAAGTAGAGTACTAACGGATGCTGCGAAAGTACCTGGGTTAATAATAACGAGTCCAGTTATACCGCGCAACCGTAGTGTAGAGTCCCACCAATATAATGTGACGTCGATCGCGGATCTTAGCACAGGCGTGATGTTCGCATGCAGACACGTCAGCGTTGCAGGACCTGGGAGGAAACATTGTTTACTAGCAGTCTAAGATCCGTACGAAAAACACAGCAATGTGACTGCATGTGGGTTACTGGGTATTAATATGATTGGAGCAACAAGTGCTTTAGCGTTGACATTCCCACAGAAGGCACAGGTACAAATCGATATGACCATTGTGCTCTTGCTAGCAAATCACTGTAAAAAAACGGGTAACGTGAATCAACTGAATCGGTTTTTTTTTTTCAAATAACATAATGGTGGAACAAGCTAACAAGCATGGTAGATGGGTTACTATAAAAATCATTGTCATCAAAGTCTGAAAGCACATTAATTCACGACGGTTGAGGGTGTCTTCAGACAGTGGATTTTAGACTTTAGGCTGAACTGGGCTCATGTGAACAAAGTGGTATTCAAACAGCATAGCATAGTCCCTACCCTCTGGAATTAATGGTAAAAGTATGTAGATTTGTACATTTTTTCCTATAAAATACAATTTTGCCATATGACAAAACATGAAAATATGTCAGAAAAAATTGCGCTGAAGCTTTCATCGGCAATTTTTTTCTGAGCATATTTTATGGTGTCATATGCAAAATTGTATGTTGCAGGAAAAAAATGCTACAAAAGGCCACCATATCCCACCGAAAGGCACTTAGAGAGTGCCTTCGGTGGGATTTGGGATTTATGGTGCCTTTTTCGGTGCTAAAGGATTTAAAAAAAGTCTCACGATTACCAGGGTATAGTATCAATGACCAAACACAATATATAGGCTTATTAGGAGTGAGGAGTAGCAAAGAAATTGTATGACTTTTTCATGAAAGACCCAAATGTACACAAAAATGAATAATTGCGTTTTTAACCAAATACAATGATCTTAATGACAAGCTTACTGCTATGTACTTGAAATCAATGTTGATGATGGAAGGAGAAGCGAAATAAAGCAAAGCTACTTCAAATGATTACAGTGTCGTCTCTATTAGTTGTTATTTGACAATACAAAAAACAACACCATGGAAAATGCCAAAAAAAAAAAATCCATAATACCCCAAAATTTTAGTCATGTAAGTTGTTCAATTCATCAAAGATTGGCACCATTTTGCCGTCTAGACAATCCCCTCATGAGCCAAAGATTTTCCAAAGGGAGGGGGACACCCCCTCCCCTTTTATAGAACCATCCCCACCAGGACAGCGTCACTAATTCATACATGTACCATTCTACTTTTCACATGTACCTGCCTACGTGGAGAAACAATGAAAAGGCCCCTGAATCCCCCAAAACTAACCTAATACATCCAGGCATACTGGGTGACATTATGCAATCATACCGAGTGAGATCTCGTGACTTCCTTGCTTGCTCCATGACTGAACACCCACGTTGCCCGCTCCCGCCGCCTATTTAATAGTTGCCGGATACTGCTCATCGCACTCACATTAGCCCACTTCCTCCGCGAAATTTAAACAGACATGCCCATGATTAATACATATCACAGGCTAGTATTGTAGGCTACGGGTATTTAACTTACTTTACTATTTGCGGAGGAGGATACTCATATGGCGCTCCGACATGCGGTCGGACTAAACAAGCCCGGTAGCCAACAGGGCGAAAGCCGCCGAAAATAAGCCCGGCGTACACACAGTGTCAAAAGCACAAAGCCCGGTGTGGAAAATAAGCCCGGCTTACGCGGAGCTTACTGTGCAGAGCCTTGCAGAAGTAAGGCCCGGCTAACGTCCTTAGCCAGCGTAGCGTGACTGAAGTCAGGCACGTAGAGGGCAAGAACCACAGGCTGTTCACACCTGGCATGGGCTGGCGATCACTGGGGCATATCACCCGCAATGTTTACCGTGGGGGCGGGGGGGGGGGGATAATATCGAAGTTCTCCCTCCCCCTCCTAATATTTGTGCAGACTGGTGAAAAAACAAAAAATCCTACATCAAAGGGTGAGTGAGCCCATAACACAAAGGCCTAGCACATATTTTCTGATTACTAATTTATTAGATTGCTAAAATTTTGTTGAGAATGCCAAAATAAGAATCAATCGGCGCTGGCATTTAGTTTCGTCTTCTTCTACCCTACATCATAACTCAGATTTTCGCAAATGGACTCTCTCTTCATACTGTCATCTACGTGATTGACGTATGGCACTTTAAGGCCATCCGAGGTGGGACAAAACAATTCTGAGACAAAACCGAAGATTTGGACCAAAAATTGAAGGGCACCGACCTGAAAAAAGACAACATTTCTCCGTTGATTGGTTGAGTTTTCAACTCAAATGCACTCGAGAATGCAACACATTTTCCACATGATGTTGTGCATGCATGATGTTGTGACAAAATTTTAAAGATGTGGGCACCCTCCACCCAAGTGGGAGGGTCTTCTATGGTCACTGGAATACTTTAGGTAGGGCCCTATTGTAAGTGCCGCAAGAATAATTGTAATGATAAAACATTCGATCATTTTTCGGGAAATTTATTGCGAACTTCGGGATGTTGGCTTACGGCTCAGAAATTCCTTTCCTGCAAATCTGTGGGGGAGGGGGGGGAACGAGTTTTTTTTTTTTCCTTCTACGCTATGCGTCAACCGAGGGTGGCTCGAATTTTGAGGAATAACAATCGATCAATTTTCTCAAGAACGTTTCTTGAATTTTGGAAAGGTTGCCAAATTAGAGTCAGAAGGCTGCTTACTGCATGTCGGCCTGGGAAATGCCGTTTCTCCATTTGGAGGGGTGGCTAAAAAGAAAAAAAAAAAATCTTTTACTCTAAGTGCCAATCGCTTGTGCGCTCCCTCAAATTGGTGCTAACCACATATGCCCCCCAACATTTAATCAACGGATCTCGAAATGTTGCAGTGGCGGATGCAGATTTGGGAAAGGGAGGTCAAACCCGATAGAGTATCAAAACGTTGGCGTTGGAAGTGTTTGTTTTTCCCAAAATTTGCAGAAAAACGGAACGTCCCCGAGCCTTTTGAACGCTGTGTTCAAATCACAATCATCTACACATTGAGCTAAGATGTCCCAGATATTTTCATTCCTGCGAAAGGCTCTCGGAAAATCGTTTTTCCAACTTCTTCCGGGAGAGGCCTTGTTCCAGAGAACCTCTTCCGGGTCCTGGTAGCATGGCGGCGATCACTGAGGTGGGGGGGGGGTGACCCGGGGGACATTCCCCCCATTTTTTTGGTGGGGGGAATCATATCAAATGTCCCCCCACCCCCATATTTTGCGGACTGGTGAAAATCTATGTCATATGTACCGTAACTGCCATACACGAGGGACTAACTCCATATTTCTGATCAATTGCTAAATTTGATGTGAGACGGCCCAATGCAAAAAACAAATTGAGGTACGCTGTTTTCTGTCTTTTCCGTTACATTAAAACAGTGGGGCCATGTAACATAACTTTGTCAGATTCTAAATTCAAATCGACTTTTCTCCATACGTGCCATATTCACGTGGGTGAACATATGGGTAGGCCACAGGGAATTTGGTTTGGGACGTGGTTCATGTTCACCCGCCTCCCCCTCAAAAATGCTGGAACAACTGCCATTTTCCTAACACGGCACACAACCAATACCCAGAGTTTGGTGTCTACTTCTGATCCTTTTTGGTCCGAAACTCATGCTTTTTTTTTTTTTTGCCAGAAGTGAAAGCTATAAATGCAAACGAAACAACACAGGGCAAGTGCCGTATGGCACTAGTATAAAGGCGCAATGCGGGGCGAAACGATTAGAGACAATGGACATTTTTGACCGAAATTTTTGAACGGGAACAATCTGAAAAAATACCAGAATTCACTGCTGACCTGGCTTAGTTCCTTTAATATCGAAATGCCCGAAAATATCATAAGTTTTCCTACAGTGATGTTCAACAAGCAAATTCTTAAGATGCGAGCAACTCCAACCCAATGGAAGGGTCCTCGATGAAGCCTCTAAAAAACTAGGGCTATGGTAAGAATGGAGGCCACGAAATTTATTGTCACTTTCAGTGATGCTGCTTCCTGCCATAGCCCCGGAAGTGGCCGCTTTCTTTCCTTGCAATCTGGGTTCGGAGGAAGGGGGTTTGTTAAGCTGTTGGTGGCGGGAATTTTAATAAATAAACGAAAATAAGTTCCTTCAAGAGCGTTTTCTTGAGATAGAAATTTCGGTTCGGGGAATTTATTGTCAACTTGATGTTGCTAAACTGTCATAAGACCCGGGAAGTGCCCTTCCGGCAATATGGGGATGGGGGGTTCAATGGCTCAAAATTCCATTGTACTCTACGCATTTCCACTGATGGTGGCGCGAATTGTAATGAATAACATAATCCGTTCCTTCAATAGCGGTTTCCTTGAGATAATAAATTTTGAGGAATTATTGTCCATTTCAGGATGTTGCTTACTTCATAAGACCGGGAATTCGTCATTTCCGGCAATCTTGGGGTTTCGTAAGTCAAATTTCCTTTCACCCTACGCGTCCACTGGATGTGGCCCGAATTGTAAGGAAAAACATCGATCAGTTCCGTCAAGCGTTTCTGGAACATAATGCTTTGCAATTCATTGCCGACTTTTGGGACTTTGCTAATTGCCGTACGGCCCATCAAGATGCCGTTTCCTGCAATCTGGAGGGAGGGGGGGGGGGGTTACTTAATACGAGAATATTCCTTGTACCCTACGCGTCACCCGTAGTGCATGGCCCGAATTGTACCGAATGAACATCGATCAGTTCTCTTCTTTCGAAATGTTTTCTTCTTGGAAGAAATAAATCGAGCAATTGATTGCCAGTTTAGAGTGATGTTACTTACTGCAATATTGCCCGGAAGTGCCTTTTCGTTTTCCTGCAATCTGGGGCCCTGTAAAACAAAAATCGCTGGGCGAATATATTTGAGACACGATCGCTGCCCCTGCCTGGTAGTGTAAAAAATGGACAGAAACAACTCGCAAAAGATAGGCATTTAGAGCACTGAGTTACGAACTTGAACTCCTTTCACATGACGTTAAAATGATACGTAGGTTTTCTGCATTTTTTTGGCCAGTTGGCATCAGGATCCACAGTATAAGTAGGTGGCGAACGAAATAAGCCCGGTGGGCGGCCGTGCCGGTAATCGAAGGCTTGCGAGTTTCGAAGCCGACGAAGCTAGACTATCTTTCAATTGTTCCTCCGTTTCCTACTTCTTCCGAGAGGCGTGTTCCAGAGACCAGGCCCTAGCGAGCGGGGCAGGGGCGTGGTGCCACCCCCCCCCCCCCAATACTGTTCGTTCGCCGTCGGCAAATTTTTCCATGTCTGTCGGTAAAAACGAGGAAGAGGAAGGAAAGATGAAAGAAAAATAAGGAAAGATAAAAGAAAATTGGGTGGGAGTGAAAGGGATGGAAGTGGGATAGAAAGGACAACGAGGCCAACTTTATTATCAGCTATTTCGACTCTTGGCTTTTCATCTAATTGGCCCATACGGTCTCGCAAGAGAATGGTCGTCTGGCAAAAATTAGATAATGTGACGGCCCGTC
The DNA here is from genome assembly GCA_026419785.1 of Sclerodactyla briareus. Taxonomy (NCBI): domain Eukaryota; kingdom Metazoa; phylum Echinodermata; class Holothuroidea; order Dendrochirotida; family Sclerodactylidae; genus Sclerodactyla; species Sclerodactyla briareus. Next base: position 119,492 of record JAODTK010000821.1, read on the forward strand.
GCCGTCGGTATAATTGGATACGAGTGACCGAGTCTGTCGGCAAAAGGGGAAGTAAAGGCGTTAGCGTTTGCCATTTCATTTTTCATGATGTCGAACAGTTCTTTGACATTTTTTGTTTCTGGTCCTATATTTCAGAGATGCATAACATTTTCACTCAAGCCATTTTGCTGAAAACAATCAAGAAAAATTTCCCAGAACTTAACAAAGTTCACAATCTGCAACAGTCCGTTTAAGGCGGAAATCATGCGAGCGGGCATGCTAAAGTCAAGGCTAGAGATTAGAGGGCATCCCCAGCGCGTATCTGGAGGGGGGGGGGGGGGAGGGGGGGGGGAGGGGGCTACATCGGTGGGCAACACATTGTCACAGGCATCCCGAGGCATTACATGATCAAGTTGGGTTCGAGGAAACTCGAGTAGAGCAACTCGGGCGAGGAATGAGAGAAATAAGAGCAGAGTGAAGCATAATGAAATGTTCACTTCGTAAACTTCAATGGGAATTGCTAGGCAACTCTCGAGATTGGCATAATTTTATTCGGATGATTGACAGACTCACCATTTTCAATGCTAGCGTCCTCCAAAAAAACTAAGGTGTGAAAAGATCAGATGAGAAGATTGGGAGTGCTTTTAGTACCTCTCGGAGTAGTTACATAGAAATTAGGATAAAGGATAGACCGAAATTCCTGTGTACACTACTCATCCCTATAAATTGAAACAAGTTAGGCAAAGGGAGAATGTACAACGGAGGAACAACAAATCTGATCTGGATTACCTGGAATGAAAGGACGGACTAGTTCATTGAAGCTAACTACTTAGATTTTTTAGAGGTGACATGACTTGAAGTGTATAAATTAACCTCTGGGTTGATACGTTACCAATGTGCTCAGGGATCGACAGATCGAAATCAGAGTCCAGGAGTTACTTTTCAAAGAGAAAAGGGCCCATGGTCATCGAATCTGTCAAGGGACCAAGGGTTATATTGGTAGGACCAGAGGCTCTGATCACTTCCTGAATTCTGCATGAGGCAGTACCAGGGCTTCGAGGCTATGAACACCTAGCTCAATGCATTACTACAGTACATACACTGAAGTGTAAGTCTGACAGGCAAGACAATGAAATAGTGTTCTGCTGCATTCACTAGTTAGGCCTACCTAATGTGACCAAGTGAAGACCCCAGGGCTATTGGCCCCACCCCAAACAGCCCGGTCTATACAATTTCATAGGCCTGGGTTATTGATGCATTTAGGGGAATAGCCCCTGGACCGGGCCCCCGCTTATCGTGTGAACCGTGTCGTGCTGAATGTCAATACTGGGGTCCATAGTAAGAACTCCTTACTAAGAATTTCCTTCCCAGCAAGAACAATGAGAACATTTTTTACTTTTCTCACTAATTGTGTTTCAAACATTCGGAACCATTTATCTGAGAGAGTTGTGAACTCTGTGAACAATTACAATGTTTGAAAGAAGGATAGAACGTTATAATAATCATGTATTGAAAAGATACTTAGGAGATTGTTCATATCTTCAAAGACAATTTGACACTGACAGTAGCTTCATGATATGACAACGACAAAGACAGTTCCAGATCACTTACTACTATTCGTACAAATTCACGAAAAAGCTCAGCCAGGTTCATGCAGTTTATGGTGAATCGTTTTTTTCCATGACTTGCCTATGACTTTTCCAACACCAAAATGAAGCATTTCCATGACCTATTTCTTGATTATTATCCTACATGAAAAAATGTCAAATATAACAACATAATAAGCCAGGAAGCCACAGAACAAGCAATGCCACTTCGTCGGAAAATTTCCAGGGACTTTTTTCATGACTTTGTGAAACCATTTTTCTCAATTAAAACTTTTTTCAGGCTGGACTTCCGTTCTTCAAACTTTCATGACTTTTCCAGGTTTCACATGACCGCGGAACCCTGTCTGTCATGTATGTAATTTGTATGGAAACCATTACAGTTTATGATAATTTTGTAAACTGAACCTGTCCCTTCGGTCCAGGGACCTGGCCCTATGAGTATGAAGATGGAACAATTATACATAAAATCCATTTGGGCTCAACTCTAGAGTTGTCAATGGGAAATCCAGATGGGAAACGCTGGGCTGAAAGGACCCTGAGAGGCTATCCGCCTCAGTTTGGACGGTCAGCGGTAAACTAACGTGAGTGTTCACCATAATAGCCCCAGGCCTAGGCTGACTAATTTAATCATTTGAGCTACGACTCGGCCATCATCAGGTTAACAACAAAAACATGAATAGTCAGGCCTAACTCAGAAAGTTAATTAGGAGGGCTAATCAGGCCTAATGCCTCTAGGGGTCATACTCATAATTGAGAACAAACAGTACAACCTACAATTCAGTTAGCCTACTAACGTCTGAAGTAAAGCTAGCTAGGCTAGAGTACCTGCAGTGAGTGAGTATAATTTAGGCTAGGCTAGGCTAGGGCCAATTCAATGTTTAGTCAAGGCCTAAGATTTAGCCCTGCCTAGCCAATTAACGTTAGGAATATTATTAATAATAAGTTGTGAGTATGCTATCATTATTTCTAATGCCCTAGTCTGTAGTAAGTTGTAACTTGTAAAGCATAGGCCTCAGGCCCAGCTAGGCCTAGTCGCAACTGAGTATGTTCCGGGCCTTACACTATCACATACCGGAAAGATACACACTGTCGCGCGTCACGACTACCTAGCCTAGCTTAATTATATGACGTTACTTAGGCCTTAATTAATTTCAATTCATTGATAGGCCTAGATGCACTTTTAGATGCATAGGCCTAGCCTAGCCTTGAAAGCGCTTATATTCACGCTTCAGCTTGTGTTCGTATCACTGAGTGAAATGTACTCTCTTCAGAATAATAATAATTCATAATTAGGAACTACCACTACTGCGCGCGAGATCCAACTAATATTTAATATACATATAAGCAATAACTCATTACTAATATTAGGACTATCTACGTCCGTAAGTACAGAAACAGTCATATTACGCCGGCTTTTTTGCCGATATGCCCGCGAGCTCCCTGTCATTTCAATGTGTACGTACGTACGCCGGGGCTTTATTTTCCGGCCGGGCTTTAGCCGGGCCGAGGCTTTGTTTAGTATGACCAGCGAATGAGCGTGATAGTGATGAGTCTTGTTGTCTTTCAACACCAGCGTAAGAAGCCTTGTGTGAACCAAACTGTCAAAATAAGTCCAGAGCTCTCCAGCTCCGATCGGTGCAGGGGTGACGCGACGCTGGCGAAAAATTGCCATCGCACTGTCGGCACTGTGAGTGGTTATAAAATGCTAAGTAGAATATTGACTGGCCGCGCTACTGTTATATATGATGATCTGAGGTGTGGCCGGGCTCCAGATTGAAACGCAAGAGATAATAAATTGTATGAACCATCTAGGTTAATTTCACATTTGCCGAAATAAATAATGAAAATGTTATAAACATAATGAAACATTAGGTTTAGCGTTCTCTCTATCTCAGTAGAATCACTGTAGAACACAGCATACACCTGTCTAGCACAGACGTACGACCACCTCTAAAAATTAAATCAATCGTATCTAACGTGATCACCAGGGACGTCGCGAGCGCGGAAGGAGGGGGGGGGGGGGGGGGGGTGTGGGGGGGGGGGGGGTGTGGGGGGGGGTGTCTCACCCAAAAGTTGAATGGTCAGAGCGACGTTGCAGTTGGAATTTCAATTCCAGTTGGAATTTCTGACAGATCGTCAGATTGTATTTTTTACGACTGAGGTCCGAGGCCCAGTCAACTTTGTAAATTTTCCAATCAACCAAAAGAATATTTTTATTAGGTAAAAACGGTGAAAAACAATTAAAACAAAGAATTGTAATTGCAATTTTTTTTTAATCAATATCCAGATAAGTGACTTTTTGCAGCGCTTCGGCTGGACCGCATTAGAGAGTAACACATTACCGCTTCCTTCAATTAACACGCAGATGGACAACGACTGCCCAGTGATGGCATGTCGTATTGTATGACAATCATTTATGTTCATTGTTATGATTAGAAATTAGGGTACGGATTAGATTCGCGTACAACCAATACGGAAAAAAGTTGTAAAAATCGCGAAGGACGCTTAAGCATATTTTTACATTTTAGGCATGTGCTATTTTGTTAATTCGCATGCATAAAACATAAAAATAGCGTCCTGGGTAGTCAGCTGAACGCGTGGACATACGAGATCCTGTTTTTCCTGATGTGTCGGGGGGAACACCCCCCACCCAAGGAAAAGAATTGCGCGCTTAGCGTGGCACTGGGGTAACCACTAGTAAGGAGCACAAACGCGCTTGAACATTAAAGTCGCAGGGAGCGAGCGATTAGACGAAGTCTGACAAAAATGTTCAAATTTTCCACCGATTACGAAATTTGTGATGGTGATGATCAGGAAAAATCCCGGTTTGAAGCTTGGTATAGGCAGCCCAAAACGCCTGGCGAGAGTTAATTTCCGGCCATCTGGGGATTGCGCAAAACCAAAAAATTTTAGGGCGTCTTCGCGAAAACCAATGGTGGGCTCCGCTTAGAAAGTAAGAAAGTCTTCTTGCGCCTACTAGAAGTCTCTGCCTCCATTGTGCCCCCAGTATGGAAAAGTCTGGCGGACGCCATGGCTGACTGCCAAAAGTTATGATAGATGCCCTCTACATTGGAATGGTCCCGTTGCTTTATGTTTTGCGGTCCGTGGTCAGGTGAGAATGACACCAACCCCAGTAAAAGGGCCTACTTACGGCCATGGAGCTCAGCTTGAAATTTTGCAGAAAAAAATCACAAGATCCCGGAGTAGCAAGTCGCATCTAAGAAGTGAAAATGCAAAATTATTATGGAACGGAAAGTGAATGTTTTTAGGAGTGGCATAATGCAATCAGATTGCATCTAAGGCCACCTGAAATGCAAAAAAATTCTCTAGAGTGAGAGGAGGGGGGGCCATCGGGGCGGTCCTCGCGATACGAGTTGGCAGAGAAAGAAAAACAAAACGCATCTAGGACATGTGAAGATGCGAACTTATTTCTGGAATGAAGTGAGAGTTTTGGAGTGCTGTATTGGACCAAATTGCATCTACGGCACCGGGAAATGCACAATTTTGCAAAGGGGAGGGGGGAACCCCTCCCTAGACCCATTCCCCAGGTCCATTATCAACTTCAGCCGCCGCTCAAAATTACGTTCTTACGCTACGGGTTGTACTGAAGATTCGGCACTGCGGTACAGTGGGCTGGTGGCAGTCGTGAGCTTGGCGCCAGCGTGCATACCCTCCCAACTTCCAAATACGAGAGTGCTATTAAGGCCGTTCGAATGCCCCCCCAACTATAAATAGCACAGTTAGCACTTGGTATTTATAGAGGAGTACAGTTTTGCGTTGTGTTTACTCTTTTGTGTATCTTACTCGAGCTTTGCTGTCCGAGTCGCCATCTTCAGTACATTAGGTGGATGTCCACAGTCCATCCCCGAAAAACAGTTCTCAGATGAGATGGGCCTCATCGACTTCACTTCCTGAATCCCTATCTGTGAACTATCGGTTCGATTGAGAGTCCATGTTCACAAGTTTACAAAACTCAGGGAGCCCCCCAAATGACAAAAGAGAACGCTGAAAAGGCACCTTCAGTATAGGGGGGGGTGAGTTGAAAAATGAATCTAGCCAGTTGGAATTTTTTAATTCATTCAATCTGCACCCCCCCCCCCCCCAATCATAGGACACTAGCTAGTCCCTGGTGATCACACCAAAATTCAAAAGACATTAAAGTCCACCTCCGGGCCTCTTGCAGATTACGGGCACTTGATCGGTGAATGGTCTTTGTCACAGTAAACGGAGAAGAAATTATTCACTGCACCCTCCACCTCGCCCACTGCACTGTTATTTTTGTCTAACGAGATATATAAGTAATAGTAGTCCAATGTGGTTGGTGAAAATGAAGTTATGATGCGCTCGAGAGACGCATGCATAATACGCGAACTTGCGGAGTGTCAAAATCACAGAGAAACTACTGAATCACTTGATGTAAACATATAGTGAAGTAGTAAGAAAGCAATTTCAGTTAGAATAACGTTTAGTCAAGACTGTCAATATTTACTAACAAGCGAGCTAGAATAGGCTCGGGTTAGCCCTGGGCTAGAAATAGTAATTAGTTATGCAGTAGTGGAGTAGGCAACCCGAGGAATGGAACACTGGTAATTAACCTATAAAGAAAAGAGGCGATTCATTTGATCAAATTAGCTGTTGTGCACTCTTTTGCCAATGAGTGACCTTGAATGATACATGATACATGGCTGTTTGGACGGGAAATGTTTTTCTTCATGACATACACTCTGTCCTAAATTGAAGCCAGGCCGGAAACTCTCACTAAAATTGTGGTGTTCAACAATAACATTTTGGCAGTTAAAACTTAGTGTCCATAAGGACCTCGATGTGACCCGTTTGGACATGGCGATTGATGGCATGGACTGTTTCCATGGAAAATCGGGATGTACCATGTCTTAGAATCTCAACAATGCCAGTATGACAAGCACTATCACCGGTGGGGTTAAAAAAATATCTGTTTTTGGCCAATGAGTGGACCTCAAACGACCTCATGATGATAAAGACCGTTTTTTTGGAAAAGTTTTCTTGCATGATGAACATCCTGTCCTTAAATTTGTGAACACACCAAGGAGGAGTTAAGAATTGTCACAGAAAGTTAGTCGTAAAAGAGACCGTTGTATTTGACAATTTCTGCCCAGAAGTGACCTTGAACGACCCTCGATGACATGACGTTTTTATGAAAATCCTGGAAATGTTACCTCGACGATGTGTACTCGGTCCTACAACTTTCCAATGCATACACCTGATGCGATGATGCCAAGATAGAGGGGTATCAGAAACCAACCTTCGACCACGATTTGACCAGTACAGTGTCTTGTATTTAGCACACAGAGCTTTGTACATATAGAAAAAATCGGCAGTAGTCCAATTCGCGCCCTATAATTTCTAAAATGGCACATTTTAGGCTTGGCCTTTGACTTTTGACCTCATAATCAGATGTTGATTGAGCACTGGTTACGAAAACACTGTGAAAAATCTCTATAACACATCCTATACAAAATGCACAATTTCAAATAAAAAAGAATGACCTCTGATATCACAAAAAAGTCAATGGGTTCAACTTATAGACCGTTTTTATCAGGAGGTACCTTTGAGAGCAGGATAATGAGTTCACAAATATATAATCGGCAACAAACCGACAGAGGACAAAGTGAGGTCAGAGGTCAACAGATGAGGGTCAAGAGTTGCTTCACAATGGGCGCACCTACCAACCTTGGCCGGACATGTGGGTTCTTGTTATGCAAAAAAATGGAAATGTTTCCCTCCACGATGTACACCCTGTCCTAAAACTTAAATATGCAAGCACTGTCACTGTAAGTGGTTAAAAAAAATACCGTTATTTTGCTATAAGTGACCTTGAATTACTTTGATAACTCGGCAGTTCCTTATGAGGAATGTTCTGTTACCCTGAACCTTGAAAGGTACTGGCCAAAACACTCCAGTGGGGAGTAAAAACGCCCAGGATGGGTTGGCAGCCAAATGAAAAAGATATGTTGTTGACCCAGCTCCATGTAGTAACTTGTAAGGTGCCTGGTAACAGCAGCCGTATAATTCTTGATCACCGGGAATCGATGCGATAGCGCTGTGGCAAGGCATTCCAATCACGGATAATCCTCGGGAACGGAAGGAGAACTATAACAATCCTTATTTGCTGCATAAGGGAATTTGATCCTGAGGTGGTGCGCGATGACGCTGAAAAGGCGTAGAAGGTGCCCACATTGGGTGTAAAGATAGGGGGCCCAGAAATAGACTGTTTGAAACAGTAATGCGCCGTATTTTTATCCATCAGCGAGCGGGGCAAGATTAACAGTGGCTAACATCTCAGCAGCACAACCAGAATTCTGGAATCGTAATCGGTAAATATGAAGCGCGATGCCTCTCTTCAGTTCTTTGAACAGAATCGAGTTGGTCAATAATCCTTTTAGTTTAAGGATCCCAAACAGGAAGGACAGAAGAGGGAGTATTCTAGCAATGGTCTGGACAAGGGATCGATATGCCTGCAAGCTTTGTTGCCGCCTACAAGAAGACAAGTTCCTCCGAATGAACCTAGAGGCACGATTTGCCTTGACCACAGAGTGTTTGTATGATGAGCGCACATCCATTTATTCGAAATAGTTGACCCCAGATATGGATGACTGGTCAACAACAGGAAGGGGCCTCCCACAGAGAGTAATAGAAAATCTTAGAGTTTAGCATGAGAGAGCCGCTAATTGAACAACAGAATTGAAACTTCATTGCCAGCGATAAGCCCCGTCGTTTAGTGCATCCGATCTTTACGGAGGGCGACGTGATCGTGTGGTTCCGGACTTCACGTTACAAAATACAGCTCGGCGGCAACAAAGGCAAACGAGACCACTAAGGGAAGGTCCTTAATATACAGGAGAAAAAGCAAGGGACCCAGAACTGTAGCCTGGGGGACACCAGACATGACCTTAGACCAAGTAGACTTCTCTCCACAGATCATAACTCTCTGTGAACGGTTTTGCAAAAAAAATTGATAAGACAATTTAAGGGTTAGTATTTGGAGCATACATACGGAGCTTGGATATGAGTAGGTTATGAGTTACCACGTCAAGCGCCTTTGAGAAACTTGAGATTTCTTGTCAAGGGACTAAACTACATCCTGTTTGTAAGGAGTAATTGTGCTTCACAAGAAGGATGGCGTCGGAACCATGCTGTTTATTCAGTGAGAAATCATATACCCGAGAATGAATATAATATGCTCTAACATCTGGCTGCATATAGCGGTGAGCGAAGAGACAGAGGCGATATTTGGCCGGCCAAAAGTTCTACCCCCCCCATTTTTAAATATGGGAGTCATATGGCCTGTAGAAAGCTGCAGGAAGTTCACCCGTTATCCAGCGATTTTTGAAAATCATGGTAAAGCAAACGGGGAAGTTCATCGGCTGCAGTCGAGGGCCCTTGCCGGGTATGGCATCAGGAGCAGGGGGCCTTGTGAGGGCCAATCCACGCAGTAGCTCCAAAGACTCCCTCCACACACAAACGTATGCCACTCATTGTAGGGACTAGGGAAGCGATCATCCTGCCTGGATGGACCTCCTGGAGGGTAAACACAGGCAACCTTGCTTGTTGAGGATTTCAGCCTTGATCTTATTTTTCTGAAACTAGGACGCCATCATCGGATAAGGCGAGGGGACTCCAACGTTAGCAAAATCCAAGGCTCTTGCAAAGCTTTATAAAGACTTTGTAGAGGACTCAAGCCGGGTTCTTAATATGGGAATTAAACACATTAGGTACGAACTTGAGTTTCCTTTCTCAATGGGTTCTTGAAAATTCTCGAGCTTTCCGGTGTGTTAATATACGAGAAAGTATCGTAAGCGCGATGTTTACGATTAATGTAATCGCTAATCTTTCTATTAAGCAGGGAGAGCTGTTACGTTTCCTGATGAATTAGAAGGGATGAAAAAATCATTGTTTTCTCGAAAGCCACAAAGAATTCGTCGTACAGAATGTTGACAAGGGTATGTGTCATTTGAATGAGTATCAACGAAAGACCGGGACCAGTTTTGCAAATGCCTTGAACCCCTCTATCTCAGCCATGTCGGACAAGAGGACTTAGTTGGTTTGCGATATGCCGTGGGGGGTGCCTGCAATATCAAGAGGATACCATCATGGTCGCTTAAATCCAGGGACATCCAGGTTCTTCAATAAGGGTAGGGTTGGATGTGAAAAGCAGGTCAAGAATGTTACTGCCTCCGGTGGGGAGCGAACAACCTGTTACGAAACCTGGTCACTTGGCTAGCCAACATTTGCCTAGACAAGTTTGCATAAACAGCCCAGGAGGGTAGGTAGGGGTGTGGTCTCCATCCAATCAGGGAGTTAAAGTCACCCCATAGAAAACCTGCCCTTCGATGACCTTTGAATCTTCTGGGGGGACTCAGACAGGTCGTTCATGTAGTCAGGGGAGTCCCCAAACAATGGACATACAAGAAACCAATGATCATATCCTTAGCGCCTGGCTCTTGATAGAGGCCCGAACGATCCTCGCAATTAAAATCAAATCCACACGGTGGGTAGCTACTAAATCGTTTCTATCCTCGATGAGATACACCCGCGGGCCTACAAACATTGTGTCTACCAAAGTACCTATTGGTAGAAAGGTATAAAAACCAAACCTTTGACCCTTGAGACAGAGTGCCCGATCGAAGCAGGAAGTTTGTTTCATGTATTAGACACGAAACTCTGTCACGTATTCTAAAATCCTCTTTATGATTATTGACTTTTGACTCGTCACAGATGTTAGTTTGACCACATGTGATTCTAAAAAGCACACACAACAAACACACCTGACAAGTAACTATGAACATCCTAACGCATAAATTTTTCAAAATTGGAAACTTTGACGCTGATATCTTTGACACAAAGGTTTTAATGAGGTCAACCTAGGACCATGTTGATCAGAAGGTAGCTTTGAATTGAGAATAGCCACGAAAATTGGATCAGCACGGATAAATGGTTAAGGTCAAATTGAGGTCAGAGGTAACACGGAGGAGGGTTCTACGAGGGGATTACAATGGTGCACCACCCAAACATCGGCAGGACATCTAGGATTCAGGTATGGCCAGACACTAGTTGTTTTTTTACCTCTAAGACTTTAAGGACTTGGATGAAGTAGTGACCGTTATGTCTTCAATATGATCCTACATCGATGCAACTAGTCCCAAAATATCAACGAGAGTAGGACTTGTGAATGGGAGTATGCCCTTCTAAAATTCGGTTTTGGCTCTCATTGACCTTTGGGACATGACAGGCAACAGGAAAAATAGGGATCATTACCTACACAGGCGGTTAGAGCCTGATACATATAATTGCGTCGTCAGACTCAGTCCGGACGGAAGAGTGTCAACATTACATATACGCCACACAAAATACAACAAGCACACAATCACACGGTTTTGAAAAAGACACATATATACATGCGTGGACCACGATACGATATTTGCCGTTAGGGTTGGCAAGAAAAAAAAACAAGACGAGCGCCCCAGTGTCTGGCCTAGTGCCGATCGGTGTTTTTGTTCTATCAGTCACCACGCTAGCAAAACAAGGCATTCCATGTATTGCTTTTAGATTTTGGTATTAGTAATAGTATTCAACAGAAACAATTTCAAATGCACAAGGACTGATGGTTGACAGTGTATGTCTAGTCCTTGTCTTGCTAAAACTAGCTGCGCGACCTCCAGTGACCCGTTTTCTAAATTTCAATATCTGGGGACATTAGATCTCACTCAATACATGGGAATCCAACAAACTAACAAAAAGCAGAATGAGCAAAAATATACACATGACAAAATCACGCGACTCGACACTCTATGTTTAAATTTGGGGGACTAGATGTAGGCCTATACCCATCAAGCTTAAAAAAACACAAGGAGCATAAAAATCGAACAAACTTTGAACTTGGATAAACTTGAATGAGACACACGAAGGACTCCAGCTGGAACTCCAGGACCTCCAGTCTAGTTGAAAATTTGGGATTAAAGCTAAGCCATTCCCACCAGTTTCATGAAAATCCAACGACTTAAGATTTGTATAAATTAGCAAAAGACAAATTGAATGAACCTCAGTGACCACGAATCTCGTTAAAGGAAAATTCGGGGACTGGAGGGTAGGACCATTTCACCAAGTTTCGACGAACTTAAAATTTGCGCAAAATAATGCAAATTGGACAATTAAGTAATCTATTCCCACTGGAATCATCCTGGATATCAGTTCATCTAACTAATATCCTGTAACTACGTGTCAAACCAAATCGCCTTAGCACCTACGGTCATCCGTAACCTTGCTTACCGCTTACGATAAATGACCTAGAAGAGTATAATTAATCTACCTAATTTGTGACTTTTGTGCCGAAATCGATCAGATCGTGTTCACGCCAACCCCGATGACTACAAACGAAATTTCATCAAAATCGGCTTCTTCACGATTCGGAGAGAAATACGCGCGCCTGTACGCACACGCATACTACATAATACTACAGACATACTCAATAATATATACATACATACATACCTTACATACATACATACATATACGCCTACAGGAGTCTTTTATTGCTGATGTGGGCTTCCGACCGCACTAGTTGGTAAGCATTCCCGGGCGATAACTCGTGTGTAAGAAAAAATAATAATCCTGATCTGAAGACATTTGGTAAGGATGGAGTTTTAACAGCTTGATTTATTCCTCTGGTAACACTTCATGGCAGTGAAAACAATAAGTCTCATATTACGCTGTGATTCTTTCGAGAACCTGGAAGGTTTCTATGAGCTCTCGCGATCCTGGCGATTTTCTAGACCCTGGACATGTAGTGCTGATGAACTCTCCTCGTAGTTAGATGACGCAAGCTAGTAGCAGTTTGTTGAGCTCTCTTAGGATGTTTTCTAAGCTTCAATGTTCTTTCTTAGGTAAGGCCACCAAATTTGAATACAATATTATAAACGTGTCGAATAAACTGTTTATAACACAATGCTACAGTATGTAGGCTCTCTCGTCCTGATACTCAAAAGTACTTATAATCCCAATTAATTTAAATGCCGCCATCGCAGCTTCTGCACCTGCAAATGCCAATGCCTTTCTCAATGGATGTTCTATTAAAATGTATTCAACCCGTGGTTATTTCTTCGAAAAAATGATTACTTTCATTTCCCACATCAAACCTCAGTCCCCTATATTTCACTCCATTTCTGTGGATCGTCCATAGTCCCGAATTAGTTAATCCTCTTATAGTCTTACTATCATCTGCAACATTTAATTTCAGAACTTTCGTTTACATATAGAAACAAACCAGAGCGAGCCCAAACCAACCATTGGGGCACTCCAACTTACACCTCATAAGAGTTGGAAATCGACCCATGCACTGAAACAAAATGATCAAAACAGAACACCTCGATTCAATTTAAAAGGGGTCAACCTCATGTAATGTAAGATGGGCAAACAAATTCACAAATCACATTACTGTTACTCTGTTCGTTCTAGTCTTCCCCAGTAGGTTGACAGCCTGTGGGCATCATAAGCTTTGCTCCTATGAAACCTAATTTATTTATGGTTTACTTCTTATTTCAATGCAACAAGACCTGCAAAATGTCCGAACCGGCATTTGGCATCACGGCATACCTCAAATTACATACTTATCGGTTATGTATACGATCGTTCAACACCACCAGTGTTGGAGTTCGGTACTTCCCAGCCGGAATGGTCTATAACAGACATACACAAATGTTTTGTGCTTTGGGCGTTACTGAAATTCCGTATCCCAGAGCCATAACTTCCGAGTCAGTCACTTGGCCAGATGAGGGCCGCCACTATGGTATTCGTTTATACCATCAGAAGAACCAGTCTCACGGAATATGATTTTTTCGGTCCGATACAGTTATCCCGGTAGGCAGTCCCAGCTTGCAGTAAGCAGACCGATCGGTATCAGCTACCAATGCTTACATTTACCAATCTCCCACATTTGATGTTTGCGGTTGACCTTTCGTAAGAAAAAGTTTTAGGACAACTCCTCCGTATTGTTTCCGAAAAATTAATTCTGTTCTGCACTCATCATCGCTTTATCCTGGTTGTGAACAAGTCATGAAATGCAGTTGAAAAAAAAAACGTGTGCTCTATTTTCTCGTATTATCAAACTACCCACAGAGTGGGTCTTCTCTTTTGCTCGTTGCATATCTAGGATTGTCAGCCAAGAGGAGAGGGGAGGAGAGTTTTTTTCGATGACAACGACTCGTAAGAATGACAGTGATGGAAGAGAGTTTCGGTGATCCTGGCATAACAGTGTGACGTGAGAGGGTTGGAGGGATTTATGGTAGCGGCTCCCATATATTAGTATGGTGACGATGGCGTACATACTAAAGCATTCTGACGTTTGACCTAAATTAATGGCTCCCTGACACTACTCTTTGGTATACCCCGACCAAAACCATTACACTACTTCTTTCATACCTAAAGCTTGCCTGATCTATTTTCGCTTATCGTCCAAATGAAAGGGAGGGGTTTTACCCTGAACCCCTGCTGGCATCGCCCCAAGGTAGGTTTGCAGTTTCGAATTAGGTTATACTAGAGATTTTAAATGCGCCAGAGAAAATTTGTGCACTAATTACAGGACAAAGCATTCCAAATTCTCTATGACTAAAAACGGCCAAGAGGTCAAAACATTCCACTTGCAGCAATTAGCCAGGAGACCTGAACACGGTTCAGGGTCAGGTCAAAATAAAAACAAATATACTGCCATTAAAAGGGTGAACATTTTTTTCAAAAACAAAACAAAAAACAACAACAAAAAGCTAAAAGTTATCATAATCAGAGAAGAAATTGTTTGCTCCAAATTTTGAAAACAAGATATAAAATCAATGTTTCAATAAATTTGTCTTACCATGTCTCCATGGACAAAGACATATTTGTAAAATATAATAAAGTGTTTGTTTATACTTGAACAGCTTTTGAATAAAACCGTAACTTGAAATAAAGTTAAAGTCTTTCTATGTTTCAAAAGCTCTATAATCAAATTGTAAGATACAAATACTCCTTTGACATTGGAGTATTTGAAACAATCAGATAACGGCAATACATACTTATACTCATAATCGTGGATTACATGGGGAACAGGTAAGCTTAGTGCAACAAATATATGCTTGATACCATAATAATCAGAATATCCAAATGTAAGAAAATAACTCGCAGGATACTAGGCCAATGAAGGTCCAGTATAGTTACTCAGGCTAGCTATATCACATGAGGTTAGTACACCAAGTGAATCTGTAGACACATCAAATTACTCCTTTGGCATTGAAGTACTCGTTTGACATTGTTGAAACAGTCAGATAACGGCAATACCCACTAATGCTCATACTCGTGCATTACATCGGGTGCAGGTAGGCATAAGTGCAAAAAAATGCGCTAGATACCATATTTATTCAATAAATGCCTCCCAATAAAGATGGTAACTATGATTTATATATTCTAAATTGGGATAGATCACAGAGTCTGCTCTACACAGTTCTCACATACAAATTCTGAAGCATTCCCGTGTCCCGATTGTCAACCTGAGTATAACTCTGCCAGTTTTGTGGAGGAATGTCTCAAAGGGTTTCCGCTATGAGAAGTACAGATTTACCGCTTGTGCTTAGCTCTCTTCCACCCAGAAAGAGGTAGAAGAGAAGTGGAATTACCCGAGTGTGAAACCACCTGTTAACCTATAACTGGATCGCAAGTACCCCGATAGTGAGTTCAACCAGAACGAACAACGACATGCGCAGTTTTCCACAGGGTTCCGAATACTGCGATCGATAACAGTGTTCTGCACGATCCTATGACTAGAGAATTTAGACAAATAATGGATATCTAGATTAAGTATTGTTCCTCCCGGAAATTTGTTTTCGGGCAAACAGTACAACATGGAACATATATACAGACAATATAAGACTAAAAGGTGACGTAGATGTTTTGCACGATGCTATGACTAGAGAATTTACTAGATAGATAATAGATAATAGTTTTATTTATTGTCCACACATAAAGGAAATGGAAAATATATTCCCGCGACAGGACAGCACGTAGATGTAAAAATGTGAGAATATTACAAAAATAGAATTATAAGGTGAAATGATGAAGATTCTGGCTAGCGTTATGCAGTAGAGTTGAAACGGAATATATACTACCAATTGAGCTGGCGTTCTGACAAGGAAAAAAACATGTCAATAGTTTTGTATTCTGGAACCGGAGAACGTGGGAAGATAGACACACCACCCCCATACAATGTGTTACATTCATGAACCTTCCTATTTAACGAATTGTCCAAGAAGCTAAACAAATGGGGACGTTAAGCAACTAATGGGTAAGCGATTGAAAGACTGCCATGTTCCCCTTGTTGCAGCGCGTGGCAAAAAACGAACCTTGATACTCACCCATATCAAATACGCATCCAGATCCTTTAATTCCATTTCAAAGAGGTATCGTCCACAAACGAGTGATATGAGCGGGGACCAGAAGATTAAGCAACGAATCCACAGGTTAGCTCTGAGCAATGAGCCTGCCCGTACCTCGTGTGCGCAGAATTGTTACTACTAGAGATATGGACGCAATACTCTCGCCATATTTACTTACGTGTTACTTCAATTGTTATTTCGCTGTCACAGGAAAAAGACGTGACAAGAGAAGAGAACCTGCAATTGACGAATCTATGTCCGGAAGCCCGGGAAAGATCCTTCGGAATGATCCTACGAAAAAATCTACAAATGTTTGACGGCCGTAACAAAATGCATACGAGGTGAACAAGTGGGACATTATCGTCGCACCGGGGTCGAGAAGGATTTGGAAGCGGAGTCAGGGTGGAGCTAAAAAGGCTTTAAAAACGGACAATGCGCGAGGGATAGAGGAAATTTCGTATTAGAAACAATGATAGACTGCCGAAGGCAGAGGAGTAGAAGACGCTTGAAGCGCGGACGAGGAAGAGATTCTGTTTGAGAGTGGAGGTCACTAAAACAAAATTGACGGGAATCGGTTGTCGAGGTATTTTCTTTGATGATTTTGCTCATGAGCTCCGATAAAGCACAAATAATCAATAGATCAACGAAAACACATAAAACCCAGGGACCATTGACTGCAAATGATGATTGATCACCCAAGTATGGGCGTAATAAATCCTTCTATCTCCCACTTTCCGTGGTTACGAGAACACAGCTAGACCGAACAGCTAGGGGGTCACAAACAAACGCACGCTCACACGTGGATGAATACACACATGAACACCATGTGTTGACAGGTAAATTGCTCACTCCGTGGCAAGGAACGATAAAATCAATATAGCCGCGTGTCAATCGAATCGAATGAACGCGAGTAGCAGGGAAAGATATCATCATCTCGCACATGTTCTTAGGATTTGTCTTAGACAGTTATCTCTCCCACTATTTTGGACATATGACAGATAAGAGATTCGTCGACTCAATACAGGCGTTGAAGTCGTCGGGGTCGCACGTTTTCAAGCCAAGGCCGTATATATTGGGATCATACGAGCAGGGGGACTCAATTTCATGCAGCTAGGGAATCATGACGATGATATTCAGGTTCAACTCCTTCATTTACTTTCCCACCACACGCCAATCTATGAATCTTCATTCAATGACGGACCGCTTTTTTGATAATCGCTCATTGCCCTACCTCACTTGGATTAATTATCTAAAAGACCTTACCTATAAAGATAAATAATAATATATAATAATAATCAAAACGGAGACAAGTGTAGAATTCCTATAGCTACAACGTGATCATTAATTTATCAGGTTCCCCAGACCATCTTGATGGTCTGCCGTGTGATAGGTTTTCCAATTTTTTATTCACAACTAGATCGTAGTGCCTCCGACTTCGTTGTAGACGTTGCAGGTTGGATATCGAAGGAAAAAGGTGGAGGGGACCCCCAAGCAAAGTTACGGGGTCTCTACTATTGATGGGAGCCTCATCGGTGACATATAGCATGCCACTTGCTATAATACACTTTTTACTGACTTAGGTTGGACTCTTTTACATGTTCACTGCTGCCTGCCACTTCTAAACTCATTAGAGCCC
Source organism: Sclerodactyla briareus (assembly GCA_026419785.1). Taxonomy (NCBI): domain Eukaryota; kingdom Metazoa; phylum Echinodermata; class Holothuroidea; order Dendrochirotida; family Sclerodactylidae; genus Sclerodactyla; species Sclerodactyla briareus. The sequence continues at coordinate 137,149 of JAODTK010000821.1, forward strand.
TAAACATTAAACTCTGGGCATCTTCTCCCACTTCCCATATTCCAGGTTAGATGTTGTTGTCATATTGGTATACAGAACCGGGTGTACTCTGAACTGTATAGTTTTGTAGAAGCATCAAGCACTAGCCTCCACAGTGCTGACCACTCTCTTTATTCCAGGGTAGGTGTTCTTCTGTTTACAGATAGTTGGTGTAGAGCGTAGTAATGTCACTGGGCGTTCATATTTTATATTGTTCAGCCCATCGGTGTGGAGCCGCGTTTGGTAATGTTTTAATAGGCAGAATCTGTAAGGAAACATTAGATAAGTATGCGGTCTTTTTGTATTAATGGATAGGCTATAGTAGTCGGACCTTTCCGGGTAAAGGCATGGGAATTAGACCCCCATACTTGAAAATCAATACAATGGATGGAAACACATTGCTAAGTCACTTCTAAGCCGGCCATCCATGAATTTCGAATGACCGCTATCTGAACGTTTCTCATCGATATTCCAGGAACTGAGATAGCTAATGGTCTGATTCGGGGTTACACTTCTGAAAGTCAAGATACTACATGGGCTCACTCGCGTTGGTCCCCTTCTTAACCTCCATCTTGAATTTCAATATGGCGGCCACCGAGAACATATTTTCCTGGAATCAAGCTGGAGATGAATGACTTAGATAATGTTAGCCAACGACTTCAACAGAATAGGCTCATTGATCCTCAACTCTGTCGATTCTATCGATTATTTGAGTAACTGCCGTGGAAAGAATTGCAGTCTCATATAGAAACTCCACTCCAACACTTACCAATACCAGCGACATTCTTTATATCCACTGTCTTTCGTGAATTTCACGGGTAATTCACTACTAATGGCAATTTAACAGTCAGAAATAATACCACGACAATTCCAACAATTGCACGGAAGACTGTTTGGCGCTATTTGGTTTTCAAAATATTGTCACTGCCCTGATAGCACAGAAACGTTGGCACAATTTGCAAATTCGTTGGCAATACGTCTTGTAATGTTATTTAATGGTTGAGTGTGCTCGTTGGCAAACTGCGGCTCCACTCGGTTTTTTTAACGTTGGGCCAACATTGTCCCAATGTTATACCTACCAAAAATTCAATGTTTAAAGGCAACGTTGGGCCACCGTTGTGTATTGGTAGGTTGACAATGGTAATCGTCTTATTAAGCCAAACGTTTTGCCAATGTTTTCCATCCATACCATTGCTATGTTGCACGAAGCAACCTTATTATATGCTCATGTAGTACGACACCTTACACTGTTTAGAAAACTCACGTCGTACCACCCATCTCTTCGAACGTAATAGATTGCCAGTTGACGGCAGTGACACAACCATAAGTATTTTTTTAACACCGGGTGATACTGTCCCGGTATTTAAGTGACGTGAAGACCTATTGACATAGGTGACACAATCATCATCTTAACATTTTAGGCAAGAGGCAATTACCTTTACTAAAAGAAGTTCCTTTGGATAATTTAGGCTGAGTAAACCAAAATCCAAAATTATTTACATCGAATCAATTACTTTGAAACGTTTTTTAGCAATTTCATCTTAGCTCCATTTATGCAAATTAGCTCTCCATTGATAATCTGTTGGCTAAATGTACGCTGGCCAACATTGCTTGGCATGCAGGCTACCAATGTTAAATTATACTATGTGACAATTTTACAGTGGTTACTAGCGACTGAGAGATTAACCCATAATATTCAATAAGTCAAGCAATTACAGTATTTCACACAATGAATTACGCGGGTAGCTATTACCGCCATGACGTGGCCTGCTGGTAAGTGCCTATAGCTGTGTGCTTGCTTCACTGTGTCTCAACATCAAGTTTTTTTTGTTTCTTATATCAACCATAATCCAGTCAACTATATATTTACGTGTTTCAAAGAAAAAAAAAGCCAAGTTCTGACTTCTGTCACAGACCTGTTATTTTCTAATAACATACATCAATTTCCATTCCCCAATACCAGTTGACTACACCATTGCCACCATTCATTTGGTTTTGACACTGGTGAATGGTATTTTCTCCCATTCCAAATTATACATTTTGACGCCACCCAGTGCACCATTTTAGCGAAATGGGGTTGGGGGTTGAGCACCCAACCTCTTAAGATACCCCTAGGCCGGATTTGGGCGTGAAAGGATTCCGGAAGATGCGTAGTGGTATGTCGAAGTAAAACTTCGTAGGTTCATGAAGTAAGATTTGGGTTTAAAGACAGATTTCAATGTAACACATGCAACGTTCTTATCCCCATTGTTGTAGCATATTCTATACGTATACTCTTCAACGTTTAAACCGATCCATCGCATTAACGTTAGATTAATATTGCATTCCAACCGTTCTGAAGATTTACAATTAGTTAAATGTTTTAAAATGTCAGATTGCCAACACATCGCTTTGCAACCATGTCGGAACCAGTGCCGACATTGTGGCCAACGTTGCGCCCACGGAGTGTGCTATCGGGGTGCGTCAAATCCACTGACCCCTTTAAATCAGTTTTCAGTTACTGAATTCAAAATATAGTTTCCCCAATCCCCCAAATATCGAAGGTCTTAGTAGCGGCATTTTGAAATGCAAGATGCGACTTTGAAGTGGCTACCAGAATTTTCCACGGCAAAAACTAAGGACCATTCAGAGCTTCTATTGAACTTGTTGGCTACCAATATGTGGATAATTGAGCTACCTTCCTTCCCATATTTATTACATTTATCCCGATGAGAATTGGGTCTTCAGGGCCCCAAATTAAAATTATAGAGGGCGGGTAATGCAAATATTTCAATAGATCCGACCTCGTGGTTTGTTGAGCCCCTAATATGGGTTCCAATCAGAATCTGGTCCCGAATATATCAAAATTCCGCTCTTGAATGGCGGTCGTTGTAAAATCCAAAAGTGGCGGCCGTAACCTCCCTCAGCTCCGAGCACTCCCATAGATTGTCACCATGACCGGGCTCGGATATCTACTAAAATGGTCGCTATCACTATTAGCTCAGCTATCGCGCTCTCAATTACCCGATATAATTAAAATAGTGCTCAGTGGCTGCCATAGTGAAATCCACGTTGCGGGTATGCAAGCGATCAACATATGTCTATATGTCCTTGGCCCCCTAAATATGCGTTTCGTTTTACAGCATGTTAAATAGGTGCATTTAAGCTTTTCGTTCAAAGAGGAAACATTCAAAAAGGTCAGGTGATTGGCCCTGATATTGTTACATAATGCTAACATCGCCCTGAACCTAATGTGAGAATAATACGTATTCACAATCAAACTCTAGTCAGATCCACAACAACTATTTGGTTTGCGACTTGTCAAATACAAAATCCCCGTGAAGACCAATACGTGCAGCACTTCGCACTCAAATAAGTTTACCCCCTATTGGTGCCCTTCTGGTTCAACCACAACCACACCTTTTGTTGACCTGCACGTGAGACACCGTGTATTCTGCAGTATCGGTATAAGTTTAAACATATTTGGTATACCCGACCAGGGATCTCTCAGTCTATTTGTTGACTGATGCGTACATTATACTGCGTATTGTGTGCCCTGGTCAAATTTCCGTTAGAGACCACAGTGAGGAGGCACCTATTGCGTGGCACATCGAGGGGGGGGGGGGGGGGGGGGGTGAAACCCATTCAGTTTGTTCACTTTAATATCTGCGATTTCTTTGACCATGTGCCCCGACGCACACCTTTGTTGCTTCATAGTAACGATAGTATGATAGATGCACAAGCTGGAACACCTTGCATGAATGTTTTCGATCCCTGTTTCAGAATACGCGGTTAATAAACTCCAGCCTATCAATTACGAAGCGCAAAACAACATAAATAATCACGAAAATACAAATCGATTGCGTCCCTGGCGAAACACCGTCTAGGCTTTAAGTACAAAATCACGGATCGACTAGAGCTAATTAAATGTGAAGCACAACTTCTGTCCGAAGGAACATATCTACATATACGACGAAATGCGAGCATTTAAAATTAATGTCTATAACACTACTGTCAGTGAGGGACGGTTGGGGCATAGAACACGGCTCCACACACGCACTTCTTTGCTCTGCATAGGAGCTCAGTACAGCATGTACGGGGCTTGGACCCGACAGGTGCGGTCATATGAGTGGGGGCGCGCTTCGGCCACCAGCATATTCCTTAGCGGCTCTCTCAAGCATGTCGTCATGGTATAATGTATAATTAGTTGACGATTGACAATGATTTAAACACAAAACTAGATGCCTTTTCACAGATCGAAGGGCCATTTCGGTGAATCTGAGGGTCCTCATAATTCGACGATATCCTGCTCTGTAAACTGCCTCGCAGTATCGATGGTTGAGACGCTCGCTCAAATGATCACATCGTGATAACCCCCCCCCCCAAAAAAAAAAAAAAAAAGTGACTGACTTCACAGTCAAATCATCGTCAGGAAGTTTCACGTAGCGGAGTCTGTAGGCAAGAGCAATGTGAATTCATAAACCACTTTGGAGGTTTAATTATGTTCTATGGTTCACATTTTATCTTTACAAAACAGGTGATGCATCAGATCGACTGTTCCAAGAGGTTAGGGCGTTGAGATCTGCAAATACATCAGTTTATACTTGAGTTCATTTCGTGAAAACCAGGTCAGTAAATTAGAAACATTACCTTTTTTCGCCTCTTTTTCCGCTTCCGTGGTTGATGATGTATGACATCATAGAACCCCACAGGGCACCGGGGTCTGTCTCGCCCAACCGGACAGTCCTCGAAACGTCTCAGATCTCATCGTCCTCCCCCACAACCACCCACCAACCCCCAATAGACATTGGGGAAGCACCACCGTTGTTGATGTTGCCAACATGCGGATCTGGTTCGACCCCTCTCGTGAATCCAGTCACAGGCGCCAAAAGAAGTCGCCATACGCAATTCTGCAATTCGCAACGGATAATCATGAACAGCGGCATCATTACTTCAGGAATCTCACAACCATTCACAGGGACCGGGAGGCTGGTGGAGCTAAACTGTGGAGGGCAGAAGTGTATTTTCGCCCCCACTTCCCAAGGTCGGAATTAAGACCCCCTCTCCATAAATGTTAACCACTTTCATGCTATGCCTCCTCATTGTAAGAGTGGTGACATCAGATTTACATCGATGTACATTAGACACTTCGGCAGTGAGTAATTCTAAGTGTTAGTTGTGAGCCGCGCCGTACATGCTCTTTTACCTACTGCCTATGTAGTATGAAAGTACGTGTATGTCACGAGGCTCCCTGAGACCGGGGGACATTCGCAGTGGTTCAGTGCCAAGAATTAATGTGACTAGTGGTTATTTGCCTTTCCTGGAGACTTCTTTCGAATTCTTGCGTCGAACTGTGGAATTATATGTAAACCATTTACCACGAAATAAGGACATGCATGAAATTTTTATCCAGTTGCTATGTATGTGAGTTACATCGATGTGAAAGGCAGAATTGCCTCCACAATTGGTGAGCATTTAGGTGGGCTCTATTGCACCGAAATGAACCAACGGCCGCCAAAAAGGAAAATGCAACGAACTTTCCTAAACAGAGTGGGTGTTTAGGTATGCAATATTGCGCCAAATTGCATCAACCAAATTTTCCCGAGATTTGTACATGTACGTAACAGGACCCCCCCCCCCAAAAAAAAAAAAAACCCGGTTTGTTCACTTCCTCTGAGCTTTCATTGTTTCTGTATCATAGGAGGCACGGATGATCACTGTGGGGCTGAATTCCTTTATGAGACCTGAAATCTCTGAACACCTCTGATTGACGAACCGTTGGTCAATTCCAATCTGTCCTCCAGACGAACAATCCGCTTCACTATTCTAACAATATGGCCAATGATGACCGTTAGATGATTTTTCACCTCGAATTACTGAACACATCTGATCAAAGACAATACTGACCAACATTTATTATCATCCATCTATTCTGTAGGATTAGAGGCTGATCTAACATTCGAACAAATGGCCAAAATTACTTTAGCTGGAACTCAGACCCTAATTCCTGAACACCCCATAAACATTGGTCACATGCTAATACTGACATGACTAATCTCATGATAATTCAATCTGTAGCAGTAATACCCCCGCTTGACGTTCGTACAAAATGAAGGGGATTGACTTGACCTTTGACCACATGTACCATTGGTCAAAGAGAATACTGAGGTACTTTCGTGGTCATTTGATATAGTTACAGCAGATAGGTGTTGCGCCGTGGTGGTCTACCAAGGGGGGAAAAAGACAGGTCGGCTGAGTCGATTTTTCGTCGTGACGTCGTGCAAAAGGACGCCGTCGCTTGTTCACCAGTTGTTACCAGACGACAATGTGTTTTTTTTTTTCCACCATCACACTTACCACCACAGGAAATATAAATCGATATTTGGCAAGACATCACTTGGGCCCCTGGCTCCCTCGCTTGTTTGAAACTGTCTTGATCTGACACCTTTAGGAACGTATCAGGTTTGTTCTAATTGCGATCAGAAAATCCACTCAAAACTCATTAATGTACGTCCGCAGAGGTTTATGTTGGCTGTTTGGAGAGCCTCGGACAAATTCATCTATATTCATCCCCTCCTAAACAAAAATCTTTACAACAATACCGGCATTATATCCGCACCTATAAAAACCTAGCCTTGGTGATATATCGCAGCTGAGAGACATACATGGGTTATGGATTACTGAAGGACGTTGTGTTACGATACTATTGGAACAAGTACCTGGTAAATTGCGATCTCGGTGTTCCTAAACAGCATATAGTCAATGTACTGAGAGGTGCTATTCTTATGAAGTAAATGAAGACTAGTTATAACTTCTTGTAGCACCATCTGTCAGAACCTGAACAGGAAGTGCCTGGGCATGCCGCCACAGCCACGTTAGTTACCATAAACTGAGGGGTATGTGGTCCACGTCGTGGAATATAAAGCAGTCCCACTGAGTGAAGTTGAGACCCTCCAGATAACAACATTCATCAGCATGGCTCGGTTGAAATGCAGCTCATTAGCCTGAATAAGGTGAATAGGTAAATATAAATAAAGTGGAGCATTATACAGTATAGGAGATTGTTTTTAGGAACAGTCTCCGGCTATTCTGCGACTAGTGAAAGCAGCGGTTTCAAAGATCGGTCTGCACCGTGTTCATGCAACCTCAGGCAGCCAGTGTACCCATATGACTGATGAACATATCATAATTATTATTATACAATCCTGACTTCCCCCGGTTAACAGTTTGTACACATACACAGAACGTACTTTGAACACCCAACTGCCCATGCCAATCATTATTTATTATTTATTTTACTCAAAAATGGTATTCACCATCATGTTTGTCCCGGAGAAGAAAATATTCTAGCGATGTAGCAAGACCCAGGTGCCCATGAACAGCAGGACATCGAATGGTCTCCAAACGCTGGTCTAATATCTAAGCTGAGCTCCACCATGGATTGACGCGCATGGTGTGGAGGAGAATAGCCTGCAACCCTCGTCCCCAGGACGCTTAGCATACGGAACCTCCCCTCTAACGGCCTCCAGATACCAGAGCCGCTGGTGCTGTTACTAATATGGCCAAGGCTCTCCAATGGGAGTCCCTCCTTGAGAGGCTTAAGATCAACAGACTTGTGGTATTTCATAGGTCGGTCAATGGTCACCCTTCCATTCCTATCAGCCCATACAGGTCGGAAGTCGACCAAGGCGCAAACGCAACAAACTCAAAAACCTGTTAGACAATATCCACGAGTAAAAAAATGCTACAACTTGATTTCTCATTCCTGCCTAAAACGATCAAGGAGTGGAATGTTCTCCCCTCCCTCGATACAATTGCAGACAGTGAACAAAATGAAGGAGCCTCAAGGGAGCATATGCTTCCTAATTACGCCTAAAGGCGAAATTCCATATACGCGGGATGCGGGGTGCGGTAAAAACCATAAGCCGTTTTCACGGGAAAATAAATTTGGAAAGTGCTCGAAAAAGCTGTATTCGGGTTGCAGGGATAAACCCAGTTGCAATAGCGGCAAAAAATCATTCGAATAAAATGGAACGAGCACGAGTAAGCAAAAGTACCACGCGTACCAGTGCGGCATTAATACCGCATCCCGCCAACGGATTATATGGAATATCTTCCTCAAAAGCCATTTATGTCAATTTTAATGAGTTATTACATATTTTGAGTCATTCCGGATCACCCCCTACAGCTTTTTTTCTTCGAAAAAGTGTTTCGTATTCGCAAAACTGCGATTTTCAAAATTATATCGCACCCCGCATCCGCACAATGGAATCTCGCCTTAAGGCCTCTGCATGCATACGCATCATTCTCCTACCGCTTGGTTCCGATCGTTAGCCAGTATTCTCGGAAAAGAAGAAGAAGAGAAACTACAATTTTATGATGGAATTGATATTTCAACTATAAAATTGGTAATTTCTATCATTTTTGGGTTGTCCCCTGGGACATTGTCAACCCAAACTACTCGCTCTCCACGAGGCCTTCTCAGGCTGGGATTCCATAGATGCGTATGCGGGCTGGATGTGAAAATTACATATTTACGAAGGCGAACGGTTTTTTTCTGAGATAAAATCTGTGAGTTTATGCAAAAAGACCTGCAGCAGCCCATGCATCTGGTCGTTGCTTGCTTTTTAGTAAGATATTCCATAGAATTCATTCGCGGTGATACGAATCCGTACCGCCATTGGTACATGTGCTTATGTGTCGCCTATTCGTGTTGGTTTGCCTTCATTTATAATTGTTTATCTCTGTGGAACCAATATTTATTTCTGCAAAACTAAACAGGACATATTCAGACACTGGCCCCGCTCAATTCACGTAAATTGGCGATTTTTCACATGTGTACCGGACCCGCATACACTTCTATGGAATCCCAGCCTTATTGTTTGCCGGAGAGAAGCTTGTCAGACTGACATATGATGGTAACAAGGCTGCTTCACTCCCTGTAAATTACATTCAATGATTCATGGTACCTCAATAAGTTTTCTTCACCTGTTCAATAACGAAAATGCCAAACTCCAAGTACTGCGCTTTCATGAACGGGACGAGGTGACGGAGGACGATTGGGAGGTGAACGAAACGAGCCCTGAACGGAATGATGACTGCCACCTGGAGGAGAGAAAAGATATCCAAGCATTTCCGGAAACTTTTTCAGTGTTTTTCAGACTTCTTGGTTATTTCAATTTGTTCTGTCTCCTTGATGGCAATTGCTTTGCTTGGTTCGCTATTGATGTTATGGGGAACTTTGTCTCGTGGCGGTGTAGAGGCAACAAGAAAGACGAATGGGAAGATTTGAGAAGGGCTAATGCGATGGTCGGCAGAATTATTCCTGGATGTGACCATAACTGCAACCTGAGTGTAACCTGCGCAAACATTGATGCTAGTAGCGAGAGCAGCGCTAGAGACCCACGATGCCAGTCATATCTAACAATCAGGTCCCATATGCTGATAATAATTATAATATTATTTCTCTGCAATTGCATAAAGCACTTGATCGATAAGGAGATGCAATTAGCTCGAATCACATGTGGATAAAAACATGATCAGCTATTCCGGAGTGCCCTTGAGCGAGGCACTCCGTCTCCATTGATCCACTCTATAACATGAATAATTGGAGACGTGAGAGAGACACGGGTACAATCGCCATCGAAATCGCAGCAGCTTTTTTTCCAGGATCGTCGGAGAGCGTATACTCGTTTCCATGAGCGGAATAATATTTGCGAAACGCTCTGAGCACTTTGGCAGAAATTAGGCGCTACATGAGTACGTGATGTATATTGTCTCATTGAAAAAAACAACGACATTACAGTCCAATCAAAATGGGAACTATGGCCGCATGGAGTCAAATTACAATGAAATGGTAATATATAGGCCTAGAGTCTGGTCGACCCACCGAATGGCCTCTCAGTTTAAGTTGACACATTATTTACAATCATCATGAGAAAATATGTACTCCTTGTTTACAACATCTAGCAATTTCAACGTTATGTGATAAATATGGACCATTTTAGGAAGAAAAGAGGACTGGTCGCTTTTACACAAATGGACACGAGAGTTCACGTCATTTGAATATAGTTTTCACATGCAGTATACAAAATGTGTGGTTCGATATCTCACGACCGGTAGTCGTTTCTCCTCACTTTTCACCCCAACTACCCTGCGAATTTGTTTACCCGTCTTACTATAACAGTTATGTTTGAAGTGTGTACGAACTCGAGCAAGAGTTCGGACTCGAGTACTATAAGTCAGCTCGGACATTTGATTGGAAGTTCTCACACTGCATATTGTAAAACAAGAGCTGGTATAGGTCCATGCGTACTGGATCCATCCATACGACGTATATACTTCTCCATGAGCAACGGTCGTGAAGGCGGCCATAGGACTCGCTTACTGTATTTTGGCCCCCATCTATTATTTATATAGATATATGAAATAGCGTGTCTTAAAACGTTTAAACAATTTTATTTGGGGGATAGAATTCCATAGGGGGCAAATGCCTGCCTTGTTCAGAGAGCCAACAACAGGGCGCTCGAAGCGCGCAAATTTGTTAGGGTCATGTAGATCTTGAAAAGGGTAGTCTAATGTAGAGGGTAATTCAAGCACAAATGACATCACATGGCGGGGAAGTGGGGGGGGGGGGGGGCGGGGGGTCCGACTCCCCCAGAAGCCATCTGGATTCACATTATTGGTAGAATGCATAGTGTTTCAAAAAGCTCCGAACCAAAGAGGGGGGGGGTCCGGATAGGGGGGTCCGGACCCCTGGAACCCCCTCTGTATCCGCTACTGAACAAGCATTACCTACTCCAAAACTGAAAGTCGGGAGTGTAGTGTTACACAAACTATTCGCACACATCCACGCATTCATAACATAACTCACACTCACGCCTGCGTGACTGTTCATATTCGTTTAGCCTCCGGCAGGGAATGAAAAAATTTCCTAATGCTGGAATATTGAAGTATCACAGTGCCTTCACAATGACATCATGGGGTTATTTATGGATCATGATGTCATTACCTTCCACCTGGGCATGCAGACAGCCGGTATCCAGTGCCCCCCGGGGATGTACCAGTAATCCCCCACCTTCATTCCCTTTGAGAGCACATCCTTCAACAGGACCCCCCTGTCTGGGGCTTCTGGCTTGCGTTGATGGATCGCATGGATGTCATGGTTCGCGTCCAGTAGAAGCTTCTTCTCCAAGCCATTTAGATCCTCTGTTCCAATTGAAGAAAGGGCACGTTGAAACTTTGTTTTTCAGAGATTGAACACTTTATTGAACAAAATTTAAGCTCGCTTCCAAGGTTCAACAGTTGTTCAGTACGAGTCCCCTGAAAGCGATTGTATAACAAACATAGTGTTTATGTATTGAATGTGATTCAACTGTGCATTCATTATGCTTAATATGTGAGATTGTACAATGTCTCGTTTTCAGTCACCACTGAGGACATGTAGCCAATACCATGAACAATACACCGTCATCCCCATCAAACCACCGAAGCTAAGCACTCTCCGAACACTGTGCTAATACTTTTCCGTGCTTCAATTGGAAACATTCCTGTACTCCTAAGTGGAATCCACTGTTTTGGGATCAGGTCAAGGTAGACTGGAGTCAGCAGAGATCAAAATCAGAAATCATAGATTGCATGGTATTATCGAGTTGATATTTGGTTTATTAGCTTCTTATGGGGAGTACGTAACCCTGTGCTATTGTGGTGTGGGATTTGAGGGCTCGGTTTGGGTGAGTGGGAAATGGTGGATCAATGATGCGGTGTTTGGGCGAGGGTATATCCACTTACCTGGGGCCAAAACCCTAAGCTACGGAATCTCTAATGGGCCGCCCGAAATACGCAAGACTTGGACAAGGCCCAAAAAAAAAAAAAAAAAAAAAAAAAAAAAAAAAAAAAAAAAAAAAATATCTAGCGTTTGCACCAAATACACCTCACCCCATAAACTATGGAACCTTGTGAAGTTAGACTATCCGTTTGACAGTCAGGGCAGGGGCGACCTGATTAGTTAGAAGATTCCTGCTAATTCTGTGAACTCAAGCCGGTGAGGCAGGCCTATCTTTTATGTTATAACCATCTCTTCATCAGAGTCTAATCACAGCTTCGTGGGTACCTCAGGGATGTGTCATGCCAACGTCTGGTCCGGAGGCGGCCCTATGGCAGCCGTTTCACTCTTTATTCGCCTATTGATGATATCACTAATTCATATAGTGTAATTGCCATAAATAATGATATCCCCATCTTTATTACTGGAAAATATTGACCGCAAACCGGTCGGGTAGCTAACATGTCTGCTGACCTTGGGAAAGTTTAATTCTAATCTCGCTCAAATATTTGGGCATGTTGAGAGGCTCTGCCATCAGGAAAACCATCAAAATAATAAACGCATGGAACAATTGACAGAGAATCACCAGTGCAATTGGCTCAGACTGAAGTTCGACGAATTGACAATTGACTTCCGCAATGAACTACCATATGGATCATGTGTCGATGTCACTAAAGCAAAACTGAATAGTAGGGCGAGGAAAGTAAGATGTTAATCCTATTACCACTTACCTCATCTTTCAGTATAGAATGACACATCTCGTTGCAGCAGTCTCAGTGAAAAAAAGTGATTGGCCAGGCCCTTTCTTGTTTTGGGTCGGGTAGAAGCCATCTGCAGTCATAGCTGATTTGATTTTTATTGTTTATATTTTATTTTATTTTCAAGCACGAATATCTGACGGCTTTCTTTGAACTAATTACGATTTATGTCCAGGTTTTGGACTGAGGGCGGGGGATCGGAGGAGCAGTACAGAAGCGATATGTTATTGTTCATGATGTTAAGTCTAAGATCGAGTTAATAAATCGTTCTTGTTGGTTTCCTGCTGAATAAATATTAGGCATGGATGATACAGAATCCAACTCGAAATGTCCCCGTTGCGATTTCATGCTCTCCTACCATATCTCCAACTGTTTCCAACTGCCAGTATTTCAGGCCAACCGGTATTGTAACACCAGTATGGAATATACCTTCTTGTTTCGGGTCGGGTAGAAAGCCCTCTGAAGTCATCGTCCTATTTTATTTTATTGTTTTTTATTTTATTATCAAGTACGAATATCCTGAAAGGCTCTTTTGACCTAATTACGATTTATTGTCCAGCGTTTTTGGACTGAGGGCGGTGGATCCGAGGATCTACAGAAGCTATATTGTTATTGTTCATTGATTTTAAGTCTAAGATCGAGTTAATAAATCGTTTCTTGCTGGTTTCCTGCTGAATAAATATTAGGCATGGACTGATACAGAATCCAACTCGAAATGTCCCCGTTGCGATTTCATGCTCTCCTAACATATCTCCTAACATGTTTCCAACTGCCAGTATTTCAGCACCGGTATTGGTAACACCAGGTATGGAATATACCTTCTTGTTTCGGGTCGGGTAGAAAGCCATCTGAAGTCATCGTCTGATTTTATTTTTATTGTTTTTTATTTTATTATCAAGTACGAATATCCTGAAAGGCTTCTTTTGACCTAATTACGATTTATTGTCCAGCGTTTTTGGACTTGAGGGCGGGGATCGGAGGAGCAGTACAGAAGCGATATTGTTATTGTTCATTGATTTTAAGTCTAAGATCGAGTTAATAAATCGTTTCTTGCTGGTTTCCTGGCTGAAAAAAGTACGGCATGGACGGATACAGAATCCAAACTCGAAATGTCCCCGTTGCAATTCCATGCTCTCCTAACATATCATTCTGACAGTTTCAAATTGGGATCCCGTTGCGAATTTGGATTCCGTGTAATCCGCACACGGTGTTCATTCTTCTTATCGTCTTTTCCCGTGACACCCAACCCATTGAACGTTCCTGATTTGTTACTCACCCTTAAATATTTCTTACATACATTGCGTCAGATCAGTCTCAGTCATATTTATAGTAAGATTCCGCGCTGTGAACAAAAATATATACATATATACAGTTTGCCGTCATCCTGAATTCCATTTATATTCCTTATACAAGGCAAATATAATATTTTAGTCGTGCATGTGGGTATGTGTGCGTGTGTGCAGCATGCCGTATTATATGATTGTGTACAGCGACTACTTGGATGCAATTAAAATCAATGCTTGCAACGTCAGTTGCTTTCATACTCGGGTAGTGGTACGCCATATTGAGTAAATGATCCTTACTGTTGCTTTGCGTGCCGATGTGTGCTTTAGCTAATTAATATTCATGATATGGGTTGGTACTCAGAAACAGTGCTTCCACTCCAGTCATTTCAAGCAACCGGTACTGCGTAACGTAACACAGACGTATGTGAATATATGGAAACCCCAGTTACCCAGCGATTAGAATGATCCCATTGAAGGAAACGTGATGAAGCGTATAGAACCTCAGGTGGTAGGTGGTTCCTGAGTAAGAGATGATAAACATTCAGTGGGTTGATGTAGTGAAATTCCTCGAAGACAACAGGTTCATTGTGAACGATAACATGTGGAATTCAGAGAGACTCTAACACAGACGTAATGTTTGTTTCGAATTATACCATATTTCAGAAAAAAATTGCCTTGTTCTAAACAGTCCATTCGGCTTGCCCCTAGAGACAGATTTAACGGACTTTCTTCCTACGGGACCGTCAGATATTTAGCCTTCATGTGTTTCGACCAGCCTACTGGGAACCCGATATTCATGGCACGACAGACGTTACATTCTCATTCTCATCTGTTTTTTTTTTTTTTTTTTTGGTTTCGTTGGGGGGGGGGGGGGGGTAGTTGTGAGCGGTAAATGAGATAGGAATAGAAACGTTCAATGGCAACTTAGAAAAATACCCTCTCTACAATTTGCGTCTATTTGGTTGGTGTGGACCTTCGAGCCAATCACTGAGCTAGCGCTGGGCTTATCTGGGTTTTATTTGTACCAAGCATGAACCGACCAATCCGGCCGGTCCGCTTCCCGCCCCTCCCAAGCCAAGCAGATTGTAAAAGTTAGACTAAAAGTGAGACTCGACTCCACCTATCCCTGATTCTTGTGGGGTCATATATTCTTTAGTTAGCAGTGGTGTTGTCTTAGAATCGCGCGGTTGCTGCATTTGTCCCCACGGAAGTCTAGTGGCAGACCATTCAATTATTGCGTTTCAAGTAACGGTTGGTGGTGCGAGTGAGGTTGTAAAACTATTGTTTTTTTTTGTTGTGTGACTACTAATGGAGCCTATCACGTGGACGTGTGATTGGCTTAGTATGTGCGGTCATGTTACCAGTTCGGCCTAAATGTATAGTCGGCCCAAAACGTAGTAAACGTAGTACTATCAGTTCTCTCTGTCCCTATCCTACCAGTCCTTATATTTTCGTGGAGCACAGCAGGAAAAGCAGATTTGCGGACTAATATGTCTGATATGGGCGGCCACCTTTGAAACATGTCGTTTATCTCGAGAGTCAAGCTGCAATAACAGTAATTAGCCCACAAGGCTAGGCTACATAATGTTAGTATAAGTGTGTATGCAGTGTGGAACCACCCTCTCTGCACTGACCCGAGGACCTGTGAAGAACCGAGGCACAAGCCATTAGGCTACGGTTATTTCTGCTGTAACTAGTATTGGCAGGGAATTCTCATGACTAATCTGGAGTGCAAGTAGAGGCAGCCCGATACTTTTTCCAGAGTGCAGCCGCAGTCACCTGGTTTACCTGAAAAAACAACACATTAAAGGTCCATAAAAAAAATGATACTGAACTTCACATTCGAAGTGATGAATGGAAAGTGAACTTACTGCTGCCAGGTATATCTATCTCCGGGCATATGATTGGTGGCTGACCAGCAGAAACTAAAGAAGTAAAGAAACAAGAAATTTAGAGCAAAAGCGATTTCTTCTCCTTCCGCCTCCTCCTCCTCCTCCTCCTCCTCCTCCTCCTCCTCCTCCCCCTTTCCTCATCTTCTTCGGCTTCTTCTTCTGCATCTTCTTTCCTTCTTCTTTGTCTTTTCCTCTTCTTGCTCTGCCTACCTCGAGCTCATCACTCTTCTCCCAACATAGGTCTCGTCCTAGGACGGTCTCCTTCTTCTTTCCCGTTTTCTTTTTCTCTTCTCGTCCTTCCTCCTCCTACCCCTCTCGTCCGCCTCTTTACCTCGAATTGCAACACTCTCCGCCCGACATAAGTCTCCATCCGGCGCCTCACATGCCCCCAAACCACTTTAATCCCGTCTAGCGCAACTTGTCTCAGAGTTCGGCTACCTAATTTCGAATCTCACTTTACTTCGTGACACCCAGTGAGAACCTCAAAATGTTGATTCCCGTCACCTCAAACTGTCTCTATTGCGTCTTTGTAATGAGCACTGCTTCCATTCCATACATTATTGAAGGTCTTATAAGTCTTATACAACATTTTCTTTTAGACTTGGTGGAACCATCTTATTGCAGGCTACTCCTGCCATCTTCTATCCTCTTTTGTCACTTCCTTCTGTGACACACCATCGTCCCGGACCGTTGAGCCAAAAAACTTACGAACTGTGCACATTTTTGGATGATTTCTCGTTGTATTCACACATCTCTGCTCCACCACCTATCCACACGTACATTGTCATCTTCTCACTAACTTTCGTGCCTCATTGGCTCCAGTCTTTGCCCTGCTCCTTCTCTTGACTCTGTTCACTAGATCATATCGTCAGCAACATCATCTCATGGCGATTACCTCCGACTCGTAGGAGAGATTCCAATCATCAGATTCTAGCCATCATGCTACCAAGAGGATGACAGAACGCATATTCATTTCTGACAGCTGCACTGAGAGCAAAAAATCTCAATATCATATTACTACTGCTTGGAATGATCGCACGTACCGGTACCACCAGGAACTTAAGTTGATTTGTGAACACTGTTTCAACCAATTTTGGCATGACGATAAGGTAGCCCAGAATGATAGCGCGTAGACTTAGAATCGATTATGACTTATGTTGAATTCGAACTCAAGTTTAGACAGGACTTCAGTTCAATTGAAACTGATGTTCAGTTAGAGCTTCAGTTAAATCGGAGCTCAAGTTCAATTCTAGTTCGAACTAGAGTCCAATACAATAACTTTTTTTTTTTTGACGTTTAATATCTAAGCACTTTATATGTACTTGTAGCCTTTGTTAGCAATCTGTTAAAAAATCACAGCTTCCACAAATTTAACTGAGGGGGAACAGGTCCTAGATTTCAGACAGGACTGTGATCCAATTCTGTTTAGAGGGTGTGACAATGTAACCAAAACTTTAAATGCCTCTGACTTGCAACAGAGAATATGACTCGAGAGAGGCAAACAACCCCATAACAAGGATTTGATATGGAACCATGGACACATATAATGAAGTCTCCACTAGTCCTCAACTCTAGTTCTCCATATTCACGTTTAAAACGTATCAAAATACATGACTAACAAGATGGGGATTACAGTTCTTTAAAATATCAATTTAACTTCGGCGCCAGTTTTACTCAGATGGAATAATTTGAAACGCGGACCGGCGCGGAGCAATGGACTTCTGAAGTAGCTAATTAATGATGGGCTGATCGTCTTCTGAAAACTTGGTAAACGGGGCGGACGGCGGGCGGCAGGATGGTAGACAATCTACGGGATGGAGTTGGTGGCAGGAAGTGCTTCAAAGTGACGGTGCCGTCGTCCGCAGGAATCAAGTGGGTGGGGTGAAGATTAAATAGTTTACTCACAGTCTGACAGGCTTCGCTTACTCTCTGAATTTGTAGTTTGATCACAAAAATAAAGTAACTCTGGAGCTGCCTTGATCCAGTGATGAGACCATATACTTCAGTCTCACGACTGCAAGCGTATTGAGGAATAAAGAATTTTATCTCACATCACAAGTTCCCGAGATGACAACAGTCCTTGATAAAAATTTGCTCGAGTTGATTCTTGATTTAAGTTGCTCGAGTTGATTCCTGATATAAGAGATTCTCCGAGTGATTCGGATAACAGCAAAAAGACCAAGTGCCTCTCTCTAGACTTAGCAGTTACTAGGTCTAACTGTGTCTTTGCTCCCACGATACGCATACGGTAGATTGTATGCTCTGAACGTGGGTGGGTTTGGTTTGAGAGTGGCCTTCCACACACAACATCCATTGATAAGGGACTGGTACACGTAGTACCCACAACAGGCATCACACTATTTCCATAGGGATGTCAAAGTTTTCCCACTCAAGAAATAAACTTTTCCTGATATGGCTTAATAAAAAATGGTAAGTCACACCCCTCTCCTGATTGTCAATTGTCAAGTGCAGGAGGCTGAACTATCATTATTGCACCAGAGGGCTGAAATCATTGCACAAGGTGGCAGGTGCAGAGCTCTGTTTTCTTGGAATTATCAACATATTAACTGTTCACAGACCTCCTGACTTCCTTTCTTACGAATACATTCAATGAAAGTATAGCATCCTCCAATCACAGTAAAAGATTAAACTGAATATTTTAGTAATATAGTTAAATAAAAGAAGTGTGTTAACAGATTAAACTAGATCGTGGGAAATTAAACCAGACACATCCTGTAACAAGTGGGCTAGGCCATGACCTCAGCAGAGAGAGAAAATAGACTTGACCAAGTTTCAGGCCTTTACCTATGCTGGACCTGGTTCAAGGGTGATCATGATCCAGCTAACTAATTAGTTGGTTAATCAATTAATATCAGACAGTATACATTTAGCCATCAGGCTACATACTAGTAGTCAATGATAACAATGACCAAATATCATGATAATCCAACCTAATTTGTACGAGAAGCATTTTGCAGTATTCCACATAAATGGTCTGTAATTTACTGGTAATTAATATATTTGACCTCAAGTTTGCTCAATATCCGTCAAAGAACGATCATTTGACAGCCGGGAAGGTAAGGATATACAACTGGATAGATAGCTCAAATCGACATAATGCTGATGAAAAAGAAAAAACTCCCAGGAGGGATTAATACCCCAGATCCAACCCTCTAGTACTAACACTGTAGAGAACATGTCTTAGTGCTGGACCTGTGACTTCGGTGCTAGGGCAAACCCGGGACAATAACCACCCGGACAATAACCCCCCTGACAATTACCACCGAGGACAACTAACCCCCTGGACAAATTACCCGCGGACATTTCCCTCTGGACAATTACCCCGTAGGACAAATACCACCGAGGAAAAAAATAGCACTGAGGAAAAATACCCCCAGACTATTACCCCCCGGGACCATACCCTCGATGACAAATACCCCCGAGGACACTACCACCTATACAATTACCCGTACATTAAAACCCCGTTGACAAATACCCCGGGGACTCTACCGACTCGGACCGTTACCCCAGACAAATATCCCCGAGGTCAAGTAATCCATGGATAACTAACACCAGGGACAACTAGTCCCCGGAGGATCACCCCCCTCACATAATGCCTACAAATCAAGTGAAATAACCAGATAGCTCAACCTCTAATCTCTCTAATGTCTGCCTGAGCAAGGCAGTGAAAACCGTTTTTGGAACCGAATTTCACATTGTCCGCAGACGGATCCGTTATATTACTTTCCTCCTGAGATTGGGCTATATTCGACGCGCGAGTCCAACCGTTAAGAGGCGCGCCGTGCCGCGCGACTGTTGATGATCATTGGTTGTATGTGTGTCCGTATCACAGCATGTACCAACAAATCAATTTTCTACCTTTCTTCTCTCGCGCCTCATATTCCACTGATAATCACGATCACGACAATTCTTTCTCATAATCATGCAGAAAGAATTTATCTCTGATATTTGCTGTTTGTAATCACTTAGGGCTGTCTGTACCTCTAGCTATTCAAAATAATTGCAATATTGTGTGAATTTAGATCCATTCATCTAATTGGTGTACAATTGTCTCCGCCTTTATGTGAAAGAAAATGTTGTATTATGACGGTGGATTCACGCCCACCCGTCCAGGGAAATGGCTACCCTTAAACTCGCCTCTCTACTTCGAAAGTTGGAATATATTTTGCGGAAGTGGAACTCGAAGAGGGTGAATTTTTACAATATTCATCCTCTGTGTTCTGAGAAAATTCCTTCGCGCTGACACGTCCAAATATGCATCTGTTTTTTCTGCGGTGTCTTCACAGCCATAACTGCACAAACTGGAACTACCTCAAATTGTCGGCGTATTATCGGTGTGGTAATCCGGACCCACAGATTCCCAACTTGTACAGGAAGCAGTGTACTCTTTCAATTGGCTTTGGTTTTGTCGGGGGAGTGATTCCAATGACTGTATTATATAGGAGTGCTTGTGTCATTTTTAGAGATAGGCTTGCCTCAATTGATTTTATTGCAATTTTTCAATACGTTGAATCCAAAAATCGATATTTCCAATTTTTCCTGACATGATTTTGACGCCATTTTGGAATTTCAAGATGGCCGCCCTCTCTTATTGGAAAGGGATCATAACTTTCCCGTTCCATAGTACCTACAGACTGGTATTAGTGACGGACATAATGTTGTCGGTACGGTGAGATCTATCGGTAATATCCCATCACCCAGCCTATGAACTGCGGCCTCTTGAATTTTTATAATGGCCGCCGTTTTCCCGTCGAAGTTAGCGAATCATCGTGCTCCCACAAGATTGGGGACGGTTCTTCAGTAAAAAAAATGTTCTTAGCCCTGGTGATTAATCTTAAGTACTTGTTAGAGACAATCAGCAGACTCCGGGATCAAAGATTATCCAGGGATACGAGTCATGTAGCATTACGGCAATACTTGTTGAAAGCTGATCATACAAGCGGATGCGGTTTCACGACGTTGTACTTATTATTATTACAAGGTACACCGTCAATGGTAATCAATTGCTTCCTCTTTCCACATGGCGGTCAGTTGAAACTCGCAGAATGAACGGTATTTCCATATTTTATCTGATTTCCCTTTTTGTGTCACAATCTACGTAGCAAATGAACTGCCATGTTAGAATCTAACAGGGGATGGGCAAGCGTTTTCTACTGCCAATTTGCCAATTCTATTATGGTCATGCAAACTGGATAGCGGCCTTTAACAGTTGGAAGAATTGGCCCGTCATTGTCGATAGTAGAACACCTCCCCACCTCTTTCATATATGACCGCATATATCACCACCGTCATAGACTACCTAACTACATGAGTAGAATTAGGTAAAGGCTAGATAATGAAAGTATTTTACTCGCATGTTTATGTTGCCAAGTGCCAACTTGTAAATTACACTCCTGTAACGACGATTTACATTGATTTTGGAGTTATTCGTACCGAGACACTAAATTCACTGCAGTCGTCATTATACCTGTACACCATATGCCCTGTGTTCATATTTCCTACCCCTGACCTGAACAAAAGTTGCCATGGCAACTCGGCCAGCCCTTCAGTAATAGTCCCGGCGCCAGGATGTAAGCATCCGCTCCAAGATCTGGCGTCGGAATTTGTTCTAGAATCCCTCCATTTCAACATTTCCTCCTAATTTTCGGAAGATTTTGGCGTGCTCTTTGACAGCTAACATAGTGACGACTATTGTCTTTTCGAAACCTTTATTCCAGGGAGAGCCCCGCATGCCGTGCTTTTGGTTTTCACATGGGGCTAGGCCCTAGCCTAGTGTACAGACCTAGCCAGGCTTTGCTACCACACTGGTGGGGACGGAGATCTTTGTGTTGCAGGTACGACAGTGCCTGCTTAGGCCCTTGCATTAGCCGTTCGTTTCTTTTCGGTTATAGTACTCGGCCCTTGTTGAGGGTGCCTATTCCCTTTTGGGCTCGTTTTCCTCTTGGAGATAGAGTGAGTTTGTTTGTTTGTTTTCATACAGTCCCCCACGGGAACGACATTTCGCGTGCTGGGGTTGGTCATTTCATCTAACCCCTGTATGATCAATTTGTCCTGTTCTCTTTCACAGTAATACGATGAGCAAATGTTCCCAATACTTCCCCACTCTACCTGGGACTTTCACGACTCTGCCCTGCCCGAGGTACTGGCATGCCTCCACATGTGTAAACCAGAATCGTTGCTGGTGGTCCGACCCGGACACGGACGGGTGCTCGGGCTCGACAGCCAGATTCCAGCCATTGAGAGGCAGAGGTGTTCGCGATACCTGGGTGGGGGGGGGGGGGGCAACCGTGTTCGTCCGCAGACAGGCCTCAGCGCTCCGCGTGAGCCCCCCGGAACGAAGTCCAGGTCTGGATCTAGCCGTGTCGGGCGGGGCGCTGGAGAAAGCTCGGGAGAGGAAAACCGCTCCCTACTTCCGGACCGTTCGCCTCGGGCCCGGCGTCCAAGAACCCAGCGAGTTATGTAGCACAGCAGCCGGTAACAGCTCGGCAGGCTACGAGCGCAGGAAACCCTGAGTCATCAATCTCGTCGAACATTCATTGTCTCTCCTAGTGGAGATACTACCTTCCGGAAGCGGCCCGGGAATCTGGGACTGAGAGCCGCGGCAATCCTCTACGTCCGAAAGTCACCCTTCGCGGTCGGACAATCGGGGGACTCCCGACTCGTCTGCCAGAGCCGGGGTCCCCTGCCCGCTTTCCCGGCCGCGGGGGAAGTCGCACCGGCGGCGGTGTCCCTGCACTGGGTGCTGCAACTTTAGTTGGCTGGACCCTACCGCTCCCACGATCTGGATACCGGAACAGCCTCCCAGAATACGGCGATCCGGAACCAGGGGAAACTCAGCATAACCTGGAAACCGCGCGAGTCTGTCCGGGCCCGTGAGGATTTGTCTAGCTTCCGCGCCCTTGTCGCCTGGAAAATCGGAAGTCGTCTGCCAAGGGCGGTTCAGGATAGGAGCGATCCGCAAGCAAGAAGCCCCCTCGTTCAGATTTCAGCCAAGTCAGTAACAGCTCCCGCGGCGATGCTCAGCGGCGTTACGAGCTAGCGGTTTGAGTCAACCACCACAGTCTCCTCCCGTCCCCGCGCTGGGCGCGCGCTAGGTCAGGCATGGGTTGAGCTAGGATTTAGGTCCGCGCGGCTTCAGCTGTCGCCCAACAAGCTCCGTTGCGGAGCTTGAGTCCAGGCAACCAAGTGACCTTCAGACTCCCCTGCGCGGCCTTGAGACTAGCCCGGGAGTAGCTTCCGACTCGGAAGACACATAGGATCGATCAGGGGTGCATCGTCAGGACACAGGTGGTGACAGGATAGCTCCGTGACCTAGCCCGTGTCTTCCGACGAGTACTCCAACCAGGAGAGAGCCGGGCTAACATAGCGGACTCCCACCAAGAGACGTTAAGAACACCATTTCGCACTCTGAGGAGTTTGCCGATCAACCGCCTACTAAGTGTGTGTGTGTGTGGGGGGGGGGGGGGGTTCTTTCTGAAGACCCCTTCCGCCGAATGCATGAGTTCTTCGACCGGTGGGACTCGAATCCGAGGTGGCAGTCCTGACCATGCTCACCAACGTGTTGGCGAGAATCCGGACTCGCGAAGAGGGCGAGCATCTCCTGGGTACATCGATCCCGGTTGAAGCCTTCGAACGGGCGTCTACAGTTTTTTTTGGCCGTATTATCGGGTACGACCAGCCTTCACCTCTGAGGTTGGACTCCAAGTCGAATCTCAACCTTAACACGGCTAACGAGGCTCAGAGGGCTTCTATTTCCAGTGGATGCTAAATGCCGTGACAGCATTAAGCCTCGCATTCGAGAAAATGACCTTCAACACCAACACACGGGATTGACTGAACAAACTAGGGGTAGGCAATTTGCAAGCCGTCTGCGTGTGATTACCCCCACCCCCACATTAAGGTACCCCGAAGAGCCATTGCCGTGGGGTTAATTCCTGTAACCTAGTGAAAATTTGCAGCAGACAATGAGGTGCAGTAGCCATTCTGCACCCTTCTGGGCCTGAATAGGTTGATCCTCTGCTCGACAGTATACCATTAAAAAAATTTTGCAGCTCATGTCTTTCACATGGACGAAGAGAACTAACCATCTTTTTTGCTTCGCCCAAACTCCAACCAGGCTATTGATCGTTCGAAGGTTTTAACATTCCTGACTTCATCAAAGGACCATTTCAAGTCAGAACCTCCGCCGTCCCCACTCGGCGTTATCGGACATCGATCGGGCGCCCCTTCGTTCATCCTTATTATGGAAATTACATAGTCGGCTTTCCCATAGCCGATGAGCGGGTTATTTTCTCAGTGAGAAATCGGTGCCGTCATCTCCCTCGTGGGTCCGTAGCGGACTATCGTTTGACCAGCTGGCTCGTGTCCTCATTGTACTGTCCGGGAGCGCCGAGACACCGTCATTGATCGGCCCGTGGGAGTCCAGTCCATCATTCGGCCATCAAGGAGCTCCCCTTCTAGACAAGACCTCTTCAGGGGGAGTTTATGATTGCCTCCATCGGAAGTCACCAAGTTAAGGCCTTGAAGTGCTGGCCTCTCTGCGGTCCGTCCAAGTCGGCCAAGGAGATCACCTGCGGACCACTCCCGTTCCTGTTCTCGAACAGATCTCGTCGGGAACTCTTTATTCTCCTATCGACATGAATCTCGTCCTGGCGGTCCGCCTACAATAACACCGATTCCAGCCAGCGATGTGACCAACAGAATAACTCTACAACGGCTACAAGAGTTCCTGAAGGTTGGAACTGGTCCCAACCTAACGATTCCGACAGTTTCTTCCCACCGCCGCCCTTACCAGCGCTGAAAGGTGGGGGGGGAGAGAATTACCTCTATGGATGTCCATACCCACCGACTTCGCCAAAAAAACTCTACCGGTATAATTAAAGACTGGTTGTTGTGCCCAGGCAACTGTTAAATCATGTTTAACTGGTTGATTGTGTATCATATTTCCTATGCTTCGGTTTGCTCGACTGCAGAACCGATACTCAGCGATACCCAGCGCGTACTTGCCTCTCGTAGAAGTTCATGATGACATTGATATATAGAAAATGGAAATTCATCACAAATATTTCGCACACGATCCTCGAGGATGGAAGCGGGAAGGAGTGGGGGGGTGGGGGTTTATGAACAACACTCTCAGCCCGCCTTAGGAGCCTTGCCTGTGTGATCATGGTTCAGAATAATATCGCACCAAAATGATAGCTAGCTTAGTTGGTCCTATAAATATACTTCCTGCTGCGATTGCCGGACTTGAGTCTCGAGTCCAAACTTATGTCCCCGTGTAACTCCTGGGTTCAGGGGGGGGGGGAGCACCACTTCCGCTACTCGACTACTGGAGTCGTCAGAGTTTTCTAATGGAACTACTACGAATTGGGTATCAGAGGCCGATGTAGTTGTTTGAAATTATCAATTCTGGCCATATCGCCTAGATTGTGTGCACATGTGACCTCATTTTCAGGGCGCCATGTCTGTTCTAATCCCCAACGTAGGTCCCCAGCCCTACCAAGGAACACGATCGATTATTTTCGATACGACAACAGAGCACTCGGTCAAATCTGTGCAATAAATGTAAAAGCAACGCAAGCTTGTGGATCCGTGTTTTTCGCCATATGCGACGCAGAAGCGGCCATTTTGGAATCCAAAATGGCCGCCTTGAGTTTTGTTGATGGTAGTGTTACCATTGGATCCGCTGTAATTAACAAACATAACTGTGAGCCACTATAATTATTGTCCCTTAGTTGCTATATTGAAAGGTTTATGACCATTTTCCCGAAATGGCGGTCATTTTGAAATATTGCAAATAATAAAAAAATTTAAACCTTAAAAAAAAAATAGTACCCTCCATTTTTGGATTTCATCATATCCGAAATATCCATAATATGCATATATTCAATTTAATCAAGCCAATCTCAATCGCCCAGTACCCCCGCTATTACCGCCACTAGTTCCTCGCGAACATCAAGGGTGAGTTTAGGTAGGCAGGCGGAGCGTAAAACAAGGATTGATCTGCAACGGGGAAAGGAAAGACTCTGAAAAATCGACCAACGTATAGGCAAATAAATGGACTAGTTGAAAAGTGGGGAAAAGACTTGACTCCCCCGAATTTGTGCCCCAGTACCGTGTTCACTCACCAGCAACCTGATTTTCCTTTGCGCGATACGGCGCGCAGTCGCTTCTTCGTTTCGCATCAAACGGCAGCAAAGCTCCAGATTTGGGGTAATGGAGCTGTCTCATCGCCTTAAGTTAAAACATGAACAGGCCCGGCGCAACTAACTAAAACAGTCACAGAAGGCCAAGAAGGGGTACTGTTTTCCATACATTCCCATTACATAGATGAGCAGTAGCCGACATGTGATACGCAAGAGCATGCCTCTTCGGCGGGCAAGAAAGAATTGAGATAACGTTCTTCGGGATGAAAATTCGGAAATAATAACCGATATGGGACAGCCTTAAATGGCTAGGAAGTGCCCCTTCCTGCGATCTAGGGGTCTTGCAGGCTCAAGCAATAATCGACCGCCAACCAATGGTGGCGTCCCGCTCAGATAGTCGATCGCGACCCCCTCCTCTAATTTGTTACGCAGCCCACTGCAAAAATTCCAGTTACCATGTGTATTCTAAATAGTTTTTACCCATCCGACTATTTGAATTGTTGCCATTACTCCTGTTTCTGACAAGAATGTTCCGACGAATGGTTGCATGATTATGAATTAAAAATGTTATGAGGGGTCAGCGAACATTTCCCTCAATACTAAGGCGGCCACACACTGTGCGGATTTTGCTCTCCGCAAGGCGTTTGCGGAAGCCTGCGGAGGGGGACACCTGGCTTTTCTCAAGGAACCGCAAAGTGTGAGGGCGAGCACGCCCAAACACCGTAGCCACCCTGAGAGAGGCGGATTTCGAACGAGTTCAAAAAATTTCAAAGTTCCGCAAGGCCCACGTAGTTTTGATGGCAGATAAAATCACAAGGTAGCATGGGCAGAATGGACAGATCGGAATAGCTATTACTGAAGTCGATTCTCATGTAGAATATGTCCAACTTCTTCATATTCTCGGAGGACATACGAACAGAACATTGGAAATGGAAGCCATCCCCATGTGTCTTCTTCTGTGAATTCCTCCAGTGCGTGTCCAAAATAATACGGTCACGTCTGGAAAATCGACCGCAGTGAATTTCGCGAGGAAGTCGCAAGGAGTTACGGCCCCGCTTGAGGTCGCTGCAAGCGGCGACCGTAGCGTGCGGCCGTTGTTGAACTCCTATAGTGTGAGGTTATAGACTTTATATACATTGTATACTTGATATACTGCTAGTCGATTACAACATAGGCCTGTGGCATGTAAGGAGAGGAAAGATCATCATTCAATTAGAGTATCATCGTTTTTGAGGGAGAATTCCACATCTGGCCACGGGTTCTTCGATCGCACCCCATCGAAAAAATGTGAATATGCTAGAACATTGTTTCTTTCAAGTCTATAGAAATGAACCGTGTTTATTTCTATGGTTCAAGTATATTTCAATGGCAACCCCGCCCTCATTTTTGATCAATGATAATTTCAGTGGTGCATTAAGAGTACTGAGTGACTTACACATCTCGAAGACTCTTCACAAAAGGAAATGATTTTTTTAAATGTTGGATTGTTGAAAACTGGTTTGAAAGGCACGGGAGGAAGCGGTAAACTGTTAATTGCTCTCTTGAACTCGCAACGGACTAGCGGTCAAATAACGAAGTTGAGCCTAGGCCTATAGTCAGATAGTTGAATGGAACAAGTTTAATCTCTAATGAAATCCTTCTACTCAATGTTCTCAAACGAAAATATGTAGTTTCACAAATGGTACTAAGTAAGTAGGCGGGGATCCAGAGATTTGAGAACGGGAGGAAAGGGGGGGGGTCAAGGACGGTTCCGTCCATCACCTTACCCCCTAGCTGCACCATCACTTATATTTCTGACGTTTTTTATTTTATTTTCCCTCTCTCCATTTTTTTCACTTTGGGGGAAAACAGAACAAATTTCATCCACTTTTTTATTCCTTTCTGAATAAGCTTCCGATTTCCCCGAAAATGAGGCGCGATTCCATAGATTCGGAATGAGCTGTACACTCTAAATTGAGTGTTCCTGATTCAATAGTATTAATCAACAACACTTTCAAACTGACATATTATTGGAGGAATGGAAATCTCTATGCAAATTCTTAACAAATGTCACGCGAGTCACGCCGGGATAATTGCCCATACGTATTAGCAAGACAGGCACGCGTAGTAAACGAAGAGCAAATCATTAGCGACGCGCTCATGTACGTTTCTGTTCGAATGACTCGATCAAAACATGGAAGCTATTATATTAACATATTAAAACAATCCGCTGCGTGCGTTGACTGCGTTCCAATAACACCTTGTGCGCGTTAGAATAGGGTTGACGGCCAGACGGCCGGGCACGAATACGTACCGAATTCCACTTCAAGTAGGTACGTTCACACTTGTCCGGAAACGGCGACGGACGGCAACGGTAACGGCAACGGCAGCGGCAAAAATATCGCACACTTTATAAATGTATAGTGCTGTTCACACTAGTACGGCTATCCGGCGATCCAGCAAAAATTATGAAAAATTATTGAAATGAAAACCGACTTGGAGCGATTCATTGCCGTCGCCGAATGCAGTAAAAACTTTTATCTGGCATACCAGTGAGCAGTTCGAATGAGGAAATTGGGATTGAAAATAAGGTAATGAATTCTAATTTAGCTTTAGCAGTAGTAAGGGATACAGAGGAGGGGGGGGGGGGGGGGTCCCAGGGGTCCGGAACGGACACACCCTCTTTGGTTCGGAGCTTTTCGAAACACTAATGAATCCAATAATGTGAATCCAGATGGCTTCTGTGGAGTCGCCCCCCCCCCCTTCACCGCTATGTGATGTCATCTGTGCTGAAGGTACCCTCTACATAAGATACTCGCGACCCTTTACAAGATGAACATGACCCTGAAAAATTCGCGCGCTTCGCGCGCACTATTGTTTGGTCTTTGTGGCACTGTTATGGTGGTGTCACTTTGTACTATATGCAGGGGCAGACCTCGACGAAGACCTCGTGCCACGACGGGCTATCTAGATCCAACCTTAATTAGCAACATTTTCTATACCAAACTGAAAGACTTCTGCAGCATTTCGGGCACTTTGTTAGGTCTACACAACAACAAAAATTGAACGGAGAATTGAATCCAATGAAGTTATATTGAAAAAAAAAAGTTCGACAGAGGGGTGGGTGAGGTTCGATATCTTCGATCGGTCATTCAGTACGCGGATCCGAGAAAAAAAAATAGGGAAGACATTCGATAGAAAAGTGGAGAATACGTGAATGAAAAATCGTATGGACGTCATGAAGGGTAGGGTGAGTGAAAAAAAGTGGACTGCATTTTTCGCTGGGCCAAGTTGGACCCCTCCCTTTTAAAATTCTGGATCCGCCCCTGTTTGGTATGTCATCGAATATGGTTTCCTCTGATTCGTGGTGATATAAAAAAGTGGATGTACCTAATGGGATATTTGGACTGACATAGCTTGCCACGAGAGTCTTCGGTGAATATCGACGATTGCTTAAAGGCAGGGTGTCCAATATATAGGCTATAGTTATAGGCTCTAATTTGGCATAGGCCCTAGTCATGTGGGTATACAGAAGATCATGCGATATTGGTATATATGCTCATTTTTAATGCTCTCATTCTACGGTTCGGCAAGTAATAAACTGCAGTCAACATTCTGGTGACACAGCAGGGCCCCGCTCCACAAGGAGTTACGATCGATCTTACGCTCGATAGGTATGGGAAGTTATCATACAAATCAGGTCACTGTGGACACTCAGAATATATTTTTTAAATGCCGGGAAGAAACTGACAAACCTGTGACAAATGCATAGGATACGTGTTTGTTCTCCTCGTCGTCCATACAACAAGTAGTCTAGGCCTAGGTTAGATCCGAATTTGGAAACTATTTTGGAATATTTATGATATACAGTCGGAAGGCAGAACAAATTGTTCCGGTCGGTCCATTTTCCCCTGCCAAAACGTAATTCAACATATGGCCAAAATTATTCCCCCCAAAACTGGGACCATTCTAAAGTGAAATTAGGTGCATACTTCGTGCGTTCAAACCCAATTCCAACGTGTAACAAGGTGTTATTGGAACGCACGCATTGGATATATAATAGCTCCATGTTTCTGATCGAGTCATTCAAACGAACGCACATGAGAGCGTCGCTAATAAGCTGTTCTTTGTTATACACGCAGTGAATGCTCGTCGGCTACGATGCGCGCATCGTCGCGGAAAGACCGCGCAATCCATTTTCGTGCAATATCATTAAACAGGTGGCAAATTTCCAATGTCCCGTTCATCTGGGCATCCGGCGTGACTCGCGCTCGACATTTGGTAAGAATTTGCAAATCATATAATGGTTAATTCAGAGGACTACAACAAATCGGTGAGAAACTGTCATTATATACAAAAAAACACAACAGCCTTCGATGACCTGAAGTAATGGTTTCAAAATCTTCGCATTCTTCGATGAAATTTAGAGGCGAACATTTCTAGGTGACTCGTGTGACCGTAACAATTATGAAATGTTGGAGGGGCATGTGTTAACAAATTCTCGTTTCGGGAAAGTGTAAAGCGAACGTGACTCTCGATGAAGAAAAAAAAATTGACTTTGCGTGACGAGTAGAGATTTCAGCAAGAAAAATTTGATTAGCAGTCAGCAGTATGGAAATTCGGATTATAAAGTGAAAATACCATTAAATCAGGAGGCACTCAATTTGAGTGTAAGTAAGACGTATAAAGCTTTGGCACAACAGGACAATACGACACGAGGGTTGCCAGATACCAGGAAAACGCATCAAAGTACTCCATATTAAAAACAACCTGGGGAGGACACCCTCCTTCCTCGTGGCGCCTCGAGCGTCGCGTAATCAGAGATTATTTGGCCCACCTCATTACAAATAATGGGATAGCCGCCTCACTTCGGGATATCGGAAACTTATTCGGAAGGAATGAAAAATAGATGAAATGTGTTTTGTTTCCTCCTGAAATGAAAAAAAAATGGAGCGGGGAAGATGAATGAAAATGAAAACGTCAGAAGTGTAAGTAATGGTGTTTGTAGTTAGGGGGTATGGTTAGGTAGGGATCCGTCGTGTTCCCCCCCCCCCCACCCTTCCTGCTTTGCATCGTTTCATCAAGGGAAACATGAGGGAGAACTGTTTCATTAGAAGATTGAACAAACTTGTCCATTCAAATAGGGCGCCGCCTCGTGATTGGAACGTTGTCCGTGCGAGTTCAGAGGAGGAATTCACAGTTTCAATCCCCACCCCCAAAAAAAAAGAACAAAATTCCCAATTTTGACGTGCCCCTGGTACAGTAGATATCTGCCCGGTGGGTCCGGAAAAAGAAAAATCCACGGAGGGGATATGGGATGCCGGCAGCGGATTTTTGTCCACCGCGCGGTTATACGTGGACACGGTAGGTTTCCAGTGAAAATTGTCCATGTATCCTATGTTGCAGTTCGGAGAAAACAAATATGGGACGGTAATA
The DNA here is from genome assembly GCA_026419785.1 of Sclerodactyla briareus. Classification (NCBI taxonomy): domain Eukaryota; kingdom Metazoa; phylum Echinodermata; class Holothuroidea; order Dendrochirotida; family Sclerodactylidae; genus Sclerodactyla; species Sclerodactyla briareus. The sequence goes on from JAODTK010000821.1 coordinate 168,487, forward strand.
AGTCATAAGGTTATCCGGGGAGGAACTAACTGCCAGAGTGTCGGAATACGTGATCTCATCATTTCATCTCAGGCATACAAGTTACACACACACAGTCCGAAATGGAATGGCCGTTGTCATGTTGTTTGTTAAATCATCAGCGAAGTTATTCGGGTTTTTGTTTAAAAAAGGTGAACATTCCGGTCGACGAAATTCAGCTGTTGTATGTTGTGACTTCGAAGTGAAGGGACTTTACGGAAGAATGGACTGACAGTGCGGTCGTAAAGACGTAATCGTTGACATTGGTGTTAACGGTTGCAATACGAATGAGTTCTCGCCTACGATTAACAAGCCTAGTCTAGGGACTAGGCCTGAGTTGAAGGAAGATAGATGGTGGGTGTCCAAGAATTAAAAAACTTTACGAAAGAAAGCCAAGTCACGGGGCTAAGAGTAGGACTATACCCAGTACTCATCTTCTTTTTTTTTTCTCAATTCACATGGCAAATAACATGTTTCCTGATGACATAATTTCATTTTCAAACGTTTCTCATCCAATTCTCAAGAAGGCACCGGTCTCTTTCTTGTAATTACAGGCTAGTGAGCCTTACTAGTGTAGTCTGCAAGGTGTTTGAATCGATTATTCGGGATCACAATGTCATTTTTTCATGAGTATAGTCAATTCAGTTCTCAGCATGGGTTTTTTTTCAGGAAAATCGTTTTAGGACAGATGTTATAGTGCATTTGACACGGCAGTACTGTTTGATATAATTCCCCAGACCTTCCAAAGCTTTTGCAAGGTTCCCCATGCGCGTCTATCCTTAAATTGAAAATTTTTTGCCTTAAAGAAGACTGTCTTTAGTGGATTTGTCAGTAGCTTCTCAATGGAACAACGCAGTTGTCATTATTGGGCGTTCGTCTCCTTGGCAAAAAGTCACTATGATGTCCCCAAGGATCGGTTCTTGGCTTTTGCTTTTTCTGGCGTATATTGACGATCAGGAGATCCGTGCTTCCAGAGTTAAAAGTTTGCGGACGGTATCAAGTTGTATCGGGATGTTGTTTCGAACGATGATGTTGCAAATGTCTAAAGGGATCTTGATATAAGTTCCAAATGGTGTCTTCCGATTGGGAAAATTGTTTCAATCCGAAAGTGCAAAGTATGCATTTTTGGATTTCCAAATCGCAACGCTTCTTTCAAGTTGAAATTTGGCAAAATCAGGTGAAATTCAGAAAAGATTCGTGTTCGAGTGTTTGGGTGCCTTCTTCTTTGAAACCTTCTAAGCAGTGTGCTGAGCTGCGAGGAAAGTAACTGGATTCTTGGCTGATTAGACGTCCACTTAAGTTTCCTTGAAAAAATATTGTTGGCAGGTTGTTTAGGCATGCTTGGTGAGACCTACCGGGAGTATTCTTTCCAAGTTATGGAATCCATATCTCTCGAAAGACAAGCAGGTAATTGAAACGGTCCGCGGAGGCCACAAATTATTCACGGTTTAGAGATTTACCTTACTAGGAGAGATTAAGGCGTTACGGTCTAAACGTCGATGGAGCTGATGAGACGAATTCGAGTGATTTGATTCAGGTTTTTAAAATGTTCATGGATCGCGGGCCTTCTTCCCACATATTTCGTTGGAGTTTCCAAAGACCACCACCGGAGGGGTCATTGTCTTAACTCGTGGTAAACGCTTTAGATTGGACATTCGGAAATATTCTTCTCCCAGAGAGTTTATTACTGAGTGAATAGCCTTCCTGAAGAGGTTGTTCTGTCTGTCTAAAGTATGAAGCGTTACAAGAACAGTCCTTGTCTTATTTTCAGGAATTGTGGGGCGATTCTCAGCATGCTGGGCTGTTCCTTCTCTTTTGGGATGTTGTGGCTTCCAGGTCTCTCATGAGGATTTTGTCCTTCCTGACCATTTTCACTATACTCAACTAGGTTGTCAAATGTTGTTCACAGCAAATTGACCCTACCACCGTCAATTGATAAAATGAGCTGTGAAAAAGCGTCTCCAGGCATTCATATCACTGATTATTCATGGAAACGATGCAAACGGTGACATCTGAAAAATCTGATCCGATTGGCACGAGAGAAACTCATGCCATAGAGGGCACTTTGTGTTAGCAGTCCAATTTTGATTTGATTTAATTGCTACTGGTTCAGAAAGCCAATTTGACTCATCATGGAAGCCTAACCGAATTTTTGATCCTGGTTTTTTGATCCTGGATGAGAACGGCGAATATCGCCTTCTCTTCTCGACTAGTGTCAGATGATATCGAGGCAGGAGTGACACCAATCCTGCTCCCGGGCCACCCGGCATTCGTCCCCATCCGACGGACGATCAGTTGAACTCCAGATCTGACACTTTCTCAGAACCTGGAGGACGGAAGATGTTCGAACGCGACGGATCACAAGCCGACCGACGAGACCTATGCAAGTGCCCCGGAACAACCCCCCGAAATGACCAAGCACACTGCTCAACGAGGGCCAGGGACTACGACCAGGGAAAACGCAGTCGAACTGAGTACCAGCCACCTTCTGGCCAAAAAAAAGCCGGTTGCTGTCGGCTGGAATTAGAACCGGGGACCCGTGGCATGAAAAGCGACACTGATCACCGCTCTACATCTCCCGCTAAATGGAACAAGTCAGATGAATCACAGTATTTTACCTATGTGGGTTTAGGCCTATCCCACTACCAAATTGTGGTAGCTATGTGTTCATGGCATTCGACTTTATTAATGTTGACAGAATTTCCGATTAAAAATCGGATATGCTAACTCAAATGCGCGGCATTCTCCCGATCTCAGAACTGCAATGTTAGTGAGTAGAATATCAACGAACAAAAATGTCACAGGGGTGGCAAAGCACCACATGAGTGAATTATCGTGATTTTTCTGGCGCTTGATCCATGCACGACTAACACGCCGAAGTGCCCCTATGAAAAAAAGAGTTTCGCACATTGTCCATAAATCGATATGTGCCACATTCTGTGTATTTTAGCAGTATGGTGTTCAATATAGAAACAAGCCGCGATCGCGCCCAGTGCCTCGCTGGTTGCGCGATCAGTGTTTTCTTTTATTTGTCACCATGCAAACAATTTATAAGTCTTTCCATGTGATGATTTTCTTCAAGTGGAAGATTTGGTATTACCATTTACAGGACAACCCACTAATCAGTGAACCCCCAACACTTTATACATTTCATGAAAATCAAACAAAACATGAACATCCAGCAAAATTATATCACAATGAAGTAACCCAAGTGACTCGGAGTCAATTAAAAATTCCTGGAGATAAAGGTATCAAAGCTTTTATAGAAATGAACAAACTTCGACTTTGGAATAAAACTATGGGAAAATTAGACACAATGAATTACCTCGAATGACCCCCAGTCTATGCATAGAAAAATTGTTGGGGGTGAAGGTAAGCCATACTGAAGGAAACTTATTGACCCGAAACTTTGGAAAAAGTATTTTCGGGACCTGAAGGTAGACCATGTTCACCAAGTTTCGTAGAAATCCGACACATTTCAAGAAAGTCATGCAGATTAGCCAACTTAATTAGCATATTTTACGCTGAAAATTAATCGTCACCTATCTCATATCCTGCATCTATGCGCCGAACCAAGTCACCATAGCACTACGGTTCATCCATAATCTTGCTAACGAAAAAACAAAAACAACAATAAGTTACATCTAAGAGGCTAATCAAAATACTTCATTAGTGACTTCGGACCAAAACTAATAAGATCGTGTCACCCATCACGATACAGAAATCCATCCAAAATCGGGCTTACCGTTTCGAAGATAATCTGCTAACGAGAAAGTGGGACAACACTACACATATACGCATACATCTATTACCCACACACCACGACGGACCCGTAATCGCTAAGTCTCTTCCTGAATTTTGTTTCGCCGAGGACAAAAGTCATAAATATATCCCCCACTCATGATTAATATCTCCACGTTTAGCCCCATTTTGGAGATAGAATGGGAAATCATTACTATTACAGCCCATTGTTACCACACTAGATATTTGCGTTACGGCCATAAGGGCTGTTCACACTTGGGCGATACGATACGATACGATACGTACGATAACTGTATCGGACGTCGAGTTAAAAAGGTTATTGTCAATAGGAGTGTTCACACGGGCGATACGATACGATTACGATACATTACATCGATACGATAAATTTATCGGACGTCGAGTTTGAAAAATATTTCAACTTTGATCGTACGATAAATTATCGATCGATAATAAATTGCGCCAATGCAGTGATGAACGTGCGCCAATTTGCAAAGAGTATGGAACGCCAAACAGGCTTATTGGGGGAAGTTTGGCGGAAAAGGTGGGTTTTAGTGATTTAAAATCGGAGGTTTTGATGAATGTTTTGGGTAGTGACGTTCCGGGGAAGACATTGGCATCTGAATGAGCTTCTCGGCCATATTCACCGACAGCCACGGGACTACGAAACCATTATTCAGTTCGAATCATGAAGCCTCCCCACATACGATAGTAGTGTGATCAGTGAGGTATTGGGGGGGTATGTTTGGTGCGTCGGCGTCCACCAATTAATTATCATGTGGATTCAAAGGCAGTAGATATCGGTTGGGTATTGATGGCCGGGGGAGGTGGGTCTTGCGGCTGTTGAGAGTATCATGTAGGATGTTTTTTCCCGAGGGTCTCGATCCGTATGACGTTTTGACGGAAACTTAACCCTTACCCCATGTGAAAAAGAAGCGGGAATAGACACGGAAGAGCAACCGGAAATAAGCTACAGGGGGGGGGTTGTATAATGTCGATTGCCACGCCAAGTTAAGTAATGTCTTGTAGACCAGTGGAGTATAATTAGTAAGGTACCAGGTGGAGCCCCCCGTCGGGCATCATTTTTACATTATGTTCTGAGAGCTAATTCCAAGCTCACATTTCACACAAATAATGAAGCTGAAATTGACTGACAACTGCTGCTGAATAGTACTTTCTTGGCACCCGTCACTTTCGCCGATTATTGGATCCGCTAATTAAGACTGGGTGTTTACCGAAATGGTAGGCGGGATGTTGAGGTCAGCTGTCTGATCGTGATCGTCAATCGAGCTTCTTCTCCACGCCCTCTACAAGTACTGAGAAAGACACAAGCTTCGAATGGCCTTGAAATTACAATTCCTGTTATTCAAGAAATCTGGCCGAACAGGCTTTTCCCCCGCTTGAAGCGACAAAAATTGGAAAATTGTGCATTCGCTCCTCACTAAAAGCCCACTACTTTTCTGCGTTATGTTAGGCGCCGAGACGTCCCTTAAAATTAATCGTACGACATTTTTATCGCACAATTGTGAACCTCCATCCGATAAATTTCTCGTATCGTATCGTATCGTATCGTATCGTATCGCACAGTGTGAACAGCGCTTCTCCCCAACACATTGTCTGATTGACACGAACGCGGCACAGCTCACAGCGAAGGCTCATGTTTATATGCCCACTTATGATTATATTCCCCCACTTATATCCTATTTTGGAGACCCATGGGCAAACCATGTTTTACCCGTACACCTATTGCCGACAGCATGTGATATTTGCGATCGGGCAGTAACTCTACAACACCATTGTCCATCGAACCAAACTCTCGGCACAGCTCAAAGAGAAGTGCTCATGATAATACTGCCCCCTGTGGAGATATAGTGGAAATCGAGTTCACCGTTACAGAAACTATCGCCACCCCATGATATTATGCGTTTGAGATCATATCTCTCCAACACATTGTTCGATCGAACTGAACTAGCACCCATAAAGAACTCTGATAGGTTCAAAACATGGAAGGAGCCTGCGGATCCATTTATTTTAGTTCTTCAAATTGTGTATGAATATAACAAAACGTAGATGTGGATTGTATGTACACTACATTTGAGTTAGCAAAAGTGGAGGTCCCCTTTGCTCATTTAATGCAGTCTCCATGACTGATGTATAAGAGTCGAACGAAACTACATTTTAGTCTCACATAATGATAGGTCATTTTATGACTATCCGGACCTCACATTTACCGACTCTGTCCAACTATGAAGGAAACTTGATGAATGCAGTCTTATTGGTGAGTAATGACTTAAACCAACTCTGAAATTTTACTAGCGCATCATGGGATTCACCTCTCCGAGAAGTTTCTTACGAAATGCAATGATATAATAACAAACAGTGAGGCTGGGCTTTCATGGAACGCCTATCGAGCCAAACACCAAAATCAATGCGGATTGAGTTAGAAAATCGGATTTCATTTCAGATTTCCTATGGTTCATGTGGAGAAGAAATAACAAAAACAAAAAAATCCGTTATTGTGGCGATACACCCACAATGCATGAAATCTCGTCATGTTCTTTTCCCCTTGCTCCTTGACTACTAACACAAAGTCCCACTATGAGTTTTCGCACGTTGTCTATATTTGAGCTTTTTTTATTGTAACTCACTTCACTATAACTCTTTACTTCTGTCGGTCTTCTGGAAATGCGACCGAAATAGACGTACGAACGTAACGATATCCGTAGTTCCTATCACATCAACATCCAAAGATCTACTATGGTAATAGCAGTGCAAATAGTCGAGGTCCGGGACCTCCGGCACGCGTCCACTGTTTTACAACCTCCACCACTCAGCGAAATAGGATCCACTCCTGCCAAAATCCGCCCTCCCATCCATTCCACTGTTGTCTACTAATGGTGGGATACATCGGAGTGTGGGGTGATATGTTTTTTCGACGGTTCGACGATTCGAACCGTTTCGAATTGAAAATGATGATTCACAATGCATTTAGGCCGATTTCCGAAACCCTGGTGTGCTGGAGTGCCTTGACTGCCCCCCCCCGACCCCCCCGCCAACCTCCTGGATGTTTCTCTTCTAGCTTTCGATCCCCTAGTAGTTACAGCTAGGTGCAACACACAAATGTGTTCGGACAAAATCGTCCTCAAATTTAAGTTTGCCCTTGTCATATACCTACGATTTTCACCAATAGGTTTCTTTTCTTTCCTGGGATGATGGACTATGAGTACTTCATCAGCCATGCGGGACGATTCGCACTGAAATCAAGAATTTTTCCACTGGCTAACCAGTATGTCTAATCCCTAACCCTAACAAAAAAGAACAATCATACTATAACATAACGATTAACAATAAGAGGACACCTTGTAACGGAGTTACGCATGAACTGGCGCATGTAATACCGACTCTTCTTATGCCCATTGTGCGGCATGAGATACATACAGATTCCTCTGGTTGGCAATTATCTATGTTTATTTCCAAGTACAAAACGCATGAATAAGTTTTATGTGTTTTTCCCGCAAGAAATCATTACCTTACCCCATGATGGGAAAGCTTGCAAATCTTTCAGACCAGCTAAGTACTGGCTACATGTCGCATTATCACCAGACACGTATCCAAGAGAGAGAGAGAGGGGGGGGGGGGTGGTCCACAGGTTAGAAAGTGGTTATGATTTTGCTTTCTGAGTAGAAGCGCTAATCTTGACGACGCCCCCCGAAATCCCCAGATTGCAGAACTGGCATTTGTTTGTCCGATATGCATTGAAGCTATATATGATTTTCTTAGCAAAACATTTTCCTAACTTCCGGAAAGAGGAATGTTCCAAATGCAGTTGATGACTACTGTTCGCCGACCAGTAGTGTCCCCCGTTCCCTACCTTCAACAAGCACCCTGGGGGGGGGGGGGGTGGTTACCTGTTCCATGAGCATATATTTATGATACAGCTAGTATTCCCCTATTTTTTATTGTATGCCTCGGACATCACTCGAATAGTACACACGGAAAAGCCCTGGAAGTGTGATTTCTAATATTCATGATGCTCGATCGCATCAATCTATGCTGGCGCTAGCCTTAGGTTGTCTAACCTAAGGCTTCAACCTTCTCCCCATGACCATTCTTCCGCTGTACCCCTAGGTACCATTAGAGTTATGTCAACTTGCCAATTGTATTTTCTTTTTTCTCCCCATTTCATAGGTTCTTTCCTTCCTTTTCCTATTTTTTCCTTTTTTTACTTTCCTCCTTCCCCCCTTTTCCACCTCCCCTACCCTACCTTCCCCGCTTTCGTTTTCCCTCCTCTCTTTCCTCCAGCTTCCTTCCTTTTAACCGGGGGAGGAGGGAAAACGATCCCTCAGGATACACGCGCAAATTACCTCCACGTTTCTACAGGTGGGGCTCAACACTGGACGTATAGTTTTGTTGTAATGCGTTAATGTTTTTTGCCGGAACAGAGAGACCGATTTCAACCGTTGCCGTTACTGTTGCCGTTGGCCGTCGCCGTTATATGTGAGCTTTGGAGTTGCCCCAATTTAGGGGGAAATTTTGGAAATAGGTTAAATTACATTTTTACAGAGAACAATGACTGTTGGAATAATTGTTTCTGCCTCACCGACTGTTAACATAAATATTCTAAATGTTTAAAAGTCGACTCTAACCTAGCCTAGGCCTACTTTTTTGCAAATGGACGATGAGTAGAAAATTCTATCATAGGCCTAATATTTTGTGACGGATTGCCAGTTTCCTCCTCCCGAACCTTCCAAAATATTCTGACGTTTGTCAAAAGTGACCAGCTTTGGTGCCAGAATGTGGGCCTGCAGTTCATTACTTTGACGAAACATAGAATTGAGAAAACGTTAAAACCTGAGCCATAACCAATACCCCATGATCTTCTGTCATGTCCACTTGACCACTGCCTATAGCTTATAGAGCCTAGATAAAGCCTGGAGCCCTATAGTCTATATATTGAGCACAGCCGTGCAACAATCGTCGAATTACGGGAAGAATTTGCAGCTATTTCCGTCAAATCCCAGAGTTCGATGAACAGCAAGCAGGGATCAATTAGGTGTAGCATACACTTTTCATCACCACGATCATCGGAAACCAATATTCATGACATACTAACCGCTAAATTCGAATTTATCTTATTTGGCAGCCCAGTTTCCTCTTTTAACTGCGCACTTTGCTAAAAGGGTTTTTGCCGCATCCGGATCGGCAATAATTTTCGCCGGATTGTCGGATAGCCGTTGCCGTATTATGTTAACAAGCACAATACACATTTATATTCAGTGTGCACTTTTTTGCCGTTGCCATTGCCATTGCCGTTGCCGTTACCGTACCGTTCCGGACAATGTTACTACCTTTATGGTCACCCCTCGAGTGAATTGTTCGGCCACGGTAGGTCATCTTCCATCCCGTCCACAAAATTAGGAACTCCTCGGCTGAACAGCGGATCCTCTTGATTAGGTCTTTGATGCTGCAGTTTGACCCTGGCCGCCACCGCTTATCATATCCTAGACCCCTCCACGTAAGGTGCGGTCCGATACACCCTTGGGGGTATCGTCCATAGTGTAACTGATCTGGTTTAGAATTGACATCCGGGGTTGGTTGTACCTGCCCGGGTGGTAATTGTCCGGGAGGTAATTGTCCACGGGGGTAGGTTTCCTTGGTGTTTACTCCGGAGGGTACTGCCGGTGGTAATTTGGTGGTCCTCGGGGGTATATCGTCCTCGGGGGTAATTGTCCGGGGGGTATTGTCCGGGGGGGATTTGTCCAGGGGCTATTGTCGGTTGGGATTACCATAGGTAGTTGTCCGGGGGTAGAAGTGGGGTTAGTTGACCCGTCACGGCGGACTTCGACTGATCTTTATGACAATTCGTGAATGTTGATCCATACACGCACATCCAGCACACCTAACAGGTACGCTACCTACGTGGAATATGGCCACTTACAGCTGCTAACATGAACCGTTTCCCGGATGAACTTCCCAGATAACCTCCGGGGTCTTTGTAGAAACCTGACATGACCCATCACCTCGGCCCGTGGTACCACTAGAATTTTGTTTCCGACCTGAACAGGAAAACAACAATCAGAAATTTTTAGCACACTAGGCTCGGTTGTTTCTGAGTAACAATAAACTTTGGTCATTATTTTTAATTTCTACATGAATAATTTTATTTGTTCGTACACTTGATCTTACCCAACGTAGATACATATTTTACACAGCGTGTTTGTGGAGTACAAGCAGCGCGCTCATCACCCAACAACCTGCGATGGCATAGGGGGTCTGGCTGACTGTAATTCCACCTTTCTGGGCCGAACTTACTTATGCGCCGCGTGTTAGCTTCCTCCCGAAAGTTGCTTCAGCGGACAAGAAATTCCTTACTCTCGAAAATTGTAGAGGCGCCAGTTTTGGGTGTGGAATCTCGCGAATCTCGCCCACACCTTTCCAAGAGTGCCCTGCCCAGTGATTAACGAGGCTTCCGTGACTGTTCCATTTAACGGCTCCATTCTCGACAAACGGAATTGTAGCTTTACCTCGGCAGTCACTCTCCGACCGATAGGGAAGCGGGAATAAAGTTGTGTCTGTGACAAGAGTTCTAACCAGGACCTCAATATTGCAGGTGGGACGCTCTACCGTTCCGTCAACCTCGCCGCTACGAGCCAGAACTAAGAGGTAACGTTGTACTTTATATAATCGGACGTGTCCGTACAAGCCCGGTCGAAAATTTACCTGAGCCAATTTCTAGCTTTGATTTGGAACAACTTCTCGTAGACCGTTTACCCAACGCTCCCGTTCCACTGATCGTTCGATAGTGACCGTTCTGGAAGGTTTTCAGGTGCATATGCAGATTGGTGCACAGAGCGATACGTTTATATTAAAATCTTAACAATGTTAGGTATTGGGCGGCATGTCACGCGCGGGCAGTCACGTCACCTACTACCATCGCAGGACAAGAACCAATAAAAGTGTCCACCACCTATACGTTCACCCGCAAGGGCACAGACCTACTCCCCTCCAGATGTGTTACGGCCCATTGAATCCGAGACTACTGGGTTCCCGTGACATGGCTAGCAAAGGTGTCAGCACCTATACGTTCACCTCGCCAGGGCACAACCTACTCTCCAGATTGGGCTACCATTGAAGCCGAGACCACTGGTTTCCGTGACATGGCTACACCTGATATCTCTCCCATGCTAGTATCGGATGTACCAGCCACCATGCTCGTCTTTCTCTCCCCCAAATCTAGCATTGAATTTGTAGAGAAAATTACCAGCGGTTTTCTCCTCTCACGACTAGCCCCAACATGGATTCAATGTTTCCACGCATAGCCGTATGGAAACTCTTCATAGAACCCGATTAGATGTCCACAAGTGGGTACTAGATGAAATAAAGCCGCCGTAGAGCGGCCTCCCTCGCAGATGACTCGTCCGCTTCTACCTTCCTAGAATGTTTGCTACAACGGGGGAAAACCACCCCCGTGTGTTGAAATTGGGGACTCAAATAGCAGTTCAGGAGCCAGAATCATTCACACTTGCCTGGTTGAGTTCTGGACACCATTGGAAGAGACGGGAATTAACTAGTGCATATCGTCGATGACACTGGTCGATGCCGATCATTATATATCATCATAATGACTGTGGTTGCCAATCCGATCAACCACGTAAGGTTTAGTTTATTTAGTTTAGTTTTAGTTTAGTGAAAAGGAGTCAATTGAAGCCAACATCCTCATGAAAGAACTAATCCACCACATCCCAAGAGAAAATAACACCTCAGATCCTAAAGAATATACCCCTACAATTTCTTGAAAAATAATCAAGACTGTTTTTTTACTCATTCACACTCTTAGACAGAAGAACATCTTCAGAAGAGCCATTCCCCTCATTAATACCCCTTGCGAGAAAATATTTCGAAATGTCCAATCTACAAACAGCGTTTGCCACGAGCCTTGAGCAATGACCCTTATAGTGGTAACTTTGGATAACTCACAGAAGTAGTGACCGAAAGCCCTCTATACCATGAACATTGTAACAAAACCGGAATCACCACATAGAATTCCATCTCAGCTCCATCGAAGTTAGATCGAGACGCCTTAATCTTCCATCGTAAGTAGAATCTCTAGACAGTGAATTAATCTAGCGACCCTCCGCTGAACGGTTTCATTACCTGCTTATCTTTCGATAAGTGAGGATTACATACTTGGACAGAACACCCAAGTTAGGTCTCACCAGTTGCATCACCAAACCTGACAAGCATCTCCATCAAGAAAACGTAAGTGACGTCTAATTTTTAATTGTATTTCAAGCCATAACCAATTACCCTTCCCTTCCTCCACCCAGCACACTGCTTGGAGAGTTTCGAAGAAGAGTGAACATGAACTCCGGATCTTTATGAATTCACCACCTGATGCATATTTTGCCAACTATCGTTTGGCTTGGAGGAAGCGTTGCCATCGTGGAACCAACTGCAAACTTTGCACTTATCTGCATTGGAAAACATTTGCCAATCGAAAGACCATCTGGAGATGATATCATGATCCCATTATACAATTTCAACATCTTTGTTCGCAGCAACCTCTACCGATACAATTTTGTACGTCGCGCAAACTTGCCTTACCTGGAATGCACCGAATTTTTCAGGATCGTCAATATACTCCAGGAAAAGTAATGGCCGAAGGACGGATCCTTAGGGAACACCACAGTACCTTTTGCCAAGGAGACAAGGTCCATTGATGACAAGCGTTGTTTTTGTCTCGCCTGAACTTTGTTAAGGGAGAGACATAGTGGTCACTGTGTTGTCTGTCTGTCTGTCTGTCTGTCCTGTCGCCTGTCTGTCTGTCGGTCGTATTCTGTCTGTCTGTCCGACTGTGCGGTCGATATTCCCTGAACCGTGAAAGCCATCAGGCTGGGACCTTTTTGTGGACGTGCGCCGTGAAGAGTTGCCGATGTGCAGGCCATTTTTTCGTCCCGAAAGACGCATACTCCATTTGCATAAATTTGCATATTTATTGGAAATTGGCCCAGAACTGTGTACAAGATTCTCTTGTACGCTCTATGACATCGGTGATGTCGTTCGGAGTAATAACAACTCTGAAGATTACACGAATTGATTAGTTCTGGCATGATCTATGCTAATTAAGTGATTCTAATTTGCATAATTTCTGCGATATTTTTGAAGTTTGTTGGATTTTTGACGAAACTTGGTGGAGATTGGTTATCTATATTCCCAATGAATTTTTACAGTAGGTATCTAGTGGGGAGGGCCCCATAGGTCATATAATGTTACTAATTTGCATTAACCTAGTCGAATTTGCATAATTTATACATATTTTAAAGTTGGTTGAATCCTCATGAACTTGGTGAATATCTGTGAAGGCGGGAAGGTTCACCAGTGTGATAATTGTTGACCTGCATGTTTTTGACCTCTTACCTCAATTTGACCCTCGGGTGGTCAGTGTTTAAAGTTGAGTCTTGAATAAATGTGCTTTATCAAGGAGTTTACGCAAAAAAAAATTAGAAACGTTTATTTTTGGATATGTGATAGACTTTGTGTGCTTCTGGAGTAAACCAACTCCCACTTCGACCGGACACTTACTTTGGGTAGTTTACAAAGGTCAAGTTTAATTTAATAGCTTTTCCATAACATTAGGCGTGTTCATTGAATGCAATATGCTTTCTAGGAGTGGATGCATCACAGAAAGTACACAAATTTTTAGGAAAACCCGCCTGTCATGGAAGTCCTCAAGGTCACTTAGGGGTCCCAAACTGATTTTAGTACTTTTTATGCAATAGCACTGACATTTCATCAGAATGCAAAATCTCTAGGAGTGGAATGCCTCCCATGGAGAGTTACAATTTTCATAAAACTGCCATGGTCATTCAAGGTCATCAGGTCCTTAGGGGTCAAAAACTGTTTTCTTCTGGCCATAATCGGAAATTGAATATCTTTGACGGCTGAAGGTTCACCATTGTGATATAATTGTGGACCTGCATGTTTGTGACCTGAACCTCTGACCTCAATTTGAACCTCTGTCGGGTGGTCATGTGGTCAAGTTTGAGTCTGAAGAAATGTGGCTCATTTAAAGTAGTTACGGGCAAAAAAAATAGAAACTGGGTTTATCTTTGGATATGTTATAGACTTTGGTGTCTTTATAAGGAACCAACGTCCCTTCGATCGGACGCATATTTGGAGTTACAAGGGGTCAAAGTTTAATTTAATAGTATTTTATTTCGAAATAACATGAGGCGTGTTTCATTGGAATGCATATTCTTCTAGGAGTGATGCATCACATGGAGAGTACAATTTTTATAAAAACCGTAATGTTATTGAAGGTCATTACAGGTCCATAGGGGTCAAAAACTGATTTTTGTCCCCGCCTGAGAACCTTACAGCAACTCATTAAATGCCTCTTAATTGTTTGCATGGTGAATAATCAATGAAACCACTGATCGCGTAACCAGGCGAGACCCTGGGGGCGGTCGCCCTGTTTTTTTGAGAAGCCACTGGTGAAACGCACTTAAGGACATTCCCTTAATGCCGGAACTTTCAATTTGAGCAAGAATGCGCTCATGAGGGAATCTTGTCAATACAAACAGTATAATCAACAGCACTGGCTGTTGTCAACTACCCTAATACATCTTCCGTAAATTTCTCAGAATTGCTCATACACGCACGATTTTTTGCTAGACCATCTGATAACCCCGATTGGACTATACCAATAAAAGACGACAATGTGACCCCGATAATTGGATTCCAACACTCGCAGACACGCTAATAGTAAGGCCACTGGCCTGTAAATTACAAGGAAGATACCGATTGCCTTTCTTGAAAATAGGAGAAATATTTCTCCACCGGCCCAATACCTTCTTGCAAGGGTTCTAATGAAATATAATAGCTAATGAACCTAGACAACTGGTCGGCGGAGATTTCAATAAGAAGGGGTAAACTCCGTCCAGACCAGGGAACCCTACACTTCGAGTTTCTTCTGGCAGATTCTTCTTCATCACATCATGAGACCATACTACATTACCAATACTATTATGAAGCACACCAACTGAGTGAATACCGATGAACCATATTTCTAAGAACGCTAAAGCCACCTACTGCTACGCTGGTCTATTACCATTACCCAATCAGACACTAACCAATGGAACCAATGCTGTCCTTGACTTCTGTTTCCCCCTACCATAAGAGAAATACTCCAGAAGGATTATCCTTTTTATTTGAGGCAATCTGCCTCTCGAAATCGAGTTTAGCACCAGAAACTGAACGATGGACTTGCGTTTGCTGAATTTGAACCGATCAAAATCAGGAAAGGCACAGTACGGTTAATTAATATTAAAACGATAAAGCGCCAATATCAATGGCCAGAAAACCCTTTAATCTAACAGGGCATTTTGTTCTCTCTCAGTGCGACGCTTTTTCCAAAGAAGGTAAACTTTCATTATTTCATTATTTCATTATACTTCTTCAATGAAACCTTTTCATGGGTCAACATCATTTACGCTACTACGATCATACTACCATCAGACCAAGAAATATATCGGGATAATTGAAATCACACGTATATTTGTGAGGCGAACGACACAGGGGCGGACAAGATTCACAAAAAGGCGGGGTCCAACTTGGCTCCAGTTTCGAAAAGATGGCAGCCAACTTTTTTCACCTCACCACCTCACCACCCTACCCCCTACGACCGTCTATTCCCATGTTTGATTCACTTTATTTTCAAATTTCCTCTCGAATGACATTTTTTCCCCACAAAATCTGATCCGTGCCTAAGTGACGATCGAAGAGGATACGAAACCTCCACCCACCCCTCTATCAGAACTTGCATTTTTTTAGTGGAGGGGGGGGGGGGGGCTTGGTGATTTATGGATGGGGACATTGATGGGTGGGCTTGGGGAGGGTTCTACATCTTGTTATTTCCAGGTGGCCTTAGTGCCAATTGAATGCAAATGGCACACTTTCACACCCTTCTTTTCGGAATATTTGCATTTTCACATGACCTAGATGCGATTGGTGGTAGGTCAGTTCCTTTCTGGTGTTGGTTCGAATATCACCAACTTCCGCCAAATGCGTTTGAAAGTTGGTGGCTATTAATCCTGCATAATGTCAACGAGGTATAGCCATGCGTATTGGATTCACTCACCACTTACCTACTACGTATATCCTTTCTATATGAGCGCCATGGGAACTCGCACGGTACACCACATTCTGCGCATGGCGAGGAAACTCAACAGAATGTTGATGACAGGTCTTCAAATACGGATTTTAAATACCTTTCCATCACTCCGAATCAGCCTCAGTCATTTGGTGTTGAATACTGTTTTGCACGTTTTCTCAACTATACAACGATTCTCAACGGAATTCGCTGGGTTTATACTGTCCTTTTCGCCCCCATCTATTGTTTTTTTCTGCTAGGTATTAACCCTTTAAAATAAAGAAAAAACTCCAGAGAGAAATTCAATCGTGGGTCTCCTGAGATGTAGAAGAGGCCTAAGATTAGCTTTTGAGGTGAATGAAGTATACATGGGCTATATAGTAAAGATAATGTTTGTATACTCCCATAGTTTGCTCGTGGGGGGGGGAAGGGGGGGGGGGGGGACCTTGCAGTTGTGGCTGTACAATAAGTTAACGAAAGCCGGCAAAACGCGCCAAATTGTCGGAGGTTCACACGGAAGATGTTCTATATTCGACTGACGATGTCTCCAATACACTTTATCCCATGATAATGTAAGACCTCCCCCCACCCCCTACAAATAACGTGTCTTAAAACGTATTTAAAAAAAATATTTTGAGGATAGAATTCCATGGGGGGAAATGCCTGCCCTGCACAGAGAGCCAACAATAGTGCGCGCAAGCGCAATTTTTTTTAGGGTCATGTACAGTTGACATCATCAAATAGCGGGGGAAGTGGGGGGTTCGACTCCTCAGAAGCAGTGGATCCACATTATTGTAGAAGTCATTAGTGTTTCGAAGAGCTCATGACCAAAGGTGGGGGCTCCCCCTGACCCCCTGGACCCCCCCCCCTCTGTATTCGCTACTCTGCTACATTCCCGCCAAGCTGTCGCGCCCTCTTTTAAAACCATGAATCGGGTCCCGTCTACAGTTACACAGTCTACTGCTCACCTGTATTGACTCAGTGAATGATTACCCCGCATGGGGCCGATCCTGGGGGGGGGGGGGGGGCCGGGAGGACACGTCCCCCCACTTTTCGAAGTGGGGAGACATCATATCATCATGTCCCCCCCACCCCACTTTTTGATCCTCGATGAAGACCGAATTACATGTCCGTTTACCCCGTATTCGTTAATTGTCCTGTGTAGCTGAAAATATTGAAGAAAGCGCCTCACAAGACCACAGTAAGCCTCTATCTGAACCTGAATTGTCCAAAATTATCACGTTGAAAATTGTCTTCAGTCCACTAATTCCAGGTGCGGACCCCAGTCGAAGTCGAAAGGATTACCCCATGTTTTATACTGAGTAAGCAAGGTTTCAATCGAATAGCCAAAGTTTTTCGAGCGCAGGCGTTGTAAATATGCGATATAAATGCTTTCGAATCTTTTCGTTCACTCAATCCATTTCGAAACTTGGGGGGGGGCGCTGACTTCCCCTCCCCCCTCATTTTCTGGATGAAAAAATTCGGGCAAAAATTCATGGAAAAATTGGATTTTTGATACTGATGGTACTTTCCGATGAATGACAGGACCCCCCAAATGGCTGTACGTACGCCTATAGTTTCCTTCGATCCCACCAGGGACGTTCGGTAGACCCTGGATCCAACGCAAACAAAGCCAGAGTATGAAAGGTAAAATAGAAAGGAACCATGTGAGATATGCGGTCAATCATCTTAGTATGCACAATGGACATTTTTTTTTGTCTTTGTACTCAAATCACACATGTAGACGGTTGCTTTCGAGCCTGGGTAAAGGCCGTTTCGCGATCTAGAGAGTATGAAAAGCTAAAATTTTCTGGGCGCGCTTTCGCGCAACCGATGGTTGGGCTCAGCTTAGATGGTTGAATTGATTCGATGTGTCCTCCACTTTCAAAGATCGACGCCCGTGCCCTGGGATCGTTGTCACTATCATGTTGTCATTACACCAGGAAGGGGGGTTTATCATTCAAGCCAATGCTCGCGTACCTCAGTTATGCCGATGCGTATTGCCAAATACTTCCGGAGAACGATTACACGTCATTTCATTGTCTGCCTGGGCGTTGCTGTGTGTGGTGCGGTGATACCCATACAAACATCAAGTCTTCGATAATATGAGGACCACCGACCTATAAGTTTCATACAAATTTTCATTTTATAAAGGGATACACTTTTGGGCCGCGACTTCCATGTGGTCTGTATACTATACACATATGAGCTGTGATTTGAGATTTATAGTGGAGTTTTGCATTACTGCATAAAAGTATCGATAAAGAAACGACATAAGTAATTTACCATAGAGCCATTTAAGGGTACGGACAATGTGCAAGTGCTGTGAGGTGTTGACAACCCTTAGGAATCCGAAGGTCCGAATTACCCAATAGTTTTGAACGCTCCGGCATGATGAGGACCGCCCTCTTGACGGTATTGAGAATGGATTCTACTCCAGCATTGATGTCTCACATATCTGGGAGGTGACCTTCTGCCCTTCTGCCAAATAGGAGAAAAATTATTTCTGGTCAGCAAGGATGCAGACCGGATACTGCACCTTATAGTGAGCTGCGAATCCTTCACCATGTACATAGGGTGTACAGAGCCCTTCTAAATAACTTGGGGGCAGAATAAAATTACACAGAACTCACCTCTTCGCGGAATGTCACTGAGAGTAAACATAATGTTGCAATTACAAATCCGGGTACTCAGCAGAAAGGTCAGGGTTATGTACTTTCGACATTGCTCTGCCCAAAGTCCCCTATTCTTTGCCATAATTTCGTCGTAACCGACTTGATTGGTCACCAAAACACATGTGAGGGGAAGGGGGCTGAACTTGTTAAAATCGGTGTTCTGTTATATTGCCGGGAATTGTGAGTTTGATGAGGGCGGACTGAAGGAAAGCCTGGCTGCCGTGATCACTGCTAGAGTTAGTTGCCTACGATCCGCACCATACATAAGCTGATCGCCAACAGGCGCGATCACGAAGAGGGGGGGGGGGGGTGAACACACGGGGTGACATGCCCCCCATTATTTTTGGTGGGGGCATAATATCGAATTCCCCCCCCAAAAAAAAAAAAAAATTTGCGACTGGTGAAAAATCCTATAATCTATGTACAGTACGGCTATAAAACAAAGTCCACTCATATTTTCTCATTAGGTACTTGAATTTCATATTGAGAAGGCCGCACAGCTGCGCGCGCCTGTAGCCTATCTTTTTGCCGTTAACATGTAGATACCTTAGGCCTGTGTACCAATAACTGTCGATTCGGGCAAATATGATTTTTCTTGTGTAAAATGGTTTATCGTGTCCTCTCCGGTCAAGCACCGATTATTTAAACATCCTATTTAATAAATCAATATTTCTCACAATTACCGCAACTAGAGTCGGACGTTAATGGCCTGGTGTTCCAAGATCTCCTCCCCAGCTTGGTAATTGGGATTTCCTATACAGGTCGTTGAGTGAATATCTCTCTAGCCAACTAAGACATCGCATTCAGTCAAATTCCTTCACTTCTCAATTTTAGAAATCTACTCGTTCGCTCCCTGATGAATTGTTCTTGGACTTGGTACCACATTCTTGCTGTTCCTATTTTTGTTCATTTTTTGTTGCTATAGGTTGTGTATTTCCCGTTGTCGGGGCCTTCTTGGTAAACCCTTGTTATTTCAACGATGCGCTACCCTGCCATTCTAGAGAAAAAAAGAAAAAAAATAGAATGAGAACAAGAGAGAATATAGATATCATAAATAAATAAATAAATAATTAAATAAATAATAAGATATTAAATAAATAATAAATTTCTTCATACGTGTCATCTTCAACTGTGGTGAACATATGGGTACCAGGAGAATTTTAGACTGCTTGAATTTTATGTTGAGAAGGCTGAAATGCCAAAAAAAATCCTATCTTTTTCCGTACAGATAGAATACAAGATGCCCATGTATACAATACGCGTCCTATCTGTCAAATATGATTTTTCTCCATTTTGTCATCTTCAGTGTGGTGAACATGTGGGTAGACCAAAAGGAAAAGTTGATTTGGAACTGATTCATGTGTCACACCCCACCTCCCACACAACCATGCCGGAATCCAACTGCCATTTTCTTGCCACAAACGCCACAGTCACTATTCTACTTCTAATTCTTATTGTTCCAGACTTCATTCGCCAGCCTGACGTGCTGTTTCGTAATGAAAGATGAAAGCTCTATGTAACGAAAACACAGGGGGATCGTACACATCAGTTCACGAGCACAGGCGTGGAGCGAGGCGAAAATTCTTCTGAGACCTTAGAAGTTTGGACAAAATTTGAAGACGGAAACCAATCTTAAAAATGACCATATTTTCTGTGGACTTCTCCTTTAATCAATGCCCCAAAATACAACATGTTTCCATGACAGTTGATAATTCAAGCAATTTTCCAAGATGCGGGCAACCTCAACCCAATTGGAGGGTCGTCCGATAAAAGATCCCTAAAACAACGCGATGATATATGTATGTAGACTATGTTCTGTACGCTACGCGTCAACTTACTGATGGTGTCGAGAATTGTAATGAATAAAGTTACATGATCCGTTTCCTTTTCAAGAACGTTTCTTTGAGATATAACATTTCCAGAAATCATTGTCAATTTCAGGATTTTAGGGATGTTTGCTTACTGTCATAAGGGAATCGCTCCAACTTCCCGTTGTACCCTACGCATCCACTATGGGCCCAATTGTAATGAATACACACGCTCAGTTTCTTCTTCATCAGACGTTCTTGACAATTATAAATTTCTGAAATTTATTGCCAGTTCAGTACTTGCTTACTCCATGGCCTCGGCTAGGGAATGGCGTTTCCTGTTCACGTGGGAGTTGGAAACGAAGATTTCCTTGGTACTCGAACGCGTCACTGATGGTGGCGGCGGCCCAATTGAAGGAATAGACAATCGATCATTCCCCCTCCAAGACTTTCTCTTTAAAATACAAAATTCCGGGATTCATTGACCAATTTTTGCTAACCCTTATTTGTCCCCCTCCTCGGGGACCACCCACCCCCCATATTTCACCACCAGATCGCCGCCCCTGAGCGCCATCATATAGGCGCGAGGCGTGGACAACGTGACAATTTTCATGTAGTCCTAAACAGCAAAACTTACGCCTCTGAAAAATAAAAATCGGTGATTATCCACATAATTTCTTTCGGTCTAACGGCACCATCTCTGAGGAAGCGGGCGAATCCATGGCGCAGAGCGAAGAAATTTTGGTGGAATAGTGTGCTTACTCCGCTAAGGTAATCTGTAAAACATTTTGGATCCTGGAGGTGGTAGGACATAACTTAACATCTATATAAGCCTAACTGGGGTTAAAGTCCATTTTTGCACCTAAAGACTGCTTCTGTGGAAGAGCCCCCCCCCCCCCCCCCATCCACCATTGTTGCCCCTGCAAAAATGGGTTGCCTATAGATTTTTTAAGAACTGACTCGTTTATCCTGTTGTACAAATGCCAAGATACGATTCTGAAGTTTCCATTATTATTGAATTTTCCACTAACCGGTTTCTGTACCCAGTGTCCAGCTTCCTCCGAAATGCTAACAGCGCTATCGCTGAACCGAATCCCAAAAGTCCAAACACAACCCTCAGATTATACATATTAAAGACTCATTTTTCGTTTGTCGAATTCTGTAGGCCCAGTTGGAATTCCCGGAAAATTAAACCTATGTCTTCATTATTTTGGAAAGTCTTAAATATGGAAAGCGTGTATACTTATAACATTTGTACATCTACCATTCCGAAAATGCATATGTCATTGGTTACTGGAATTTACATACTGACCTAGCATGCCACAAGTCCAAATTATGGACGCCAAACATAGCTGGAGCGCAATTATCTGCAAAATACAGAATTCTCATGCGGACTTTGAATGAAAAGTATTTTCTTTGAGAAGTCCGAATATGGAAACATGACTAGGTTAAATGCCAGATGCCAGAGTTAACGTTCAGATATGTCAACTCGTAATAATCTCAGGGTCCCGGAGGGCCGATGAAACGAATGTGGTCAGTTTGCGATTTAACCTATATTACTGTTTGATGGGTGCCAAAATGCAAATTGTCTCATTTTTGTGATGACCAATGCGAAAAACATAGTCTTTTGAATGGTAATTTCACTAAACAATACAGATTTTCAGGGGAGAAAGGTTTCAATTTTTTGGCTAAATTTTAATGATTTCTTACTATTCCCAGATAATTGAGATAGAAGGACTGATTAGTTCGGATTTTGAAACAAGGGTAAAAAGACACACAAAGCATTGGAATTCCGTTGCATTTGTGTAAAAATTACCGAACAAAATAGAATAAAGCAAATAGTCAGTGCCGATGAGTTCTCGCAATGCCCACTTGTCAACTGGATAGGCTATAGCTTACCACAAGTCCTAATTCTGAGTGCCAGCGTCACAGTGTCGGGGCGCAAATTCGTGCAGAATGCAGAAGTCTGATGTCAAACACTAAATTCAAATATATTCTTCAAGGGCTGGTACGTATTGAAATTTAGTTTTTGCGGTTTAGAATTTCTCACAAAAATAAACATATGTCTTAGTTTGAAAATCTGGTGTCTCAGTGGGAATATTCACCCTAAGCTACCTTCAAAAATTCCGAACTGGTCACAGATTTTCCGACTTTTATGAAATGTTGACAAATGTGGGAGTAGCCATCCCCCCCCCCCACTCATGCGCCGACAATAACCACAGCTATATTAATAACTATTGCCACTGATATGTGGGGTGGTGTACTCTCTCCTGACATAGACTTGCGATGCTGACACGCATACACTCTATAAAACTAACTAACTAACTAAACTTTCAAAAAAAACTTGTCACTATCATATGAGATACCCAAAAATCGAATCAGGGAATTCTGAAAATTTACAAATTTGAATTCTGTTCATTTTGAACAGCAAATTAGAGTTTTGAATCTTGTAGATTGCCCATTTGATTCGATTTCTCGTCAATTTCAATAGGGCACACACATTACTGATGGAAAAGACAAAGATTTTTGGATCGTGACTACTCCCTGATTGTGCGCGAGACTATACAGTCCCTCCAGGTCCATGAAACAAGACGCGGGACGGCACCTCCTCCCTCCGTATACAACAGCCTCTTGCCACACGATCTACCACCTGCGATGCCACGTGACCAGAGCTCAAGAAGTAATGCTGGACGGCCACGAAATTTCTCTGGTTCCAATAATTTTCCCTGTAGTATACTGATTAGTTTATGCTAATTTGCCACTGAGATTTCTTCTGTTATTGAGGTCCAGCAGTCACAAACCCAGAGCCTTCCCCGACTTTCTTCTGAAAAAGGCAAGAGCTATCGCACGATATCTAACATCTCAGTAAATGACTTGAGCAAATGGTGACGTTCACTGGGCAGCAATCATAACTCTTTGTTATCTCTCGAATTAAGAACATACTCGCCAGTTACCAACATGGGTTTCGTTGAAGACCTAGAACTGTCTAATTCAAGCGTAATGACTATGCGACCTCCTGAACAAACGCCCAACAAACGATGGCACGAAAGAAACTTTGCACCAGATTAGTCTAGGTGTTATGCCATTCTTTATGTATTTGCTCACAATTTTTGAGACTGATCATAACTCGCCAGCACAGCGCAAAATATTCTCGCGTGTGCCCGGAAAAATGAAATAATAATTAACGAGAGCTCGATCTGACGAGTTCGACAGAGTGCTACTTTTGTCAGGACACGAGACAGTTCATTAACGGAATAATTAAGACAAACCATGTGAAAAGACGGCTGTTCTTTAGTTGAACGGAGCACTACATTTATGATATTTTGAGATACATACAACCAACATGGCTACTCTAAATCTCATGACAAAATTTCACAGCGTGGAGATAGGCAAACAACTGCTGCTATCTTTTTGATGCGCTCTACGCCTTCGATACATGATCCCAGTATTCTATATGGGGCAGCTGGATATTCGCACAATTGGTTTACAATTACTGAAATCTCGTCAGCGATAGGTCCAATATGAAATAGACCCCTTGCCATGTTTACTAACAATATTGTTGAACCACAGGTGGAAATCGTGGGACCACTGTTGTCATCCTAATACATCAATGATATGTCTTCAGAAACTGTTAAAGTCTTGACAGTTTTGGCATGTAATTTAAAGCAATAAATCATCACCGTCTTTAGTAACCATTACCCCTCACCACAACACACGAACAGGACCACATGTAACAGGGATATTAATGAGAGGAACGTTTGATATTTGACTATGTTGCGTCAAAACCAATTAGGAAAATAGAATTGATTTGTAAAAGTTTATTCTCAAACCTGCCAAAACTTGTTCGTAATCTTTCAACTTCAACTTAAATTGTAAACTCTTCGCAAGAGATCCACTGTCTTTAAGAAAAATAGTAGTATCCAGCAAACATGGAAATTTAACTTCAACATCGCCAACTGAAAAACCCCTGTATACCATGATCGTAATGTCGTAATTGTCGTAATTTTAAAGCCAGTATTTCTCACATAATCTGAAAGATTGGACTTAAAGGGCATCCCGCCTCTTCCTTTTTCAACGCTAAAAAAAAAAAATCCTGATGAAGTCCCGTGATTTATGACGCATTGCAGTTATATATATACAGTTTATACATTAAACTTCTTTATTTATTTGCCTCCCAATTTGAGACTGACATAACTCGCCACACAACTGCAAAATTTTCTCGAGTGTGCCCGGATAAAATAATAATAATTTAACGAGAGCTCGATCTGAGCTCGTCGCGAGCTTCTACTTGGTCAGGTATAAAGTTCATTTAAACGAATAAGTAATACCAAACCATGAAAGCGACAGCATGTTGCTTCAGTTGAACGGGCACTACATTTATGATATTTTAAGATACATACAACCAACATGGCTGCTCTAAATCTCATTGACAAAATTTCCACAGGCTCGGATATAGGCAACAACTGAGGCTATCTATTAATCATCTAGAAATAAATCCAAATTCATTTTATTTTTTTTGCGGATGACACTACAGTATTTCATCAGAATAATAACTAGAGATCCACTGCATATGCCAACCATTAATGTTGATTATATTTGTGATTTGCTCGAATCGATAGATCGTCTTTAATTTAGAATAACAAGCCTCTGATTTTTGATAACAGAATAAAGACTACTTAGTGATATTCATTCTAATTGAATGGAATCCATCGCTACATACCCCAATGTAACGTTTCTGGCTTTCCTAATCGATAAAATTTAAATTGGCAGCCGCATATACTTACTGCAAACGTCACTACTAAACTACAAAGAATAGGATACCATGAATCATTAAAAAAAAAAACTCCGCCCCAGGTATACGCTCTCCGCCTTTATATAATACACTAGTGTTACGGCATTTGACTATTGTTTTCCTCGTTCGCGGGGGCCGTGCGAGGTTGTATTTCCTCAATAATGTGTAATACACAATCATAAACGGATAAATACGTATATTTCTAACCGAACGCCAATTTGTCCAGTCTGCTATAATATAATAATAATCATATAATAATAATCGAATAAAAAAATAACTCAAAATAATAATAATAATACTAAAAATAATCATAATAATAATATAATAAACGGCGCTTTTATATAGCGCAAATAATCCAAACCGATCCCAAAGCGCTTTACAACGATTAAAGAAGAAAAAACCCTCAAAGGAGTAAAAAAGTTTGATAGACCCCCTCAGCTGCAGGAAACGGCCATCTTTCCAATGCTTTATGGGACAGTAGCAGCCTCCTCAAAATTGATAACAAATTTTTATTTTCAGGAAAGGTTCCAAAAGTGGGATCATTTCAGTTTTTGTGCTGTGACATTCCGAAATGCGATGCAAGTTAGGTTACGGTCGTGAAAGAGCAATGGCACACACTACTTCGCGCGAAGTTAAATTTTACAAGGATCCTTTGACCCCGATCGACAGTGCCACTGACCCCTCTCTGACCTATCACTTAGACATGGAACTTCATTTTTGTTAACTCACAGGTTACGGCCTCCCTTTTTTTATCTTCTTTGGCGGCACACAGGCCATGGTAGGGCCACTCTGATCGGGCAGACTTCTGGCCAAACGAGTATAATCCAGAAGCATTCCGCACTGCGCGCGGAGCGCGTAAACTTTACCACTTCAGAACATTCCATCGAAAAGTCAGGCCATCTTTGGATATAAACTTACCATCACCTAAATTTTGAATAATTCTCTGCAACAAAATTGTTTCGTTCCCCTTCCTCCCTGGCCGAATCTTCGATGGCTAGTTTTATGGGGGTTCCACCCGCAGCGTGTGCCTGCCCCCATTAGTATGTGCACCGTGCTCTCACCCCACTTTCAACAATTGGTCGCACAAAATAAATCGATTGCCGAATACTCTATTCAAATTTGCAAATGGACCAAATTTGCCAACAAAAACTCACAGGTCCCGCCAGGTGTAATCGACTTACCCCTGTCGCCTCAACCGCCTTTCCTCCAAAGACAACAAAGTTTACACTTTTGGGCATTCCCATATCGAAATTCAGGCAATATTTGGACTTCACTTTTCTTGACGCCTTTCTTCACTTGAATTATGACTTTTTGACAACGCAATTGTGGCGTTTCCTGGCCGCATTTTCGATGCGCCACCGTGTGCCCTCATACAGTCATATTGATAGTATGTGCACCGTCGCAACCCAACTTTCAACAAGTGGTCGCGCCATAAATGAAAATATCACAGATCCCCAGGTGGTAGACCCACCCCCGTCGCCCTCAACTCCCTCACCTCAAGATAGCGTTTGTATGTTAGTTTCCGATGAGAGGATCGACACATGCCAAGCTGGTAAAGCCATCTTAGGCAAACTGTATAGAGATTGAAGGAAAACCCTTCTTTCATTGATAATTATATAAGACATCCCACAGTGAATTTCAGGCATATTTTTGTTACGGAACATCTTGTCTGCCAGGCACATCATGTGTCTGAACATTACCGATACATGAAATACCCGCGCGCTCGTAGCGCGCAAAAAATTCGAAAATGGAACAGCAGAAGTCCCATCAACTGTTCATTTGAGTCCCCATTAGCCTATGTTTCAACACTGTTGCTGCTAGATATGTCGGATACAGTGTCAGCGAAATAGCAGTCGGGCTCAAATATTGGGGGGACCAAATGCATTGCGTCCCCCTCAACCAAAATATTGGGGGCGGGGGACGCCGTCCCCCCGTCCCTCCCCCCCCCCATGATCGCCGCCCTTGGAAGTGAATAAAAACCACAAAACTATTTAATGTACAAAAACTATACAATATACAAACCCGAAGAAAGGCAAATGACATGATACAACTCCTTTTTTTTCGTGAACTTGAAATTCTCAATATTTGTGACCTGTATAGGTATAAGCTAGGGTTATTTATAAGTTTCATAATTACGTCCTTCCCTGCATGTTCCATAACTTTTATTGTACTGATTCATTGTTCCGTAATTTCAATACACGGAATAGACATACGTTGACAAACCCGTATTCAAGAAACTGTCCGGAATTAAAAAATAAAATCATTTGGGGAGCCGGTGTTTGTTTAATCATGGATTTCCTGATCCCTACATCAAGATTTGAAAACGACAGGAGAGTGTAAGTCCGTTTGAAAGACTGATCAAAATGTTTCTGCTCCAATGCTTTAATACACTCTCAAATATCGCATTAACAACATACCCTGACATATCATGATTCATTCTACATGATATTGCTCCCCCTACCCTCGGCTACCGGTATTTCTTTCTCTCTACAAAACAAAAGCACGACAACATGTACCCTCACCCGCTCTTTTCTCGAGCTCCAATCCTCTCCACCCACCCCCATTTTTTTTTTCTCAACAAAACAATGACAATACCACCTCATACCAATACTAATCTGTCAAAACAAAATCTTTAATTCAGCAGGACCAACTCGGAAAGTCCCATACTTCTTTCAGGTCCCTCCACCTCAAGTCGCGTATATATAGAAATGTTGTATATATTGTATTGAATATATAGTTTTCAGTATAAATCACAGCGTAAGATTATGTAACAATGTACATGCTTGTATAGCGAGGTGGAAATAAATTTTCAACTTGAAACTTGAACCGTCATTCGTTGAATAAAATTCCACCGGAGTATCACGTATAGGCACATAGATAAGATCGATATCGATTCATTCAAAGTAAATTTGAGAGGACGTTGTCCATGTGGGATAATCTACCACAAATGAACGACATCGATAAATAACTTGAATACTGGCATCAGAGCTTCATTAGTGTACTGGATAAGCATGCCCCTAAGAAATCGAAAAGGATCAAGAGAGACAAACAACCAAGTTGGTTCAATAAGGGCATAGGAAATGCTATTAAATTCGGGACAAACAAAGGCAAATGAAACCTGATGTCTTCGCTTCTGGCGTAACAATTACCTCCATGATAGTATGCTAAGAGTAACTATTACAGGGAAGCCATCGCATCGAACAGTGGCAACTCTAAACCTATTTGGAAAATATTGAGACAGCCCAATCGAACAATACTGGATTGGACATCATCCCGACCCCGAATATTCTAATGATGAACGGCAATGAATAACGAATACACAGGAAATTGTTTAAAGAAGGTTTTTAATACGTTTTGCACTGATGTAGCGAATACTTATGGCGAGGGTTGAACAATGTAGTATCAGATTGACTGATTCTGATTTTGCCAGGTGACCACCGTTTGTTGTACTCCAAACCCCCCGAGGTGGAAAGTTCTATATTCCTGAAGTGAGTGAGCAATTTGTTCTGAATGATCTCATGGCACTCAACCCAAGTAAAGCCACAGGTCTCGATGAACTTAGTGCTCACATTTTGAAGATTACTGCAAATGAAGTAGCCCCGATATTACACATTTATTGAACCGGAGTATCGATGCCACTGTATTTCCATCGTGTTGGAAAGTCTGCAAAGACATTCCAATTTCAAACGTGGGTCCAAGCTCGAATCTACCAACTATCGACCCCTCCCTTATTGCCCATCCTTTCCAAACTTTGGAGAGCACTTCAGAATAGCACTAACCAATATTTAAATACGTTTGACCTTCTACGTGTTGCTCAATCTGTTTTCAGAGAAAATCATTCATGTGAAACAGCTTTAGTGAAGATTTTATGTCAATGGATTGAATACATTGACAAGGGTCGCCTTACTGGGATCTGTCTCTTAGATCTCCGTGGCATTTGATCTAGAAAATCACGATATATTAGTATCAAAATGACGTATCTACGGTTTCTCTGATTAATCAATGAATTGGTTCACTTGTATTTAAACCAACCGATTTCAGTGTACCTCTATGAATAGTGTATTTTTTTACCCGGAGGCGTGTTATTGGTTACCACAAGAAGTATACTTGGACGCTTCTGTTCTAATTTATATCAAGATATAGATTTGACCTTGAAAACACTGTTCTGCAGATATGCACGCTGACGACACAAAAATTTTAGGTTTTGGGGTAAATCCACCTTACGATGAATGTAAAATTGCAGGAGGTATGATGAAATCAGTGTAATGTGTGTATTAATAGATGGTTATTAACAGCGAAACGAAAAAACGTTAGTTGATTGGGTCATCACAGCTGCTAGCGTCATTACCGGACCAATGCAAATAAACTAACTGTTTCACTCCAAGGTAATCCTTCTTCAGGCAGTGGACCCTGAAACATTATAGGTGGGATGAGTTTCAACAACTATCCTAGCATCCAGATTGCATGTTCTAAATCCGTAACGAATCGTCTCGCCCTGTTCCATTCATCGACTTGGTACTCGTATTCTCTATTACAGCGGATATATTCCGACCTTCCTAGATTATTGTAGCATAGTATGAGGCCTATGCGACAACTGAGATTTGCAAAAATTTTACGTTTACGAACGCTGAGCCGTATGTATTCGAAATGTAGACATTTTTGAAAGTTCTCAGAGCAATGACCGAATTTCGAACTGCGTTTATTGAGTTAAGGCCGCTAAAATATGCTAAACTTCGACAAACCCCCAGATTTTTTTTTCCTATTTTAATCGTCACCGCATATACTGAAAAGCTTAAGAAGTTGCGGAAGCTGCGGAAATAATTTTCAAACGGGTAACATAGTCCCATTATATTTTTAAAATTTATTTTTTTCTATTAATATTTTTTTCATATTATTAGAATATATTTTTAATTCATACTCGTTCATCATCTTTCGTCGTCCCGGTATGGGTTACACTGCTGCTGTCCGTATATACTTTATCTATGCCTAAACGAAATGTTTCGTTCTATTGTCAATATGGATTACTTGGCCTCATCCGACTCAAGGAAAGAATGTTGAAAATGTGATAATATTGGTTAACTACATCTCAATATCAAATATCCCATGCATCGATACTAAAATGAAATTTTGATTCAACATTCCCTCTGCAGACTACAGTCACATTCGTATCAACAATTAGTAGGCCTAAGATGTAAATTCCTTACAAACAGTAACATAAGCATTAAAGGAGCACACAAACCTTGCCTCTATTATAATTATAATTTATTATATATTATTATTATTATTATATTATTATTATTATTATTATTATTATTATATTATATTAATTATTATTACAGCACGAGATATTATACCTCCGTACTGCATACACATAAAGTTGTTTGACTAAAACCTAACATCGATTACCCAATAGGATTGGCAGGTCTCGATCGATACGCCATTTTTTTATTATTATTTGGTTAGTTCGCATTTTGGCTTGCCGAGCGTCTTCTGGCAAAGAGTTGTGAGTGCCACGACAGGGCCTATTACTCATGAGGACGTATCAGGTACCAACAATGTCAAGCCATACTGGGGATCCCATCAATAGAAAGAACAATAGACTCTTCTCACCACCCCGCCGTACTCCATATCAACGGTTGACGCTGTGCAGCATAAGCCAATTCGGAGATAGCTCCTGCGCATGAGTCGTTGTCCCCCGGTGCTGGCATTGTGACAAATTCTGTACTGCTCTGGACAATCCGCCACAGTCTGTCAATTGAGTAACTGATATCTTTTAGAAACTCACGTATTACTCCCTTGTTGTTCAACATATCATGTCATCGGGCTCTACCATAAAGAAAAACAGTTGTATATTCGTTCTAGCATTCACTTTATGCTATCAAATGAGAAAACACGAGAATTCCGCTAAATGTGAATAACTTATCCACGTGTCTGTGTCAGACGCGCACTTCGAGATATACTACTAATTTTGTTAACCTGCGTAGAATGGAATGGATCCGCCTTAACTGTTAACGTACGGCGCGCAAGTGCGGTGTTGGATTGGCTGGGCATCTCCGAATTTGCCTATGGGGTGGTGATCTATTCACTGTTTATTCTGAAGGTTCTCATCGTTTGTTAGAGACCTAATAGTTTCATGGAAATAATTTGACAGATATCCTGCATTTATTTGCTGGAATCAGCTGGTTTTAACAAAGTTACTGCATGTTTCGTACTGAATAATTCGGCGAGCTCCGAGCCACACCCTAAAACCTATGGACGGGAAGGCACGTTGAGAAAGTGGTCACAAATGGTCAATTGCGCAATGCCAGTGCTGTAACTCCGTAACTGGCTTATTGAAACGGAGGCGGGCGCAACGGGGGGGGGGGGGGGTGGGGGGGGGGGGGGGGGGGGGGGGGGTCGGCGGGACTCGTCCCCCCAAACATTCAGAGTTGGGGGGGGTCCCGTCCCCCCCCTAAATTTTTGACCAAATGAATTTGAAAAAGTAACCCCAGCATCGACAATTAAACTATCATTATCGATCTTCGGAACATTATGAGTGATAAGACATAGA
Source organism: Sclerodactyla briareus (assembly GCA_026419785.1). NCBI lineage: Eukaryota > Metazoa > Echinodermata > Holothuroidea > Dendrochirotida > Sclerodactylidae > Sclerodactyla > Sclerodactyla briareus. Next base: position 200,240 of record JAODTK010000821.1, read on the forward strand.
ATTAGTCAATCAGACCCTCAATAAATATGAAACTAGTATCCTTTCTAAGTTCAACAAAACCCGAACCCGTTTGCCGCCTGGTCCTGCGATATTCGCAGCTTGTAGGGAGTCTGTAATCGAAACGGAAATATTTACCTAACCATCCGCGTAGAAGAAATTGAAAACACAGACAAAGAAGGTGGAACGAGTCAGCATTTTTGGCAAATACAAGAGATGGCCGACTGCCTTTAATGCTAGTCTCTTGACTCGGCCCTACTATATGGACAATATCAACCGCTGTATCAACGGTACAAGGCCATAATCCGCGGCAACGAAAGTGAGACATTTGAAAAAAAAATCCTTAGATTAAAAAAAAATGATGCTTGCATTTTTGTCAGCTTTATGATGAACCTGAGATATACCCCAAATAACATGTCTGTGAATTACTTTATCATTTACTATCTGCAGTAATGGCTTCTAGGTGTTTACGTAACGGTTTAAATAAAAAAAGACCCAAATCGCATGATTTTATACATCGAACTGTATACTGTAAAATTTGCTATAATTTGCCATAACGTATGTTGCGATACACAATACATATCTTTAAACCTTGATCACTGTTTGTTACAACACTTCAATCACCAGTGGAAAAGGTCTACGTACGTTTCAAAGACACCGCTTTTGGTGTCCTCTAAACGTACGTAATATTTTTTTGTCTTAGGTTGGTCATTTATTGTAAAATGCGAGGACACCAAAGTGTTAAAACTTTTTTAATCTTTTTCCAGTGTCTAGCTCGTCCCCACCTACCGGAGTCGACCCAAACCCCTAACAGACGACAAGTCCAATCCGCTAACCCGTGACCACAGTGGGTATGGCCCACTGGGGCGGGACGGGGCTACCTGGGTGAGCACATAATTAACTCACTTCCTCGCTCATGGCACTGGAAATTCACCGTAATGATCGACGAAGTGTGTGTGACACATCCCTTTCCCCCCGGGCTCGTCCCTCAGCGGGAATTTGTGCTGTCCTCCCACGCCCGCTGAGATGCTCATCATTCTTCAATTACAATCCTTTCTTAATAACTACCATTTTGCCGACATGACCCCAGTTTCAAAAGTGGATAGCCTAGAGCTCACAAGCCTGTTTTTCATAAGGTGTTTTCCGGCCATCTGGGAGGTTTGTAAAACCCCAAAATTTTCTTACACACGCTCCGCGCCAACCAATTGTGGCGGCCCTCCGCTTAGATAGTAACACACATCAATTCAGCAAAAATTTGCTTGCGTCCCCCCCCCCTAAAGTTGCAGGCTCCCGCCGCCACTGCATTGAAGGCTTTGGCGAAGGCTGTGAAGCACTGCATAGCGCTATTCATATCACTACCATTCCTCCCAAATTAGACCATGATTTTACTATTTCTCTCAAGTGACTTTGATAACTTATGGCCCTGAAAGATTTCAGTGCGTAGATACAAGGATTAGGGGTAGGGACGGAAATATGGTGGTGGGGGTGTCACACCCAAAAAACCCCCTGAGAATTGAAAAGTCCCGTAGCGGCAAAAGTTGGTCTCTGTGCGGCCAAATTCCGATTTTTAAGGAACCTTGAATAGACCCCCGAAAATTGATGTTCGTGAACGAGGAATGCCATAAAAACTGTAACAAAATGGACTGTTTTGTACGGAGCCACCTACGGAAAGGTTGACCATCTCCCCCCCCCCCCTTCCCCCCAGGCCGGAACGTCACCCGGTTTCGCAGAAAAAAAAAACACCCTTGGAAAGAGCTGTAAAGGTCATGTCTATCTATCTATCTATTCTATCTATCTATCTACTATCTATCTATCTTCTATCTATCTATCTATCTATCGATCTATCTATCTATCTATCTATTTGAAATAAATTGAGATAAGATTCCTACTAGTACGGTGAGCGACGATCACCGTACAGACTACTGATTGTAAGCTGTACAATACCTTGTTTCCCTCTCCCTAGTCAATGAAAACTGAAAGATATGAAAACCTTGAACAGTCTTGAGTGGTTCAGTTTTCTTTCTGGCTGGGATCGAGAGATATCAGCAATTTCGCTGCGATAGCTCACTTATAGGGCTCGACCAGGATGATCTCGAGCATTTTCGGCAGAGGAGTAAACACTTGTTGGAAGTGATAGTCCAGGCCGGTTGTTGTAGGGAGCGGGGGGGGGGGGGGGTGGTCACGTCCCTCGCCAAAATACTGGGGAAGCCGCGGTCCAGGGGTGTCCAGTGCAGTGCTTCTCGTTTGGGTCTACGGGCTGTTTTTCGACTTCACATGGATGGAAAAAGGTTTTAGAACATGTATTGAACGGTTCAAATCCTACCTTCGAAATCGGAGACAAATTGTCGCAGTTGGACAGGTTATTTCTGAGATGGTTCCGTTGCCGTCGGGAATCCCTCAAGGATCTATTAAAAGGCTACTGATTTGTATATTGTACACAGGTCTTTTAAGTGAAACATCTAACTCTCTCACGAGTTCATCGTAATGATATATGCTGAAGACACAACAGCTATAGGCGACCTTATCATCAATCCCTCAAATCATCATTGGGCTATAGACAAGCTCGAGGCTCGTATATATCTCGGTCGAAGGATCCTGGGCAATTACCAATAAATTGATGTTAAACGACGATAAAGTTTTACATGTTTGCTCCCAGTTCCACAATACATCGGTGTTGTCTTCGTTAAATATCGATGATGCTAGCATCGTAATTATCGATGATACTATCGAACTAAGAGACCATTGTTTGCAGTACTCGTCGTGAAGATTCATTTGTAATTTACAAAATTAGTCGTTTACGCCAATGTTCTGATCAGAAATCCACCGAACACCCAATTCATGCGTGTTGTTACCTCTCGTTTGGACTACAACAACGCACTATTTTATGGCTCACCAACTAGTGTATAGCCTGCGAGCAGGACGCGGCAGAAAGACTTGTCAAGTGTACTAAACGATCTGATCATACAAAACATGTCCTTCGTAATTAAAACGTCACTGGCTCCCGGTGAAGAATCGCGTATTTTCCAGTTTCATTCGTTGAACTTCGAAGCAGTGAACGGCCTTCCTCCAGCCTTCTAAGGCGGCCATCCATACGTCATGAGTGTCCGTTCCGGGTCCTATCCGTGACTTTTGGAGAATCGTTAAGTGAGCGATTTTATGAGCGCCGTTTGTTCACGCTGTGATGATATTGCCTCTCTACTGAATAGAGGCCGCCGATCGATTTTGATTCCTTGACAGAGGAATCTATGCAGTCATGACAGTGTGTGTGCGTATGCATTAGACTGTTGTTGTCATTGCTGGCCGAGTCAGGGAAGTGTTCATAAGAAAGTTGTTCCCGGCTTGAAAATGTTGGGTTTTATTAACAGCAAGGGCAGGGCCATTGCTAAATACCTTGGCGTTAGCTCCGGTGATGATAGGTTCCAATATCATTTGGAAGAAGCGCGTATTGATGTATGGTCTTGTCCACATTGATGTATGGTCATGCCTACGTTTATAAAGAATTTTGCCAATAAGGCTTGGATCTATGGCTATGCGTTATGCATTTGCTTGTTCTGATGTGATTTCCATATTGTAATCTTCAATATCAGAATATTTATTGCTTAGTATTACTATTTCGATTGTTATCTTGACATTGTTATGTTGCTGTGATTACCAGAGAGGCAATAAACTGTTTGATTATGCAGTCCTGGTGATTCTCCTGGTCGGGAGAATCGTTATGTTAATACTGATATAAATAAACATTGTCTGCAAGCCATTAGATACAAAACAGTCGTTCCGAGAAAACACCCAATTAGACACTTTTAGCACGTCAAGTATGGCCGTACGTGCGGCGCAACATATCACGATACTACTAGAGCAGGGCCGGATTCAGCGTATGGGGGGCCGGGCACGCGGTATGTGGGCGCCCCAAAACAGCTTACGGAACACGTCTAGAGACTGTGGCGTTAGCACCGGGACATATAGCCGAATATTCCCTCTCAAACAAACATTTGTTTTAAACAGACACTTAGCCGAATATGAAAATATCCGAGGACACTCTCAAACAAACATTTTTGAACAGACACTTATTTATGCGTGATAAAAGAAAATACTCATTGTATACTGCTGTGTGCAGGGGCAGCGATCCGTGATGAATGTTGGGGAACGTATGGGGTCAGCACCATCTCAGCGGAGTGCCATCATTAGTTGGCGTGCAGCGTTCAAGCAAATTTTTCGTTCTGCAGACCCCTAGATTGCAGGAAACGACAATTCTGGGCCGTATGGCAGTAAGCAACAAATTTTTCCCTAAAATTGGCAATGAATTACCAAAATTTCCAAGGAACGCTCTTGGAGGAACTAATCTATGTGTATTCATTACATACAATTCGCCGCCATCACCAGCACGCTTAGCGTACAAAACAATTTTCGTCACAGACCCCCCAGATTGCAGAGAGCAGCACTCCCGGGCCTTATGGCAGTTTTTTTTTTTTCAAGGATCAGTCAGGGTGACGGAGCCAGTCTTTATTTAAACAATAAGGGATTAGAATGTTTTACTAACTCTAGTAATTGATTATGTACCGTGTTAGGAAAATGGCAGTTCGGATTCGAGCATTGGTGGCAATGGTGGGGGCAACATGAATCGTGTCCCAAAACAAATTCTTCTTGTGACTTTCCCATTTATGTTCACCGCACTTGTAGATGGCACGCATGGAGAAAAAGCTATTTGCCAGAGTCTGACTGAGTTATTGTGCATGGACCTTTTGTATTACACACGTAACGGAAAAACAATATACAGCGCGCGCAGCGCGGAATTTTTGCATCTGACCTTATCGACGTAAACTTTAAGCAATTTGATTCGAAAATATGTGTTGGGCCTTTGTTATGGCCGAACCGTACCTTTGCCGGATTGTAGGATTTTTTTCACCAGTCCGCAAATTATTTGGGAGGATAATTGATATAATGCCCCCCCCCACACACAGAAAATATCGGGTGGGACATGCCCCCCCCTCGTCCCATCGAGATCGCCTCTCATGGGTGTGTGTTTACATGTCCTCCCTCTGTTGTTGCATTAACAGTATTATATGAACGAGACCCCCTTTTTTCCGGGGGCAAGTATTTCCTGTCATATACAGGCGTTAATGGGTGAAACCCCCTTAGTAACGGAATGACTAATTTAGTTCTAGAGAATAACCACCCCCCGAGATCGCACAATTTTCGGTGTATTTCGGGCAAAATTAAACAGAAATTCGAGCATAATTATTAAAAAAATCGGGCAATCAATAAAAAATCGGGTAACTCAGCCAAGCTTTGTCTCAATTCTCTGCCTGAATTTTTTGTTGTTGAAATCTTTGGGGGTTGGGGCTTCTGCTGTAGCTTAGTCCCTTGCCCCCAACGCCAATGATGCGCATTGTCCTCCCCCTCCAAAAAGCCAAATCGCGCAAACGGAGAACAAAGATCTCAATTTGATTATCAGCTGGGTGGTACACTCGATCTAAAGCCTCAGTTCCACCCATCGCAAGTTGACATAGGAAATTCCGCGCATACTGCCCATATGCATGGAATAAATTAGTTTCACAGGCATGGATGGCGATCTGTGATAAATATTGGGGGCAACGAGGTTAGCACCATTAGAACGGAGCGTCACCAGAGGTTGGCGCGTATCATACAACATTTTTTTCGTTACACAGACCCCCAGAAAGCAGGAGATTCCGAGCCGTATAGCAGCAGTAAGCAACATCCCAAAATATTGCAATAAACTTCCGAAATGTGAATTTCTATGAACTTTTTTAGAGGAACCGATTTGTTTTATTCTCACATTCGGGGCCACATCAGTTTGACGCGTAGCATCCAAGATCAATCTTCGTTTCACAAACCCTCCAGATTGCAGGGAAAGGCACTCCCAGTGCCGTATGGCAGTAGGCAACATCAAGGAAATTGGCAACAAATTTCCGAAATTTGGATTCCAAGAAACGTTCTGATAGATGTTTACGCCTTAAAATTCGCACCACTATCGGTTGACGCGTAGCGCACAAGAAATTGCACAGGTGACCCACCGCTGGATCATAGACACAAAATTTACAGCCTACGGAATTTGAACAAATCGGCCAGCCTAGTTAGGGTAATAATCACGTGGTTTTCGAAATGTCTGTATTTTTCCGCACTTCATGGCTTGCAAATCCAGAGAGGATTTTATCGTCCTTCGCTATCTTACAATGTAACGGGTTAATGGCGACGAATCACTTTCCTTTGTTATCATGTCATGAAACAGTTGTTGCACGATGCTGCAGATTACGGTCTAGACAGATCTGTTGTGCTGTTAGTTATAATTGTTTCAGTGACGTGCCAGAAAACGATATAGCAGTAGGTTAGAAGTGGAAAACTGCATAACACAAATGATTAATTGAAATAGTTCGGTCGTTAGGAGCATGAATCCTCGGTCGAGTGTAATCTATCATCGGGAATTCGGATAGGCGTCACTCAACGTTACACCGATGCGTAATAATAAAATTCGAACCATTTGTTGTGGCTCACGATGTTTAAACGTTTCTACGGCTAAATATGGGGGGGGGGGTCCCAAATGTGGGCCCCCCAAATGTGGGGGCCCGGGGCACGTGGTCCTGGGCCCCCCCGAAATCCGCATAGCACTAGAGCAATGTCACCTCTTATCACAACAATTGCCTTACAACGAACTGCTGTTGGGAAACGAATGTGGCAAAATCTAATCCGGGAACTACCCCCGAAAGTAGCCGATTCTTATTCACATATCTCCAAATCTACTGGACAACTTTACACTCCAAAACGAGGCTCTTCAGTAGTTGGGACAACAAGGAATTGAATAGTGCATAAAAAATTGAAGACTTGGGACTGGGACGAACTTTTTCAGAAGGTGTGAAAATGAATGTCTGCTTCATATTTCCGTATGGGTGAACGTTGCACTTTGGGAAAAAGACAATATTGGCAGTCTTCATAATACTTCAAATTATTCTAAACAGGAGACAATTTTATTTCCGACGGTAGGAGGAATTTACATGAATGGTATGTAGAGTATGTATGTATGTATGCATGTAGTATGTATGTATGTATGTTGTAGGATGTATGTATGTAGTATGTACGCACGGCGACTGCCTCATCGCGCACGTGAGAGGACTGGCCCCACCTCCTCTCATTGACACGTAACACGGAACCCGAGAGGAGCTAACCACGGTACCGGCTGGACGGACCCTTAGCGCAGCGATGATGAGTATGTGTGTAGTATTGTAGGAGGGCGCCTTTCGGAGGCGAGGAGTCGGCCGTTGCTTTAACGAATTTCCAAGTGCGTGTTTTAAGGAAGTGGCTTATTCGTGCGTTGTGGTGTGTGTGTGCGGGTGCGTGGCGTGTATTGTATGTAGATGTATGTATGTCTTATGTAGTATGTATGTATGTATGAGCTATGTGATGTATGATGTATGTATGTGTATGTTATGTAGTATGTTTAACCTTCAGCATTAACATCCGAGCCATGGCAGCTGTTTGTACCGGATGGCAGTGCAAATCGATGTGGGCGGTTATAGTTTGCACAGTTGAATGGAGGCCAAATAATCAAGGGTACATAATCTATCATGGCATACAAACAGACCGCTTAGGGTCTGAACCCGCCTGACCAATAATGTTATAACAATGAGGTCAATTGACAACACGAACACTTAACGCGGCTATAGTGCAGGGAGGAATAGTGATTCCATACAAAGTGTTTTTTATGAGAATTGCACAACTACTGAGCAATTGAGTGTTTCATGTAGGGGCCTATGCCTTAATAATAAAATGTTAGTTGAGAAAACAAATAAATATGATGGATTCTCCTAATGTAAAGATTATCTGGCATTATATATCACTAATATCACGGTAAATTCCAAGTGGTTGAAATTCATCATCGCAGGATGAGTTGACTAACCGATAATTGATTGGTAATCAGATTATTTCAACATTGACTTGAGTCGTTGTTGAATCGGGGGAAGGAGGGAAGAATGGGGGGGAATTGTTATTATTATACTTTTTTTCATCCATAATTTATTGCTTCTTCTTGAAACATCTATATATGATACAAAGCAATTAAAACCATCAGGTATTTGAATCAATACATCGTAATCTATTTTCAAAATACAGGTCATTTTGGTGAAAAGAATCAAAACTAAACCACTTACGTGAAAATAAACGTTCACATTTGACATTTTTTGCGGAATACACTCTTTCAACCTCAGTGAAAACTTAAATTTATAGCTGAAATCCACAATGTTCGGAATTCGGAATTCTGTTCCACTAGAAATATGAAATTTTGCTTTGATAGCTATTGAGAGAGAAAAAAAATGTACGCGGTGTTGGTAAGGTTTATATCAAAGAAAATATCCTCTTTGGAAGATAAAATTAAAAAAACCGTCTCCTATAACTTATTTCAACATCTAATAAGAAGGAGGGAAACGGGAAAAACATCACAATCCCAGCATGAATGTCCAATTGTTTCCCCACAAATTTTACAGAAGGAACATAAGAGCTCTTTATATATTCATACTACGATCCGTACCCATGCAGAACCCTATGTTATAAAAAAACACGAAAACTGAAATAATGTAATTTCGCATCTCTACCTATTTACCATGCATCAGTAAAAATATGTTGACACTTCCTACTATCAAAATCATAATTCACTTCTTTTTTAAGTGACATTTGTGCCTTACATATCTCCTTAATCATGACACTATGAGCTCATTGTGAAGCACGCCTTCCAGCCTATTAAGTTAATTCTTCTCTGAAAATGACAGAAACGAAATTCGGACCATAACCACAAACTTTGCCTTTCCAGATCAAAGACTGGCGGGCCGCAATCAGACAATTCAAAGGGTGAATGGAAATGCTGCAAATTATACGAACTGAATATACTGACGAGGATCCCCTATGTGTGAGGTATGAAAGGAGTTCGGGATCCAGAACGGATCCCCTTCTCCACAACGGTAAAAAAAAAATGGCTGCAGCCAAATGAAAGAGTTTTGGTATTATTTTTGCACATCACTGCAAAGAACACGGAATAATAAAAGATGAGAGGCACTTTGGAGGAAAAACCGAGAAAAAAAAAAAAAAACCTATTTTATTTTTTGATTTCTCCTAGAGAACGGATGGCAGAGGACAAAGAGGACAGAATCTGGTATAGCCCACTGGAGAAACTGGACTATGACCTTCCAAAAGGAGAAGGGAAAAATCCACTTCCCTCCCACACCTAAAACCAGCCATTTTTTTGTATTTTCAAAATAATTATTCTAGAAATAGGTGAGTTAGAAGTAGGGGTGACCTCTGGCCCCCAGAAGGACCATTGGTGATGGAGGGTTAACCCAATAAAAAGAGTGCGCCGAAGATAGGAGAGTGAAGAAAGGTGAAAAAAAAGTCACCCAAAAAAAAAAAAAAAAAAAAACTACACTTCTTCCCCCGCGGCAACCTCCCTCTGCCACTCGGACACACGCCCGCCGCTCGCCTCGGTAAACAGGGTCCCCAGAGAGGTTTTAATCCTGTCCTGGCTTGGTAGTATATATTTCGAACAGCCAAATGCTCTGGGTGCGGATTCAAGATCTTTTGTTTTTTATTATAAGTCTTTGTCAGATGTGATTATGATTCATTGAGAGTTGTTGTATTGCAAGAAGATAATACCTGTATTTTAGGAGTATAACTAGGCACCCTTATGATTGCATCTACCACGGCAATCAGTGTATATTTTTCTAGTTTTTAAAATTGGTGGGGCAAATAGGTAGAGAAAAGAGATTGGCTTCCATATTCTAGAACGGTGCGAATATATGAACCGAATATAGCCAGTCCGTATCTTTGTGATGTATCTTTGGCGCATAATCTTCTAAGAGGAATTTACTTGAACATTAGTCTGGAAATTATATGATCAGTGGGAGGTTTAAAACTTAGTGTTGAGTCAAATATAACACCCAAGAACTTAGCTTCTCGTTAAAGGTATGAGAATTAGATAGTTGAATTGACTGATATGTGGTTTGCTTTTATCTTGAGATTTTTGTGTGAATGAATTACGATTTGATTTAGAGGGATTTATTTTTATTCTCCAAAGGCAACAACACTTTTCGATTTCATTAATAGCGGCCATGAGTTTCTGTAGGGTTAAAACTTCGAGCTGCTTGACGAGATCCAGGGGCAATATAGTCGCCAAATTGTGAGACGTCAAACCCGCTAATGCTGGGAATGTCGTTGACATAAAGTGATGAAAGTAGTGGGTTTTTTACAGAGCCTTGAAGAGTCCCGGCCTTTAGTGAAAATTCTCTAGAGTATAACTTATGAAAAAAATATGGTCATATTTCTGTTGTGAGAAAAGAGGATAACAGTCTAGTGGTATTAACGAGCAACCCCAGACGATTCAGTTCAAATTCAAGGCCAGTTGTGCCACGTCTGATCGAATGCCTTTTCAGCATTTTAAAAAGACAAGTAGAAATTCAATTTACGGTTGGAATCCAAGTTTAATGACTCAGAAAAGTTGAAAAAGCGGATTGAAAGCTCCCTTATCCCCGGTAAAAAAAACTGGCTAGCAGCCAAAGCAGAGTTTTGGTATTATTTTTGCACATCACTGCAAAGACCGGAAAATAAACGATGAGATGCACTTGGAGAAAACCGAGAAAAAAAAAAAAACCTATTTTATTTTTTGATTTCTCCTAAGACGGATGGCAGAACCAGAGGACAAGAATCTGGTTTAAGCCCCACTGGGAGAAATGGACTATGACTCAAACGGAGAAGGGAAAAATCCACTTCCTCCACACCTACCATCCATTTTTTTTATTTTCAAAATTTTCTATAACTAGTTGAGTTAGAAGTAAGGGTTACCTCTGGCCTCCAGAAGGACCAATGGTGATGGAGTGTTAACCCATAAAAAGAGGGAGCCGAAGATAGAAGTGAAGAAAGGTAAAAAAAAGTCACCCAAAAAAAAAAAAAAAAAAAAACTACACTTCTTTCCCCGCGGCAACCTCCCTCTGCCACTCGGACCCCCCGCAGCTCCTCCTCGGTAAACAGGTCCCAGAGAGGTTTTAATCCTTTCCGGCCTTGTGTAAAATTACTATTTCCTAACAGCCAAATGCTCTGGTGCGGATCAATATCTTTGTTTTTTTATTATAAGTCTTTTGTTCAGATTGATTATTCTTTCCTTATAGTTTTTGTTTGCAAGAAGATAATCCCTGTATTTTTAGATTGAACTAGAGAGGCCCTCTATGATTGCTCTAAGGCAATAGTGTATATTTTTTCTAGTTGTGTTAAATGTGGTGCACATAGTTTAGCAACGAGGATGCTTCCATATTCTAGAACGGTGCGAATATATGAACCGAATAAGCCATCCCCGTATCCTTTTTTTATGTATCTATTGGAGCATAATCTTCTAAGAGTAATTACTTTTGACCATTAGTCCTGGAAATTATATGAGCATGTTAGTTTAAACGTAGTGTTGAGTCGCCATATAACACCCAAGACCTTAGCTTTCTTTCTCTGTTAAGGGTATTGCGAATATGATAGTTGAATATGACTTATGATTATGTTTGGTTTTGCTTTTAAATCTTTAGATTTTTTTTTGTTAATGAATTAGATTTATTTAGATGGATTTATTTTTATTCCCACGGCAACACCACTTGTTTCCGATTTCTTATCCGGCCTGGATTTTCTGTAGGTTAAACTGTCGGCTTCTTGAACTAGATCCGAGGGCAATATCGTCTGCAAATTGTGAGACGTCAACCCCGCTAAATGCGGGAATGTCGTTTGACATAAAGGATGAAAGTAGTGGCCTTAATACAGAGCCTTGAAAGTCCCCCGGCCTTTAGTGACAATTCTCTACGTATAACTTTGAAAATATGTCATCCTTCTGTTTTTGGGAGAAAAGAGGATAACATCTAGTGGTATTACAGCAACCCAGACGATTCATTCAAATCTCGCCCGTTGTGCCACGGTTGCCTGATCGACGCCTTTCCAGCATTTAAAAGACAGTAGAAATCATTTAGGTTTTGGAATCCCAGTTTAATAGGTGACTCAGAAGTCTAACAGTGCATTGAAAGCTCCTTATTTCTTTGGAATCCAATTGGTTTGGATTTATAAATCGTTATTTGTTTTTCTAAGTAATCTCGAATTCTAGTTGCTATAAGGCCGTTCGAAACAGTTTACCAATGACTATAATAACTAATCGGGCGGTTAATTATTCGGGTTAGAATGCTTTTTCTTTTTCCCGGGCTTAGGAATCAATGATTGTTTCGACTTTTTCCATGAGCTGGAAAATAGCCAAATGCGGCAAATAGATGATAAATGTTATAATAATAATTTCGCGTTAGATGGCAACTTGGCTAAATGTTGAATGATACTTGGGTCTGGCCCTCGCTGAGTTTTAGTCGAGTCTCTTAGTGCCTTTGATAGATCTCTGTTATTAATTGGTAATAGGTATTTGGATTATCACGAGGAGTAAAGTCAGGACTAAAATATTTTTTTATTAAACTTCACGATCGATGGCCTCACGATGATTCCTCCAAAAAGCTGTGTGATATGATATTACAATCGTTCAAAGGTGTCCCAGCCATCATGTACTTGATCTGTGGGATCAGAAACGCGCGAACCGTCTTCTTTATCAATTGAATGCCTGAGATTATGCCTGGCCGTGTTGAAATAGTCGTTGATGACCATACGCCAGAAATTTGTTGGGGTTTGCCAGAATTATATTATGACAAACACCATTCCATTTGTTAAGGCCTTTGTTTTTCGAATTGTTTTTTTTTTTTAGTTCATATTGTATCCGAGTTCATTGCTCCTTGGTTCGTAAATTCCTTGTCCTGTTATATTCCCTTCGTAATTTACGTTTTGCTTTTATTATTGAATGGATTTCTGAGTTGTAGCTCCCAGTTTGTTTTTGTTTTCTGTTGCTACGTGTACAAGATTTTTTAAAATTGCCAGAGATGGTATGTGATATAGTTTCGGCAAAATTATCCAAATCTCTTCTGTTATTTTGATTCTCTCCATCATAGTTTTAAATCCAAAATCCACTAAGTTTAGCTCCTTGTATTCACCCATCATCCTTTTTTAATATTATAATAGACTGCCGTGGTTGGTGCTTTGGTTTTATTCATGGAATCCTTAAATTGAGATAAATTATGTAGTGTCACTAGATTTGAATCTTCTATAATGTGAGATGTGACATGCAGCGGAGAAATTCACTCGTTGCTAACCACCAGATCTAACATTTCTTCGTGACCCATCGTTTGGGTTCCTCTAGTCTTGGATTTTTGGTGTTAAAATTGAATGCTATTATTGAGAGAACACCAATGATGTCCGGCCCAGGGGAAGTTTGTCCCTGTTTGACCTATCGTGCTTATTTGGACATTTAAAATCCCCGATATGATTGGTTGGAAGTCCCGTGAGTAACAATCGTGGTTTACATGTTTTGTTGGTGGATTTTAATAACTTATAATATTTAGAGATCTATCACAGCTATTAATTTAATTTATGGAAATAAACTTGATCGTCTTCATGTGCGTTGTCCAATAAATTTTGAGTTGCTATTATGTTACTTGATATTGCGATTGCCACTCCTCCTTGGTTTGGATGTACATCCTTTTCTGAAAACTTATAGTTAGATATTTCTAATTTATAATTTGCGTCTAGTTTAGTTTCATCAAAAACTTACCTGCTGGCGATGGATGCTAGATAGTAATTTAATAATTCCATTTTTGATTTAGCACTAGTAATGTTCAAGTGCATAATTTTGAGGGCATCAATTCTAGTCATCTTGCCTAGTTAAGGCGAACGCTACTCTTCCGCCCCTTTCCTCTGAATTATTTTATGTATTTCCTCTCCGGGTAGCTGTTATATTGAAGTATTTAACTGTTAAGGAGGAAGCCATTGAAGAATGTTGCTGGACTGTGTTTCAGAACTTCGCCTTTTTTAATGCAGTGATAACTAGTTCCGTTTGCAAGCGATGACTGGATTTTATCTTGGTTGTCCATCTTTTTTGTTTACTGTTTCGACCACTGTTTTTGGTTTGCCTGAGCATATGTTTTTATATTTTACTCGTTTCTTCAATTTTCATCATTTCATCCTCTTTTCTCCTCGTCTGCTTCTAGGTACTTGGGGCACCTTGTATAGAGCCACGTGTGGACCACGCAATTAGCACATTTCTTTCTCCTTTTGACTGTGCATTTTGAGTTGATGTCCTCTCTCTCCACAGCGGAGGCATTTTTTGTTCGTTAGGCAGTCTCCTATGGTGTGGCCAATGTCTGACATGGTTAAAGCACTGCCTATGTTTGGAAGGTCATTATATGGGACACTTTTGGTGGGTAATAACCTAGGTTACGTCCCTCATTGGATTAATTGTCTCTCTTCAACTGACCCAATGCCCCACTTTACTTTTACATGTCCGCGGCTACTGTAGCCCGGTAAATTAGTCTTTTAACGAATACAAGTTGGATATTTTCTTCGGTTAGTTGCTCCTTAATTTGACTCAGTACGCTAGGATTAACCCCACAAATGACAACATGAATCGTGTTTTGCTCCATTGTTTTGAGGGATTTTGCGTTTCGGGTTCCCTCGGTTGTATTTTTGGCTTCCCTGGCGTAGGTAGATTTATGCTGTCTCATTGGCCGGGAAGATCAGAAGGGTGTTAATTCTCACCTTGCTTTAGGTTTTGAATAAGACATTCGGTTTCCTCTTTTTTATTTCATTGGGCCAGGACATAGTCTCAGCGTCTAACCTCTTTTGTTTAACACCCACTTACTCACTATCGGGGATTTTTTTTTGTTTGAGGGGACCTGGTGCCTTCCTGCAGCTCCGCTGAGGGTGGGGGGGGGGGGGGGGGGGGGGGGGTGCCCGCCTGATAAGCGCTGGCCGGGCGTTATTGGTATTTGTATAAACCCTCAACTCACCATTGCCTCCATTTTCCTTCCTCTTCCACACCATCCGCCATCTTGGAGCCTCAGCACCAAACGAAAAACCACATGGTTTATGACCTATTATATAAGTTTTAAGAAGTTTAAAGACACACAATAGACAATAAGGGCTGTACAAGCCCTTTGAATAGGAATCTGGCAAAACCAGCAGGAACATGTAAAAAATTAATTTTTGTAACAAGCTCAAAAACCTACGTCCTTCACTGCCCGGTGCACCCGCCGCGTCGTGTTAAAGCATTTATGTACATATTAATATCTTTCCTCTGCAAGAACCCATAAAACTGACTATATCGATCTTAATAAACGAATTATTTCAGATAACACGTTCTCAACATCATCGGTCGGTCTTTGTAGCGCAACGTAAACCCCATGCCTTACAAATATCTATATCTATTTTTTAAGAAAACCATTTGATCATGATGCATGGATTATAGATGACACTACTCTTTCATATTGCCGGCAATACACGAGCAGCATTTTGTATCTACATCTATAAAATATTGTGTTCCAGTTTTATTATTTCTTTGTGTTTTCCCCCATCCTTTTGGGGATAAAGTTAATAACCTCCTCAAACCCTGCTCTGAAAACAGCTCCAATAAAAAAACCTGATTTTATTGACATAACAAAAGTTTAATTTCTCCAGAAGAACATGTAAAATTCGACAAGCAATCCCTTCAGTACCCGGTCTCTCCTGGCCATGTTAACTCGCCATCATTCGTCTCAGTTAACATAATCTTCACACACTCTTTCTGTGCGCCCTGAGGTACATGGAACAATTCTGTGAATCATTGTCTTATGAGGCATATTATGGAATATAGGTTTTCATAGAAATTTTTTGTTGTATTTCCAGAATTGCACGAGGGTTCGTGATATCTATGCCCCTGTCATCAGTTTGAATTTTAATGGACTTGAACTCATAATTGCGTTTTCCAATTTGAGGGGAGTCTCCAGCTTTCACCCTGTCAAAAACCCCCCTGCTCTTGATCGTACCATTATACCCTCCATTTTTTAATCATAGTTTCGTTTCGCGTGTAAAATCTCTTGTTTGGTAAGAGTTTGGGTCATATTGAGCCGTGTTCCTAAAACAGCTTTTCGCTTTTTTAAGATTCATCTCCAACTCCACGTGCTTGCCGCATTTCTTCTTGACCAGAATATGGACCCGGATCGGCTGAGTTATTCCCAGAATTGTGGGGTCATCAGATTCATGTCCACAGCTGATTTTGAGTAGATTTTAAGAATTTCAAGAATATACTGTCAGCTTTACAATAATGAAATCTTCAATTCCCAAACCAGCACCTCTCTTGTAGTTAAAGCTGCGTACGATGGGGCATTATGACTGATTGTATCCAACAGTGTGAAACATCGCAACAGAAAGATAGCAACTTTATGTTAAAGCGCAAGTCGAAACGCAATCCTTGATAGCTGCTGACGGCAAAATTCCTGTGGCGAATACACTGCATTTTCTTCCCCAATCCACATTTATTGTTTGTTCACATTTATTGACCTTTTACTGAAATTTGTCATAACCTTGGAATGGTTGGAACATGTCTACCACATTGGCCTAATATGTCTATCATTGCCCAGCACAAATTACCAACTAAATCATTCCTAGGCTTGATATTAGCTACCTATACCCAACATGTGAAACACTCTCCTTTCTGGGTCACACCAACATCTAAGCGAGATGTATGGATTGACAAATCCTTTCCTCTGACAATAGGTTTTATTGTCAACTAGCTGCAGACTTGGACCTTCTGGCCGAACCGTCTGGACGAACCTTCTGCACGAACGACGAACAAACAAACGAACGGACGGGCGAACTTTTGACTTGTAAGCTGCTTACCCTCATCAATAAAAATATACTCCCTACCTCACCTCATGTGATATTAAAGACACGTGAAAATACTTTTATTCGGTTTCTTCCTGAATATGTCGATCAAGATCAGTCCATGCTACAATGCAATGAGCCCCTCTCTCTCGCTTTGAAGTTAGTTTGCTCAATCCTCTCCAGCTTACTCAATATCTAAGGTCGAGAACCGAGTTGAAATCACCTGTCCCAACGCTTCATTGTTGCAACAAATTCCGCAGAACAGCTTTCTGTACTTACAATTAAACCAGGGGCAATCCCCAAGTTTTTGCAGGATCTCACACGCACATGTGGAACTATCAGTTGTTTCTACCTGCTGGCATGTTCAGTAGTTACAAATAGCAAAATTTATCAAAATAATTCTGGAACTGCTGTTTTCCCCAAAAAATATTCATATCATAGAAATTTTCAGGTAATTTTAACAGCATAAATGCTGGGAAACCCTCTGTTCCGATATCCTTTACCTTGTTCTAAAAGTTGGAATCTTTCAGTCCTCCCCACTTTCTGAATATACTGAAACAGAACAGATTTTCGACATATCACAAATTTGGCCAAAATTCAAGTTTTCCCCCCCCCCCCCTAAAATCCACATTGTCAGTAATTTTGGCTGTTGCGATGGAACAGTTGTAATTTTGTGCCTTTTTTATAACATTGCTACAGTATGAAATCATTCAGCCCTCTAAATCAGCGAATTCTTGAAAAATCGTGAAAAATTTTGTAAAATTGGAAATTGCCCCAACATTCGTTTTTGCTCCTTGTTTGAGGGATTTTTGCTTTCCGGGTTCCCTAAGGAAGGTTGTATTTGCTTCCATGGCGTGAGTAGAATAGTATGGCTGTGCCATTGGCCGGGAAGATCAGAATTAGTGTTTATTTCTCGCCCCTTGCTTTTGGTTTTTGATAAGAGCATCGGTTTCTCTTTTTTTATTTTCATGGCCAGGACATCGTCATCATCTATAACCTCTTTTTTAAAACCCACTTACTACTATCGGGGATTTTCTTTGTTTGAGGGACCTGGTGCCTTCCTGCACTCCGGGGAGGAGTGCTCGCCGAGAAGCGCTGCCGGGGGCTTTTTTTATTGGATTTGTATAAACCCTCCGCTCACCATTTGCCTCCATTGTCTTCCTTTCCACTCATCCGCCCATCTTGGCAAGCCGCAAGCACCAAACGGAAAAAACCCAACTTTTTATGACCTATTATATAAATTGAAGAAGTTTTAAAACACACAAAAAGACAATAGGGCTGTCCAAGCCCTTTGATAGGAACCTCTGGCAAAAAGCCAGCAAGGAACAGTAGAAAAATATAATTTTGTATCAATCTAAATAAACCCCGTCGCCTGCTCGGTGCCAAAACCCGCCGCTCGTTTGGTTACAAGTTATGTCATATATTAATATTTTCCCCTCTGCAAGAACCCATAAAAGACTGGACTATATCGATCTTAATAAACGATTATTTTCAAATAATCACTTTCTCACTATCGTCTGTTCTTTGTAGCTCACGTAAACCCATGCTTACAAATCTCTATATCTATTTTTTAAGAAAACCAGATTTTGATCATGATGCATGGATGATCGATGACAATACCCTTTCAATTTTGCGGCAATACACGTAGCAGCAATTTTGTGTTACCTCTAGTAAAGATATTGGTCCTCCCCAGTTTTATAGTTTCTTGGGGTTTTTCCTCCCCCCCCTCCTTTGGTAATAAGTAATAACCCTCTACCCTGCTCTGAAAACATTCTTCCATTAAAAAACCTGATTTTATTACATAACAAAAGTTTAAATTTCTGACCAAAACATGTAAAATTCTACCAGCAATCCGTTCCGTACCAGTGCTCTACCTGGGGCATGTTAACACTTCGCCACATTCTTCCTCAGTTACATATCTTCACACACTCTTTCTGTTCGCCTGAGTACCTGGAACAATTCTGTGAATCCATTGTCGTATGAGTCCTCATTAGAGAATATGGTTTTTCAAGAAATTTTTTTGTATTTCCAGAATGGCAAGAGGGTCCGTGTATCTATGCCCCTGTCATCAGTTTGAATTTTAATGGACTTGAACTCAATAATTGCGTTTTCCAATTTGCGTATGGTGGGGAGTACTTCCTAGCTTTCACATTCACCCTTTTCCACCCCTTGCTCTTGATCGAACCATTATACCCTCCATTTTTTAAATCATATTTGTGTTTTCCGTGGTAATCTCTTGTTTGGTATGAGCTGTTTGGGTCAGGTCTTGAAGCGTGTTTCCTAAAACAGCTTTCGCTTTTTTAAATTCATCTCCAACTCACGTCTGCCGATATTTTCTTCTTAGACCAGCATATGACCCAGGAGCGATGAGTTTTCCCAGAAAGTTTTGTGGGGGTTCCTCAATTCATGTCCCCAGCTGATTTTAGAAGATTTTTAGAATTTCAAGAATAATACGGTCATGTTCAATAATGAAATCTTCAATTCCCAAACCAGCACCTCTCTTGTAGTTAAAGCTGCGTACTAGGCATTATGATCTTGATTGTATTCCCACAGTGGAAACGATCGCACAGAAGATAGCAGTTGATGTTATAGCGGCAAGTCGAAACGTCTTATACGCGGACGCAAAATTCTGTGGCGAATACCCTGCATGTTCTTCACCAATCCACATTTATTGTTGTTCACATTTACTTGCCTTTTCCTGACATCTGGCATAACCTTGGAATGTGGAACATGTCACCACTGGCCATATTTGCTATCAGTACCAACACAAAGTACCCAACTACATCATTCCTACTGCTTGATATTACTCATATACCCACATGTAAAACAACCCACTTTTGGGTCACCAGCCAACATCTAGAGCGAGATGTGTGCTTGCCAAATATTTCCCTCTGGACACTGTAGGTTTTATTCAACTATGCTGCAGACTTGGACCTTCTGGCCGAACCGTCCTGGACGAACCTTCTGCACGACGGACGAACGGAATAACGAACGGACGGTGAGACATTTTGACTTGTAGAGCTTCTTCCCTCGGGCTAAAAATATATACGACAACTCATTGTGAATTATAATACCACGTGAATACGTTTATTCGGATTTCTTTCTCTGAATATGTCGATCAAGATCAGTCCATGCTACAATCAATGAGCCCCTCTCTCGCTTTGAAGTTAGTTGGCTCATCCCCAGCTTTATCACTATCTAGGTCGAGAACCGAGTTGAAATCACCGGCCCAAATGATATTCATGCAACAAATTCCGCAGACAGCTCTCTTACATACAATAAAACAAGAGGCAATCCCCAGAGTTCAGGATCTCACCGGCAAATGGGGGAACTAATCAGTTGTTTCTACCTGCTGCATTCAGGAGTACAAATAACAAAATTTCAAAATCAGTCTGGGGACTGCTGTTTTCCCCAAAAAATATTCATATTCATAGAAATTTCAGTAAATTTACAGCATAAATGTTGGGAACCCTCTGTTCCGATACCCTGTACCTTGTTCTAAAAGTTGGAATCTTTCAGTCCTCCCAATTTCTGAATATACTGAAACAGAACAGATTTTCGAAATATCAAAATTGGCCAAAATTCAATTTCCCCCCCCCCCTAAAATCCACATTTTCGGTAATTTTTGGCTGATTGCATTGGAAAAGTTGTAATTTGAGCCTTTTTACATTGCTACCAGTATGAATCATTCAGCCCTCTAAATCAGCGAATATCTTGAAAAATAGTGAAAAAATTTGTAAAATTGAGAAATTGCCCCAAAATTCGTTATTTGCCCTCTAAATTCCACAATTTTGATAGTTTCCACCTTATTCTGAAAACAAAGATGTGTTTTTGACTTACCAAGTGTGTTGCAAAATTTGACTTTGTTCAGCCATTCCAAAATGGAGATTATTTGCGAAAACCATAAAAAATCTGACGGAAACGCAAACGCACACACACACACACCACACACGCACACACCAAACGGACACTTTCGCAAGTGCACCTCATTGCTGGATCACCGGCACCCACGGGTACCCCACCAATGGTACCCCTCAGTGGATAGTACCTAACCACCACTATGGTTACCATAGCAACCAGGCTATGGCACCCAGCACCAGTAAATATCGGTGAAATGGCAAGTGACACAATAGCCTCATCTGGCCCTTCGGACCGATGATAAAAAGGGAGCGTCGTCTCTATTTGGTGTGTAAACATTTTCGTTGATTTATCTATGATAATATAGCGCCCTCGCAAGTCTCTCGATTCCTTCATTATTTTGAAACCTGGGAGAGGGTTTTTGGACAATACAGCGCAAACAGCGCAACTGGCACTCCACCTGAGCCACGTGAGAAAAGGTTCTTCCCCCCCACACATTACTCCAAAATTTTGTAAGCGGATATGTGCAATGAGTTTCTGATGGGAGTAACTGTAATTTGTGGTTATATCCCCAAGTAATAACTTTCTTCTTTTTTAGCATTATTCAGAGTTCAGACCCACTGCAAAATGAGATATAATCGAGCATTTTGATTTGAGGAGAAACAAATGAAAGAAAAATGCAGAAAGAAATCCTCATTATTAGAGGATTTATATTATTATTATTATTATTACTATTTGTTTAGGTTAGTTTAGTGAGGAACAAGGGCGAAGCTTTTTTTTTGGGGGGGGGGGTCCGGGGGTCATGACCCACCAACTTTTGGGAAGTGTGGTTTCATTGGTCAGTTGAATCAGCTGATTGCGTGTCTTAGGCTTAATTCATTCATATTTATTGAAAATACTCCCCTCCCTCTGATTGGCTGAATCAGGTCAGCTGACCGTGCATTATCCTGCATATAATGCACGGTGTTGAAGTACAATGGTCATGCAACAAATCATCTTTAAACTTGGCACAATGAAAAAGGACGTGTCAAAACCCCACAAACAAAATTTGGCGATTCTATTCTAACACGTTCCCTCATTGAGGTTTATTTTACTCGAATGAATTTCACCTAACTAATGACGTCACCGGAGTAACGATGCAATGGTCGCTCATTGACTTTACACAGTATTGCTGATATTTTGCACCTTTATAGCGGAAGAATATTAGTTGAATTCATAATGAATTATGGGAAATATTCTTTTATATATGTGAACAAATTTTGTAAGTTTTCAATCAGATCCCGTTTTTAGTTCTCATGTCACTAAGTTGGTGAAACTACATGTTTTGCATTGACTTTGTATTGCACAGGGTCCCCGGTTACTCTGGTGACGTCACGGGGTACATTACGCAATAGCAGGATTCTCTCCTTTTCTACACTCGAATCGGCTGAAATTCTTCCTGAGGTTCGAATTTCCTAAATATACTAGATATAAGACACCAAAATAGCAGCAGAAGTTTACATGACCATGTACTTTAAAAACAGAGTGATGCACTAGTGAATGCATATGCCTAACGAGCGCGTTTACTAAACTATGTTTTTTGGTCTGATTGCTAGTTGTATTCAAACTGCAGTTGCAGGTGGCCGTGCTGCAATCTTTTTCAGTCTACTTACAAACGTATTCGGATGCGTTAACTCCAGTTTGATGAAATGGAATTATGTTTCAGGTGGAATTACAGGCTAATTGACCCTTCCTCCTGCATGATATACTTCGTTAACAGAGGAGATTATGAACAAAATGTGCCCTGACGGCCGGTGTACTTCTCTCTCCTCTTCTACGCAAGATTGCTGCCACCAAATCTCTCTATGCACTGCTTCCTGTGATAGACTCATCTTGCCCACCTGGGGTCGAATGCACTTAAACGCCACAATGTCCACTTCAATTTTGTTTCAGCCAGCTCAGAGAAATGTTGTTTTTTTACTTTCATATGGTGTCACAATTGACAGTATAGCGTTTGCCCCTTCTCGAGTCTACAGTTTACTAGGACTGGTTATAGGTTATAGGCGAATTGACGTCAATTACGTTGGTCTCATCATAAAACTAATATTTGTAGTAGAATATCGCAAAGCTAACCGGCAATTATTTATAGTCTGAGAGCTTTCTTCCTAGGCATATTTAAAGTGAATTGTATTCAGACTTAAGTCGAATTGAATTCGACTTTAGTGTAATACAATTCGACTTAAGTTAACTTGAATTCGACTTAAGTCGAATTGTATTCGACTTAAGTTGAATCGGCATTCGACTCAAGTCAAATGTGGGAGTAAATGTTAAAATGGCTTGTCATGGCAAGCCATTTTAACACTCACCCCTCAAATCCACTTAAGTAAAATGTATTCCACCTAAGTAAATGCAATATTCACAGTCGAATACTATTTAACTTAAGTCAAAATTGAATTCCACTCAAGTCGAAATCAATTTCGCTTCAACTGAATACAAATAAAACTTAGGTCTATTCAATTTCAGTTGAATTGAAATCCACTTGAACCGAATGAGGAGGTAAATGTTAAATGGCTGGCTATAAGCCCGGGGCCTCGAAGAGAAGAGACTATTCATACTCCCACTATCGGTGAATTTTGAAAACGAAGTGCCTACTCGTGGTGGAATGACACTAACACTAAAAATGAACTATGCACTCTAACCGGAATATGTCGAATGCAAATGTGAGGGTTAGGTGTTCCATTTCCACATGCATATCACTCATACATAAGCCAACGCCACAAGAGTGGCATCATTGATTCTTCTGCCAGTCAGCCAATACAATATATGATCGACACTAAACAAACTCCCATCCGTAGTCACTGATATGATTGCAGTGCAGTGTATGTTATCTTGTTTCTTCTTTACGAACGAGAGAAAAGGAATGTGGCAAACGATTCATGTTGGAATATCTGATATGTATTGAACTGTGGGCCCTTCTCTTTCATACGTATACACATTCAGGCTGAGATTATTGATACACATTCAATATGGCCTTATCTCTGGGAAACGCTTGGGAACGCTATAGGATCGAAAACATTATTGACGAAGGTTGATGACTGTCAGAAAAGTAAAAAACCAAGCCATATATTCAGTGGGCGCCAAACGAATAGAAATTCATCGGTGTTTTAGAGGCTTTTCCACCCTTTTACAGAGGACATAACTGGAGATAGTATGTGATAGAAGTGTTTTAGTACTTCAGTGCTATTGACTTATTGGTTTGCAAGAAGACGAGTCTGATCGTCACCAAAATTGACCCCGAAGGTCACGGGGTCATTAGGTTAAAAGAGGTCGGAGTAGGTCATGCGATGTAGTTTACCCAGACTGAAGTTTTTCCGGTGCCAAGATATAGAAGGATTGCCCCATGGTGAACCTCAATTACCTTGACCTGACACCAAAAACAATGGGTTTCATCCTCACCATATGTAGCCATATGTTCGCCTCGTATCGGCCTCATTTACTCATATGTGCGGACGTATTAACCAATCAGTGATTTTCTCTTCATGTTGAACTTTTTGAACTAGCGCTCCGGAAGTGCACTTCGACCTGGAATTCACCTAAAAGAGGCTGAAATAACCCTCTCAGTTATTTACCTTTCTCAAGTGATTTCGGATACTCAACAGATAGGTCGAACTAGGGCCACACAGTATTGGAAAGATAGAATTGTGTTCTTCCTGTTTATCATAAATATTTTGTTTACTTCAAATTATCCTCCGTCATTTTAACTTCTAAAAGGCATATTGAGCGAATTACGTTGTAACATCAAGAATTCCAGTTTTATTCATTCCTTCCTAACTCGAGAAGCCTTTATCCGATCTTTGGTTTCACACGATGTGGGAAGATAACCATCTCAGCTCTGTTGTCGTCAATAGCGTAAACTGAAGGGGGAGCCGGGGGCGGTCGCCCCCACTTTTCGTCCCGAGACGGTTTGTCAGTACATTTGCTGATCTGGTCGGTACATCCTGCGGACGCGGGACACATGCCCCCGTCGAGGAAGCACCCCCCCCCCCCCCGTCAGGGATTGTTTCCCGAGCGGGTATATGCTGGAAAATATATCCTATATCTGTTGTCTTCTCTGCCGAGTTTATCGATTCAGGTTGAGATCACCGTATCCATCCTCCTTTCTTCCTACATACCTTACAATGGTGGCATCATGTTTAGGCTATATACAAGTATTATGGTTATCTTCGAAATGTCCTGTAAGAGAATTATGTTACAATTCTGGGTGAGGGGTGGGTGGAGGGTGAACACCCTGCAGCTCAAAGGACAACTGCATGTTCGGATACAAACAGCGGTTATATCGTGGAGACTGGAAAACTACCGATAGGTCTAAGACCCATTTCAATACGATGTTCCTATGTGGAGTTATTGGCCTTCAAAGTTTGGGCCATTAAGCAAAGAAATTGGGAGAATCCCAATTGCACAATAACGCATGACGTCACACATGGACGACACGGAAAATTTATGTTATGTATATCATTGTTTCATTCTGTTGAAGCAGAAGTTCTGTTGGTTTCTATCACCAAAGTAACCATCAACACATATCAACCCACTACAGCATCCCTCTCCCAAAGTCCCATAGACTAAATGCTTTGAAGTGAAATTAATGTTCAATCAATGTTTCCATAGAAACAAAGAATGTTTGCAGGGTTGTGCAAGTAATTACAGTCATTTATTCTGCATGATGGGATGCCTTCCGGTCTTGCGCAATACACATGCTTCACAATACACAAACTTCAAATGACTATAATCCGTAACGGAAAGTTACAGGATACCAGCACTTTTTCTTTAATTGATGCTCAAATTCAGGATCAATGTTAGCCTACCGTCATTTTACTGAATTACGTAATTTGGATGTATTGGTATAAGTATCGTTTCAGCCGGGTTGGATGATCATGTTATGATAAATTCCGTGTGCAATTCATGGATGGAATACACGAGTATATATGAACTGCTTTTATTAGAGAATACTCCTAGTATGATAATATTTGGTGACTTAATTGGCGTTATTGTTACTGTGTTGTGTATTTTTCATGTATTTCGGCGGTTTGAGGAAAAAATACAATATATTGGTAGATGTTGGAGGGGTACGGGTAAGTGTGATTCACAGCTGTGTGAATCTTGCTTCGTAAGTGATGACCCGGTAAGAAAAGTCCAGGCGAGGCTTCACGGGCCCGGTAGGGGCCCCGCCTCTAACATTCTCCTGAACCCCCCTCAATATGGTCCATGTTATGTATGTGTGAACATGATGAATGCGCAAAAGAGGACGATACTCCATCCAATGCCTTTTGCAGCTGGGAGAGGCCTCTTCTGGTGATCTGAGAGCGTCTAATTTTCCTTGCTCAGATAGTCACAAAGTAAGTAGCCCCCAACATATTGCCTAAAAACCGAGCCTGACAGTGTCGGTAAATTGACTATATGCTGTCGGTACATTTAGCCTATGTTCATCCCAGCCCCTCACTTCATCACCCCAGTTACGCTATTCGTTGTCATGATATAAAAACTCGTACCAGTTACGCAGCATTCACCAGCTCCGTCATTCAGCGTGGACGAGAAATAGTAATATTATGCACTTGTGTGAACCCCCTATATGGCTCTACACAGTGTGCGACACTGCGGGTACGGGGAGGTAATTAAACGCACACTTCAGATCAAGAATTGCAGACTGTCCGTCCTACATATGACTCATTTTGAACCACAATCGCCATTTTTACGGAAAACTATTAACATATTCTGAAAGAGAAACTTTTCAAATCAGTTTCATGTACTTTTTGTTAAGGTATGATATACTAGTGAGAAAGAAATGCAGTTATAAATTAGGGCTGGCGAGTAGTCTATCAGTAAATGGTGAAAAAGGTTTCAATATGTGCAGTAATATACGACCATGGTATATAGCAAAGAGCGATAGCCCCCTCTGCTGTTGGGAACGGCTAAATCATATCTTCTGCTTTAGCAGGCTACGCCATATGTGAAACCCACATACCTAATATAAACTTAATAAAAAAAAAAAGTGCATTCATTAAATATCGTGCTGCCAAGTTTTTTGCGACTTTGTCCTGTCGTGACCTCGAATGACCATTAACTGACACTGAAAACAAAAGGGTCCATCCTCTCCACAAGAGCAACCCACGTGCCTGATTTGAACATGATATACGTGCTAGCGTTGTGGCGTCACACACCTGCACTCACCCACCCACACACACATACGCACGGCACGGTGCGTCGGTGACTGCATAGATTCCTTTTGCCTCCGGAACTTAGGAATAAAAGAACGCAACACTATGTAGTGATTCCTTGTCATATTTTTTCAGCTAATACCATTCTCCATTAACAAAATGAGACTATCAAGGTACTCATAAGACCTAATACCTAAATATCAGTCTACGCAGTCGGGTAGAAAAATAGATTTGACCAGCACACCGAATGATTAATTGCGTTGTCAAGTGTTGAGTTTCAAGTAACAAGTTCCTTCCTATGATAACCAAAAAATAAAAAAAAACTGTAAATGATTAACAATTAAATAGCTTTGAGAAGGAATGTGTAACAGGGACTGAAAACCTGATGAAAACAGGACAAATGCTAATGTTTGGCGAAGAGGAGGCGAGTGCGAGTCATTAGGTTATGGGAGACTCCTCCCAGAAGCAAAAACGCAAGTATGCGTCGTGATCATGCCATTCTTTGCGTATATCTAATTAGGTAACAAAAGAGACTCTTCCAAGATCACCTAAAATCTGAATAATCATCGAGCAGGCAAGTAGCAGAATATTCAACTTACCACACACCAATGCCACGTGTAAATGTCATTGACCCAGATGTAGAAAAGATATCATTTTGGTTTGTAATTGCTAGCGAATATTATTAAGTGGTTCCAATGGTGTGGCGGGCAGATTTCAGAGATCCTCATCCCTTAACACCAAAGCATACCCAGGAGCGCGCCACAGGGGGGGGGGGCAAGGGGCAGTTGCCCCCCCCCTATGGGTTTTGGGCCGAAAAAATAAAATCGTTTGAACGATGTTTTAAAGCACTTATTTTCGTAGGGTGTGGGGTGAGGTGTCTATAAATGTTACTACTACTACTACTATCAAGTTTGTCGGATTCGAACAAATCTTCAAAGATGGGGGGGGGGGGGAGGGGGCACGTTCCCCAATCAAATCTTAGTGGAAAAAATATTGTGGTGATGATTTAACTTCTTTTGTAAATGAAAAACCCAATTTTTTCGCGCTCTTCGCGCGCGTGGCCGTGTTTTCTAGGTACGTTTTCATTTATTCGATGAGATCCACGCATGGATCTAAGTACCAAAAATCAAGTTCGCGGATTCAAACAATCTTCGCAGATGGAGGGGGGGGGGAACGTTCTATGAATCAAATCCTAGTTATTAGGTAAATGAAAAACCCCAAAATCTTCGCGAGCCTGTCGTGTTTTATTCGTCAATTTTCATTTGATCCGATTATACTGCCACGCTCAATGTGATGTACCGGTACCAAACATGAATTTCGCGGATTCGAACAAATCTTCAAAGATGGGGGGGGGGGGGCATATGTTCACCAAAGTCCCAAATGAACCATGTTGTGGTGATAGTTTTTAACACTTAGGAAATCAAAAACCCTAAAAAATTTCAGCGCGTTTCGCGCGGCGTCGTTGGCTTTTCTAAAGCAGTTTTCATTGGAAGATTAGATGCCACACATTAATCAACTTAACAAAAATCAACTTTGTCGGATTCGAACAAATCTCGAGATGGGGGGGGGGAGGGGGGGGGGAGGGGGCACGTTCCCCAATCAAATCTTAGTGGAAAAAAATGGTGGTGATAGGATTTTTAAATCTTGGTAAATAAAAAACCCAATTTTTTCGCGCTCTTCGCGCGCGTGGCCGTGTTTTCTAGGTCAGTTTTCATTGATCCGATGATAGCCCACGCATGGATCTAAGTACCAAAAATCAAGTTCGCGGATTCAAACAATATTCGCAGGAGGAGGGGGGGGGGGGGGGGGGAACGTTCTATGAATCAAATCCTAGTTATTAGGTAAATGAAAAACCCAATTTTTTCGCGCTCTTCGCGCGCGTGGCCGTGTTTTCTAGGTCAGTTTTCATTTGATCCGCTTATATGCCACGCATCAATTTGATGTACGGTACCAAACATGAATTTCGCGGATTCGAACAAAGTTTCGTAGATTGGGGGGGGGGCCTGTTCACCAAATCCCCAAATGAAAAATGTTGTGGTGATGAGTTTTTAATCACTTAGGTAAACAAAAACCCTAAAATTTCCGCGAGTTTCGCCCCGCGCGTCGTTGTGCTTTCTAAATCAGTTTTCATTTGATCCGATTATATGCCACACATTAATCAACTTGTAACAAAAATCAACTTTGTCGGATTCGAACAAATCTTCAAAGATGGGGGGGGGGGGGCACGTTCCCCCATCAAATCCCTGTGAAAACAATTAAATATTTTGGTGATAGTTTTTAACACTTATGTACGTAAAAGAAAAAAAAAAATCCGGGCGCTTCGCACGCGTGCCTGTGTTTTCTTCGTCAATTTTCATTCGACCCGATTGTATGACACGCATATAGCTACTTGTACGATGTGGTGTCGATTCCAGAGGGAGGCGTTCATCAGTATTCGGCTGGGGGACGCATTCCGGCCACACCAGTCTGCATATTTACTTCAGCGGTTATTTAGTCTAACAATCGGTAGTCAAAGTTCAGTACAATCTTACGCCTTGCAGCATAGGCGCACTGTAACTGAAGGCCACGTTCACGATCGATTTTTTTTTGTGTATGCTATCAGTTCATGACTGTATGCGGTCGATGCTGGTCGTCGGATCATCCCTCTCCATCATAAGGTGAGGAGAATTTTAAATAAAAAACCCATTATACAAAATGGACAGACAAAAAAAGGCAACTTTAAAGATATTTTCAGTGTCGATGAAACGGCCCAGAGAGGCGACCTCCTGTCATCTGGAAGCTTCAGGAAGCCAAAAATTTTCTGATAGTATTACGCTCCGCACCAGGTGGCGCTCCGCTTAGATAGTCAAATATCAAGTTTCGACCGCCCCTATTGTAAAACCCTGGCGCCGCCCCTGAGCATACCATGACCAATAGAGAAACTAAATGAAGGAATCTACAGATACCAATCTTGCATAATGTATGGAGTTTCCACAACGAAGATTAGACTTTCTACGTCTATAACCCGAGATACTGGGCCAGCCGCACATTCGATTTTAATCGAAAACCTGAATATTTTTTTATTTTTTTATTTTTTTAATCAAACTGAAATATTAGGGAATATCCAATCCCTTGCCGGAGAGAATAGGTGTCTTCGTGGGCGTATAAGACCCCAGCAGAGGGTGTTGGTTGGACGTGCAAAATTTGGCGTTGTATGATATTAAGCGCGTTATGCCGGTATGGGTGTCTCAGAGGGCGTTTCAGTTTTATTTTACCGGAAACAGTTACATTTTTTGGGAACATCATAGTGGAAAAAATAGATACCGGTATACTTAATCGTATGTTCATGAACTCGAGATGTTGGTCCAGCCGCGCCACTCTTGAATTTCAGTGCCGAAAAACCTCAAAATATCAGAAATTATCGAATCCACGTCGAGGGATAGGTGTTTTCGAAGGCTTATAAGACCCCTAGCGGGTCATAACCAAAGATCCGGTTTTGTCAGTGGCCACAAAGCGCACAAGGTGGGGTCAACATTTAGGCTGTGCACAAGTGTGGGTGGTGCCAAAATGTTGGAAATTACCCGTCCTTTCTGGCTCGGATTCAAAAAAGTTGGCTTATCGTTCTATACTCTGCACTACGTATTTCGATGAAATTGACAAATCGCATATTTCGTGGGAGGGGGAGGGGGGGGGGGGGGGGGGGGGTGGGGGGGGGGGGGGGGGGGTGGGGGGGGGGGGGGGGGGGGGGGGGGGCGGGGCAACGTTTGGGTGGAGCACAAGCGTAGGTGAGGTGTGAAATGTTGAAAATTGCCTTTACTTTTCATTGCTTGGTCTTACATTTCTAACCCTTCCACCCTCAGCACAATATTTCCAGATGTTAGGAATTACTGGAATTGTCATTTATGGTGTTATTTTTTTTTACCCCTCTCCTAATCTTCCCCCTTTATCTATGTATCTGTCCTATCCTACATCTATTCAGTGTGTCAACAATTGCTTTTTTGGCCCCCAACAGTCATTCTGCGATGGATGTTGACCAACTTATTACAATGTTCTAGACCCATGGGACATGTTTGACTTGTAAAGGTCAAGGGTAAAGGTAATTAAAGTGGCAATATAGGCTATTATGTGTTAAAAATTTCAAAATGTATCTCCCCCTACGATTTTGTGCAAGTGTGAGGCTTTGGTTCATAATGATGGTCTACGCGTACCTTCGGGGTTTAGGAATTTTGGTCCGAGGTCCCACTTGGGCCTGAGGGTCCATTTTATGAGATTTCACACAATGGTACTTGAAATGCATCCCTCCCACAGCTTCAATTGATTTTCTTCAAAGTTACAGTAATGGTCATTGTGTAGAGGGCCATCAGGGGAGGGGGTTGGGGGTCGGAATTTTGAGCCGGCCCAGTAGGAAATACTTCAAAATCTTGCCATTCCTACATTACGGTTGAACAGTGCCTGATGTTCGGTCATAATGAGGTCCAATAGCCGTACTACCTTCAGGGATTCAGGACTCACGGCTATTGTGGGGCCGTGTGGTCCATATGTGGAATGTATTTGACTAACTAAGAATCTTGGCCAGATGAAGATAAAGACAAAGTCGCCCTACATGACAGGGACACAATATTCCATTGTTTGAAACGGCCTCTTGCCGCCTCATGATCTTGAACACATAATGGAAGTGGAACATTCGTCTTGCCTTTGTGAGGTGTGAGCTACAGGGCACCATTCGGTGCTCTAGTTACGAGATGTGGTCTTCGGCCTAGCTTATAATATCAACAAATGATGTGGTGCAGTATTGGAATGTGGTGCGAACTTCCAACTGGTTGGTGAGGGCTAGGTAAACGACAGGTGTCAGAGCTCACAAACTACAAGAAAACAAGACCTCTACCAGATATTCGAGCCCACATTCAGGAGTCGTCATCTGCCATTCTTGAGGTGGGTCACTGTTATTATCTGTAAATTTTAGTAGCTGATTCAACTCCTTATATTCCATCTTCGTTTTATCACCCACCCTGCCTTTTTACGAGCCTATACGAGATTAACAACTATTTCCAGTTGCGCTACTGTATTTCATTGATCGCTCTTCTTTGACGTCCCCACGCACTCACAGTGGTGACAACTGGTTTCAACTTGCGACTCAATGTCACACGACAGCCGCAACACTCACGGCATTTTCTCAGCAGTATGTCTTCACCAATCACCATGATAGCCCACACTATCACTGGATTTCATATCAACTTTGGTATTCTATCAATTCATCCTGCCAAGCCAATGATTGTCTCTCAAAGTCAGACGGAGAATGCCATATAATGCCCTGCACTGAACCCTCACACTCTGTAAAAGGTAGCAAAAAAGAAATTCTGATGACCTTCAACCTGAAAATTCCTGAACCACTCCCGCCACGTTTCAAAATCATTGGTGGCGCCAGATTTCCCCTGATTGGGTCGATTTCCCTGACGGGGGGGGCCATTCCCCGACGAGTGCCTCACCCTAACCCAAGGAATTCCAACTGCTTTTTTGATGTTTTCCATTGTTTTGAACATTTTCTGAAAAAAGAAACGCAAAATGAGAAATACACATTGTGAGAAGCAATGTTTACTTTCAATAGCGTCCCACTCAAATCAACGCCCTCATTAGTTTAGAATAGGTCAGGTATTCCTCCCAATAACTTTTTGCACGGAATACCTGGCACTGCGTCGTGAAGCACCACCACTCGACACGAGGCAAAACCGTGATAGACGGCAGAACGAGCATCCTCCCAAACAATTGACGCTTATCTTCTTGCAAGGGCTTTCGAAGATTCCATAAGGCTTGTGTATCCTATCTATATTTCCTGATTGTCTAGTCTGTAGGAAGAATGATTACTCTGATCTTAAACTCGAGCGAGGAACTCTTGGCATTACTATAGAAGATATAAAGCGCGCCGAAAATTTCAGCCAATATAGGAATTTTCACGCTAAAGAAGTTTGGAATATATACTGTCGGGGCAAAAGCCCTTCTTCGGGGTGTGTACATTTTAGCCTACGCCACTCCGGGCTTCCCCGACGAGATGGGAAAAATTCCCCGAGCGGGGGGGCCAGGCTTCCCCGACGGGGGGGCATGGCCCCCTGCCCCCCCCTGCGCCACCCCCCTGATTTCAATACACGACACCCCAACCCGCCAATGCGGGACATATGTATTATACTGGCAGACCTTAGTCGTTACCTAACTGTCACATGACTTCTCAGCCATTTTAATAATGCAATTATGTATGGCATGACCGACTCATGATACTGACGACTTATGATACACTCACTATACACCCTTTGTGTGCAACTACTGCAGAGTGTTTAATTGACTTAAGTAAGTCAGCACTCTATCTACCTGGCTGTAATGTCACAGAACCATGGACTGTTCGTCCACCACATCCCAAGAGAAGGCCCAGCATTTCTTGGTATTATCCAGTAGTAAAAATTTTCGGACTGTAATCAGAAGGTTAAAACTACGGCTTACGATTTTTGGTAAAACCAATGCTTCATTATTGTTACGTCATGAATCCCTACTATCGAAGAAATTTTACGGCTCTTATAATATAGGCCTACATCGGCAAACCGGCAGATTTTGCAAGTCAGAATACTGTAGAGAACCAGGACTTGTTACTAAATCTTTAAAGAACTTGATTGGTAGCCACTCGAAATAGAAGAAGAGCAAACCATTTACAGTTGTATGGAATGTGAATGACCATCTGTTGACATACCTCTCTTGAATTATGTTACCGTACCTGGAATGAACGTGGTACAGAGGACATACCCAGAAATTTATTCAGGCCACGTTGTAACAAGTAATCATATCAGGGTTTTTTTTTTTTTCCGGCTACCTTACATGATTGTAATTGTTTACTATCCCAGAGGTTGTTTGCAGTAAAACTCTAAACGAGTGTAAACATGAGCGGAGGAGCTTTTATCAATCCAGACCCCAACAGTAACCCAGCTTTCTGACTCTCAATGTTGGAGTGATGCATCCAATGGATGTTCTGCTGACTACCAGATCCAGCTCAAGTAATAAAGTTTCTTGCATCTCCCCACTTCCTGCTAGCACATAGGTCCACTAGGGCATGGTATTAGCAGGTCGCAACGCGTTACTCGTCCCCCACGACGCCTTCATGGGATTATTCCATGGACTATGCCAACTATTCGGAAGCTCGTCTTCATTCCCCACTTCGCCCAGTGATCTTTGCATTCACCTGTTACTTGCTTGGGAGTGGGGTAGCTACAGAACCTTCTGCATGGACCATGACACAAATAGTGTTGCGGTGTCAATGAAAGCAGGGTTTGTTCACTGTCGTGACCAAACCCTACAATATCTCACCCTTCAACCCCCAACGGGGGCTATTCCTGGTGCTGCCCCTGCAATCCAGAGCCAAACTACTTGAGACAGGGCTGTGGGCTGTCACTGTCCTGTACATGGAATAATAAGGGCAAGGATCGAGGCATAAAAATATATAATCGGAATCTTGTTGAGGACATACAAACATTTAAATATCTTATTGATTCTCGCAGATGGGAGTCCGACACAACGTCCCTTGACCAAACCGCCAACTGGAATCAAAAACCGTCAGTCTCTCCACAATTGACACTGACCCAATATGAGGCTGAGAAACCAGCAAGATAAAGTCCTGGTGTCGGAGTTCAAGCAGAACAAACTGGAGCTGTGGAGGCGAGGAAAGAACTGGGACTCTTCTCACGGCGGCCCTTTCCCCCCCCCCCCCCCCCCCCCCCCTCCCAAACTTCTTAAGGACAGTCCACTGGATCTGGATGGAGTTTGCCGAGTTGTTAGCTACATCCCAAGATGAGGTGAGTTTATACCTGTTTTGGTTAACAATGTTTTCTCACATAAATATGTTATTATGTTCTTCGGGTTTGACCCGTTTGAGATGACCGGTTGGGTTCGCAGCAAAATTGGTAGGGGGCTTGCATGTGAATCAATGGAGCCATGTGTTTTGTTTTGTTCTCACCACCTCCAGATTTCCAGATTTTCTGCCTCTTTGTCTGTATTTTATTCTGGTCATACAAATGCTCCGCAAAAATTTTCGAGTGGAAACTGTGTAGTTTTTCCTCGAAAGATTTTGCAGAGCATTTGTATGACAGTATTTCTCCACTGGAAACATGACTGTTAAGGAATTGACTGCTTTAAAACTAACCAAGCTCATTATTCTGTCCCTACATGATTGCCTACCTCCTCCACTACTAATCCCACATGTCAATAGCAACTCCAAAATGGGATGTCAGTGGAATTCTTTGACTTTGATCATCTCACAGGAGGGCAGTGAAGGAGAGGGACTGGTTCTTCTGGAGGTCGGATGCGGTGTCGGTAATCTGATCTCCCCCTGCTGAAGGAGACCCGACGCTCTTCGTTTATGCGTGTGACTTCTCTCCGAGGGCTGTGCAGTATGTGAAGGTTAGTTGACTGCACTGCATTATTGGGTTCGGGATCATTCAATCTGATCAGATTTGGATTTGATAGCCTATTCAGGCTCATCAGTCTATATCCAATTTATGTGATGAATCGAAAATCAATTCCGCTTTCTCTGCGTGACTGGAAGAGATCTAAAAATCAATACTATAATCCAGCAATGCCGAATCTCAACTAGAGAACTACAGTAAGAACCTGAGATGGCCGTAATCATTCTCAACAATTAACATAATAAGAATGTTGGTTCCTTCCTTCGACAACTGTGAAACAGCTTTTGTTTAAACCCAAACAAGAAGAAAATGTCTAAGAGTAGAATTCAACTTGTTGCGAGGCCCTCACTCTGACCATTACACCTCAGCCACTAAGCCTGCTATCTGTATAACCAGTACCATACGTAGCGAGGATAGCAGTTTCTAAGAATATGATCTGACTGAATCTTTTCCGTTCCTCCACATAGTTTTTTCAGAATTCTTCAATCAAATCTATTAACGCCATAGATCTCCCCTTACATCTTCGCGTTTGGTAAATTCTTGTCTATGGATTTCGTCTAAACCCCTAAAACCTAGGGATACGGGCTTGGTCATACCAAGGACTTGTGCAACCTGTTCCTTCTGCTGGGCACTCAGCACAAGAGACGATAGCAGGCTTATGGCTGGGTGTAATGTCAAGTGAGGGCCTCGCAAACAAGTTGAATTCTACTCTTAGACATTTTCTTTTTCTCCTTGTTTGGGTTTAAACAAAAGCTGTTTCACAGTTGTCGAAGGAACCAACATTCTTATTATGTTAATTGTTGAGAATGATTATGGTCATCTCAGGTTCTTACTGTAGTTCTCTAGTTGAGATTCGGCATTGCTGGAAATGCTATTTGGACATTCACAGCTGGTGGGCTTGGGCCGAAGTGTCGGGATCATTGGCCCCCCGCAGTTAGGCGCTGTATACATTGTATGCTCTCCAAACTGGCATAAACTTGTAGATTT
This sequence comes from Sclerodactyla briareus, assembly GCA_026419785.1. Taxonomy (NCBI): domain Eukaryota; kingdom Metazoa; phylum Echinodermata; class Holothuroidea; order Dendrochirotida; family Sclerodactylidae; genus Sclerodactyla; species Sclerodactyla briareus. The sequence continues at coordinate 236,436 of JAODTK010000821.1, forward strand.
CAATGTGTTGCTGTGTTGAGTTGGTGAAATGCCACCAATAGACCCCCTTATGTTATCACAAGGGGCATAATATTACACTTTAGCAACACTCTCCCCATGCCATATAGCATTATCATAGCATCCCACCCCACACACCCACCCCCCGCATGTCAAGTATGGCATTGGAAGCATATTGTGCTCCATTCTCGTACCTACATCAGTAGCCTTGTGCCAGAACGTAGATATATTCCTGAATTTCTCTAGCTTTATCTAGCATGCATTTCTGCAGTGCTCCACTATGAAACAGGCACCAGTTTCGGAGTCAAGTCCAACACTGGTTGGAGTCCGAGACCTGAGTCCTCAACATCCGAGTCAGAGTTAAGTCTGAGTCATTTGTCAGAGTTGATGCCGAGTCCCTGTTACATCGCATTTCCGCAGAAATATATGGAATTATGGCGTTAGGCCCGGAACAAGGTATTTGCAGTCAATTGTGAATCACATCAGATCAAGATGTAGACATTTAATACGGTTGAGTTTTAATTGTGTAAAATTGCATTCATCTTTCCAATGCAAATTTTAATAGCTTTCACAGTTCACACGTACCCGTTTCAGAGTTAGTCATCATCGAGAAAGTTCAAAATAGCCGTGTAAAAAAATTGCAGTGCAGTTTTAACGAGCACAGCCAGTCGGTAAATGAATTATTGGCTAACTTCAAATTTGAAATGAATGAACTTCTGATGACATTGACAAACAAGTAAGTGGTTTACATGGCTTTTAAGTCAATGTCAGAATTACTGCAGTATTCTTCCTCTCAAATTCAGGGATTTTCCACATGAATTTCTTTGTGCAGTCTTGAACCTGGACTCCGAGCTGAGTCGCAGAGTCGGACAGCAGAGTCCGAGTCCAAGTCGGTCAAAGTCAGTTCCAAGACCATCAAATTCGATCTTGAGACCAGTCTCGAGACCAAGGACAGGACACCCGAGTCCTCCAACACTGACTGCTATTAACATTCTCTCTACTGTATTAATGTCTGGTTCAAATTGTTAATCTCTCTTGCAGTACTGGGAGTGGACCATCACACCGCTGATAGAGAACCCCTGATTTTTGTCAGTGAATGGTTGGACCCTGACAGCATGTTACATCAAGTGACATCATGGATTGCAGTTTTAGCAGTTTGACAATTCAAACTTAAGCCCCCTTTACACTTGCACAAATTTGGGTCCCGATTCCTTGCACTGTAGAGTGACAGTGTGTACCAGTATGCATAACCACAGGACACACGCTTCAGATATGGTTACGCCATGTTCATGCACTATTCACAAACTATTCACTCACGCACTGCCAGACATGTAGCCTACCAGTTGCCATTTCGTTTTTTTTCGACCATCGCTCATCATCAATTTTTATTGCGCAGGTGTAGTATTGAAAAACTTTTGTCATCAAAACCTGTGCGGAAACTATGCACAGCCGATGTGGGAAGATTGTGCGACTTGTCATGAACTATTCGTAAAGTACTCATGAACTTGTTGTGAAGTGCCACTGACAATGGGAACTCATTGGCAGGAGCTGCCACGACTAGATTGCAATAGTGCGCATAGGTCACGAGGTGTTTACGACAAATTCTTGAATTTTTGTTGTCGCAATTTTAAAACAATTTAACATTCTTCTGTCATGTGCCCCTGTCATGCACTTTCACACTGGCCCCCGTCATTTCCCTGCAGCTCCACAACCTTGGTACGAACGAAGGCGCAAATCTAATGAAGACAATAATGTGGGCAAGTGTAAAGGGGGCTTTAGCTGAAATAATTTGAGAAAGTTTGTACAAGTTGTTGATACAGTAGATCTGGTCAGTGGGGGCAGACTGCAGATATGTGATACTAGTTGTGAGTGCCGGATGAGAGCAACAAGAAATAGAGAATATATCAACCTATTACTGTACCCGACTACCTGTTACCATACATGTGTCCATTCACTACAGTTGTCATTACCTGTGCACGGTATTTTCCCTAATTCTGTCCAATTGACGTTCTTTCCATTGCCTTCATGGGAATTATAACTGAGGAGTATGGGCCCATGAGGTTGCCAGTTGGGCTGCTTCCACTTTCTGCCAGTTTGACACATATGGAATTCCCATACCAATTAGTTCTGGGGGAGATGAAAATTCAAGTGATGTTAATACACTACTATTGTACTTGTAACTATCCCCTCAGGACAATAAGGAGTATTCACCTGATCGCCTTGCAGCCTTCCAGTGTGACCTGACCTCTGATGACCTGACGTCTGTGATATCAGGTCAGAACCGTTGACCTCGTCACCATGGTGTTTGTGCTCTCGGCTATACACCCAGATAAAATGGCCGCCGCTGTCAAGAACGTCCATTTGGTAGGTGAAACTGACCATCTTGATGCTAGGATTATATTGTGTTGGGTAACACACTCATATTTTTTATAACAACACTCAAATATTGATAGAGAGTCAGTCACATGGCATGACATGGATAGTATCATAGTTTATCTATGCCCCAGGGTTAGAAAAATAATTTTTCCACTAGTTTTGGGGTTAAATACCCAGAACTGCATTATTTTCGGTGAAGATTGGTTACTTTTGGTAGAAAAATGGAGGTTTGGAAAGAGTATTGTTTTTTGGCTGACTTTAGCCTGTGAACAAAGTTGGCAGTGATTGCCTGGGTGAATGAGGCTCACACGTAGTATGTGTGCTCCTCATGTTGAGTACCAGTACATGATCCAATCATTCTGGGGTCAGGCCAAAAGTCACGTTGATGTCAACAGAGGTCAACCTCCGAAAGCATTCTAAGTACAGTCTGTCTCAGGTTGAAATTTGGTGTGGAACGTATTATATTGATCATCGCTTGTAGGAGAGGGTAACTTTTTCATATACGTGACCTGAATGGTCTTCAGGATGGGCACTAGAACTCCATTGTTTTGGGAATAGGACATCTAAGATCAGGAGGAGTGAAATCCTCTATTATCAGGAGGTTTCTCATGGAGAGTGAAAGAATTTTGCTTTCCTATCAGGAACAATTAGATCTTCAGTACATCCTGTAACATTTTCCCCTGATAACGCTTGCTCAACCTCAGTCACATTTTAAAAACCTATTACTGTATTCAGTCTTGGGTGTCCAGTGAAATCTCATTGAGATTCTGGATTGATAATAAGAGTGATTGGATCAGCTGTTAAGCCGTGGAGGAGATCATCTTGTAATAGGTAGCTGCAGTGATTTCCCCTTGACAGGTAGGATAGCACCAGATGCATTAGGATAGTTTATTAGAATAGCTAGTTGTATCCTTCAGAATCACCACTGTGTGGAGATGCTGCTGGCACTACATATTAAAAGATCATGTAACTGGGGATGAATCACACCTGGTTGTTCTTAGCTATTGTTATCTAATTTTTATATTTGTCTGTTTTTGGCTAAGTAGAGGAGTACAAAGCTGTAAAAAGTAACAATTGTTGCAGTGTTTACGCTAAAAATAATTTATGTGCGGGAAAGTCCTGCACTTGTTTCCACAACAGGAATAGCAAATTTTGCACTGTTTTTAACCAGTCACCATCTCGGTACTTCAGGCAGTATGCATACTAATATCATTGTGTTTCAGACATCGTAACACTGCAAAACATGAGAGAAAACACTATTTTTATCGCACATCGATAACTTTCATGATTTTGTAGAACTGGTGCATGCACACATGCTACGTTAACCATGTGGAATTGGACCGAATTCACTGTAAAATAACATTAAAATCTGCAGTCTGGAAACATTTAGAAATTGTCAAATAATGAAACAGGCATGTAGATGGGTTGATACAAACACATTTCACAAAATATTGAATCATGTTATTTGTAAATAATCGTAAAACTGCAAATGATGATAATAGTTACAGTTATGGCCTATTATGAAAGCTGTAATTGCAGGATGTTTCTAGAATGTTCCATCTCTATGTAGTATGACTGCATGTTTCTGTTTCTGCCCTTCATCAGGTTCTGAAGCCTGGCGGGATGGTGCTGTTCCGTGATTATGGCATCAACGACCATGCCATGCTGAGGTTTTCCAAGGGACACAAGCTGGCTGATTGCTTCTATGTTAGGCAAGATGGTACTAGGGCATTCTTCTTTTCTCTAGGTGAGTATTAATATTAATATTCCTTGTATGAGATCCTAACGGTCGATGAGACAGTCAACCTCATCAAACACATCTTTCAGAGAGCATAGCCCTCGATTATGTAACTGAAACTAGCAAGAGCATGGTTTTGAATATGGGCACTGGTATGTTAGGATAATACCACCAATGTTATAAGGTACTCACTCAGCATTGTGCATGGAAGGTTTGCATCCTTTGGAAGTGTTACCCTATTGAAGTGCCCCCTGACTGTGGTACATGCTGTACAGTTGTACTCACTATGTTTAGCTTGAATGGTGAAAACTCCTCAAATGAACTAGCTATATAGCTATTCAGTGGATTCATTTTTTGGTCAATCTCAAGATGTCCAAAATAGGACACAGTTCACAGTTACATACAACTGCCACATGCCAGCGTAATAAGTAGGGAGATGTATGAACGTCAGGTTGGACATTCAGTTTCCTGCAGCTAATATATCAGCCTCTTTATAATTGAAAATGCAGTTATCCCTTAACCCTGTAACAGAAAATTGTAGGAATGTCAGGTTTTGACTGATTCATACGGCTTTTAGCTCAATGCTGGTTGAGCTATTGGAATCTGCAAACCCATATTGGACCCTCCACCCCACCCTCGTACCATTGAACATCTGGCAATAACAGAAAAGTCTGGGTTGGCCACCCCATCGCCCTTCGCATTTCGCCTGACGTTTTGTCTACAATTTGAGCATCACGGCTTAGAAATTGTCAGGAATTTCACCTTCAAGATTTAGTCTCACAACTCTAATCATCATTCTATTAATGATACAGTTAATCTCAAGCTATTCCATATGAGTATCCTTGTGAGTTATGTCGTTTTTGGATCTCTGTCGATCGCGATTTGCTTATTAAGTCCTCATTTTTAGCCTAAGTTGTTCCTAGCACAATAAACTTGTATGCCTTCGTCTGGAAAAATGAGAAGGGGCGATGGGGTGGCCATCTTTTGTGTTATTGCCAGATGTTCAATGGCGCGGGGGTGGGTTGCAGGGTCCAATATGGGGTAAGTATTCATACTTCACAGATTCTCAAACCAGCGGAATATTGAGTCTGTAGTTTGGTGGCCTCTGAAATATATCATTATAATAATTATCATTAACTATGAACCGGCCCATCATTAACCACTAAACTAGGTTGACATCCGTCAAATGCATGCAAACAAAAGCTGTTCTTTTTTCACTGACAATTTCATTTGCTGCCTTCCAATCTTTCCCAGATATCCTTGAGACTATCTTCACTGAGGCTGGCTTCAGAGTGGTCTCCAACGAGTTCGTCTTTAGGCAAACCGTTAACAAGAAGGAAGGGCTCTGTGTTCCGAGGGTATTGTGCAGGCAAAATTCATCAAGAATGGTTGATGTAAGTGAAAAATGTAATGAATAACTATTCTTGCCACTTCTCAAGAGTGGAGAGGTGACCCAGTTTACGACTAACAATTCAAAGATTCCGGGTGATTGAAAATTTCCCTTGTCCCACCCAGTGTCCGGGGTGATACTGGCATTGTTCGTTATCATTGACTAGAACCATGAGAAATTCTGGAATAATTAGGTCACAGGTTCTCTGGGAGTCAAACGTAGCCAGTTCGTGGAGAAAATGCAAAATGCTTTAGGGGATTACCATTGATTATCTTGACAGTTGGTCAGTGTAATCAATGACCATTGCATGTATTGAAATTGTGGATATGGGAGTGTTGATCAGGCACTGCCAATCTTACCAAAATCTATACCCAGTGTCTGTACTTTCCATTGCCTTCTGCAGTCCTGAAAAGATACAAAGGAAAGCAGAGCTAGGGACAGCGTATGCCTAAATATATATGGCGATGTTGTGATTATTGCGTGTTTTGCTAGTCGCCTGTGTGATGGGATGAAATGACTGCGGGATCTTTGAGCGCGGTGACAATTCTATGAATCTCGATTAGTACCACTGCGAGGCTGGTTAGGCCAGCTTGTAAAGTCGATGACATGTCAGCGTGTGGCCTCTGTATAGAGATCTGCTCGATGTAAAATACAAGGAATTGAGTGAATTAGCCTATAGATATTACATTAGGGCCGGTGTAATAGCCGATAAGATAAGCTGCTGCCATGGGAGTTGTAATGAATTGACCTGATGAGATGACAGCACAATGCATTAGTACAGAGCTATACGCCACTGGAACAATGTGGACGCAACCTATAACTGCAATTGGTGTGCAGCTGTTACAGTAACATGTGCATGTGCCTCCATGCTGTGATTATTGAAGCGCATTGTGGCACTGTGAATAGTCGATAGTTATGAAGGACTAACGAATGGAAAACGGTCGACTGCTGTGTCCGTAAACTCGTCCAATAGAACATAAGTTTACAGGCACAAAATGGATGTAAATTGTCATAATAGTACCGTAGTGATAGAGTGTTGAAATGTAAGCTGAAAACCCTAGTGAGAAAGTTTTTCACATGTAAGTTGATGGATACAGGCGAGAGCTTTTAACGAGGCAAACATCGCGGCGGCTTGACGCCAATGCGTTGCCAACCTGCGGGTGCAGTAAATCTTGTGTTGCCAAATTGAATTTGAGTTTGGGTCACTACAAAGTAATAAGAAATAGATTAATTTGGGTAATCATTAAAGGGTAAATTCTGTGGCGATATGCCCAACAGTCTCCTCCTACATGTTTAGCTTCATTGTTGGTCAGTATAATAGTAGGCCATCTAATGTGCTGTGTTAATGAGCCTATGCTAGGGGTCACTCAACATCTGGATTAGTTTTCAATAAGACTGGGAGTCTCACTCTTCTGTGACTTACCGTAGAGAATTGGTGTCACTCTGTAATCACGCATTCAATGCTCTCTAGTTTAGAATAGGCATGTTTGTTGATTGAGGTTGAGGGTGTGTGTTAACGCCAGATTAGAACCCAGCCCTTCTCTTCTATAATCTCCTGTATGTGTAGGACTCTGGCCACACAGGCAGGAAAGACTGTTAGGATAAAAATGAGCGTCTCATAATTCATTATAATTGTCGTAGGATTTTCAATTCTGTCTCGAACTCTCAATAATATGTCATATATTATTCGTTTTCCACTATGTATGTATGTATGTATGTATGTAGTATGTATGTATGTGTGTATGTATGTATGTATGTATGTATGTATGTATGTATGTATGTATGTATGTATGACCTTGCATTGGATACATTGTGGGTTGAGAATCAGGTTAGGGTCTCATCTACTTGTGAACTGAGCATGAGAGCTGAACACAAAGAACTCCCCCATCACTTTCTATTGGTGAGTATGCAATTTGACAAATAACTGATGACTCTACGACTCATATCCAGGCCCATTGGAATGATTACAATTTTCAGTGTCCATATTCACAAAAACCTCAAAATTTTCAGATTTCTATTCATCATAATATTCTGTTTCTTTTCAGGAGAGTATCAATACATGCTTGGAGAGAGAGTGGCAGGGGCTTTAGAGGTATACAGCTGAATACAAACAATGCTGATCAATGCTGTCCAAGAGATGTGGTTGACTGCATTGTGAAGTGATCAGAAATCTCAACTTGCAGGGTATTCTGGAGTTCGCAAATTCTGCTGTGCATGGTGTTTGCATAAACAATCCAGTAGAGGAGAAAGCAACTCAGTGCCCCAGTGGCTGGGGAAGAGACAGTCATAGATAAGGAGGCGGATTAGCTCAGTCGGTAGAGCTCCGGACTTGAGATCAATTGATTGAATCCCAGTGAAAGCCTGAGAGCTTTTTCCGCAGTGCTGTTAGACAAGGCTGTCTCCTCGAATGTCTCAGCTACCCACATGTAAAAGTGGCTACCTGCAAGGTAACGGAAGTAGGCGCCGCTGCATTGGCTGCCAGGGGTGTAGTAGGTCGTGAGCGAATGTGCACCCTGGGTGTTGCAGGCAAGGTCTTCATCAGGTTACCAATGACCAGGGGATTGAGGCGCTAGTCATGTGAAGAGACGCTGCTTTGATACAAGATTATAAACCCAAATCTTAAGGAGCTGGAAGTTGGTATTTGATATATCTTGGTACTTCTAATTGCTTGAATGGTCTGAATGTTTTCTCATTGCTGACATGCTCAAAGCATTTCACAAAGCCTGATCATTAAACTGATGTGTGTAGTACCAGCACAAGTTCCTCATAATCACCTGAGCCAGGAGAGGCAATGGAGATGAAATGGCAAGCTCCGTAGCTCATCAGAAAAGCATTCCATTCGAGAAGCTCACAACCTTTCTATCAGCAAGTGTGATCAAACTGAGCATTAGGTAAAACTTGGGTTCATATTCCCAACTGTTGTAATGGTAGTAACCATGGGTATCTAAGAAGGAAAAGCTGGCCTTCGTCAGTGAGTTGTAGAGGTACAAATCACACTAATGCTTGAAATATGCTAAACCTTCTTAAAAATTGCTCAGGGGTTTTTTACAGGAATAAACGGTGGTAGCAAGCACAGCTGAGGGCAGTGACACGGTGAGCATGGTCACCCAGGAGGGTGGTCTAATTACTGGCATACAATGCTTCTTCTGAGATAAACGACAAGGAATGGCCTTTACAGTTTGAAGTAGCTGTAGTTCTGCCTGGATCTTGGTGTGTCCTTGAACATTTGTTAATATTTCAATCAGAATCTGGGTGTTCAGAAAAGAAAATGATGGTTCAATCTTTAATCATGACTGTCAGCCAGTAAGCCAGATAACAGTCACAACAAAAACCTACCATGAGATTGAATGCACCTCTATGCACTTTCGCAATGCAAGCAGTTTACCCCACTTGGAATAATCACCTACTCTGTGGTGTGGCAGTTATCAACAAGTTTCACATAGAGGTTAGCTTCCAGAGATATTTCTCTGGGCACTGATAATACTAATTGTAACGCTGTGTTCTTAGATTCTTCTTTATCAACAGTTCATGTTAAATGTTCATGCTTGGAGAGGCAATGATGGTAGGCAAATGCATGTAACTATTTGGAAAGAAAGAATGTCCCTGTGCGAGCTACACTGAAAGACAAGCAATTGCAGGTTTAACATTGTGTCATTGTAACCTTGAATTGCTGCAGAGACAAATTCTGTCGTCCAACATGCGTGTTGGGTCCAACATGTGTGAGGGGGATATTTTTTCGTATAGGCTGTAAATAGTCAGTTGTACATGCCTCGCGTGTGATATAGCAAGTTACGTACACAGGCATGGTTTATTTTCATAGCAATGTCACTACAGTTTAAGAGCTTTATCCTAGGAATTTCGTGGTGGATGGGCTAGACCCACTTGAATTGGGACTTACAGGTACTAGTTTCTCAGAAATGTTGTCAAAGGCATCAGGGGAAATGTGTGGCATTTGTTTAGTGTGTTGCTGGAGTGGTAGTGTACAATAGCTGGAGGGTTTTTTTTAGGAGAGGAATTTCTAATTCTGCTAGCTTAACTTTTTGTGACAAATAAACCAGGTAATTACAAAGCCAATTAATTCTCTTTGCACAATACCAGAGTCTCTCTTGCAATATCCAGTAATTTTCGGTTTTGTAAAACGCTTGCTCCTTACTATTAGCCTGTATATCTTGTGCTGTTTTACTTGCTATACTGTAGGATTATATCAGTGTGAATAATAGATCTGTCAGTATACAATCAATTCTCTCATTTATTGTCTTGGCTTAACTTTGCTCAAGAAGAGACTAGTGTGTGTGGGTCTGCTCGATGTGCGGTTTGATATCTCGTAAAGTGTGGAAGCAGTCATGTTGAAATTTTGTGTGGAGTGTTTAATATGAGATTTGCGATGTGCAACCAAGACCATCAGACATTAATGAATACTTGCCGGAAAATTGGCCCAAAAACTTGTGCACAAGATAGATCTAATCGGTAGAGGCTGGTGATGCAGTCAAACGTTTATAACAATATGAAGTGTACACAAACTGATTAGATTCTGCGTATCTGTGCTGTTAGGTAGGCTGATTTGCATCATTAATGTGATTTCAAAAGTTTGTTGGAGTTTCACAAAATCCAACAAAGGTTGGTACATCTGCAATCATGATAATTAGTGGTAGTGAAGATCTTCTGGATTACACAACATCTGATGAGCACCAACAGGGCTGTTGCTCAAACCACAGAAATCTATTTTGTTGTAGATGGATCGGCTGGCATAGGAGATTTTCATTTTGCTTTCCCCCCCAAACTGGCATACATGCTCAGGAAGACATTTAACTACTGACGCTAACTAATTCCTAAACACGCAGTTGGTGACCTTGATCTTGAAGAGGTCAAAATGTCACAGGGACCAATAAACATTGGTCAACATACGTCAATGACGAACATTTGTACATTGAAGTATTTCTGGATTTCCAGGATGACCTCTTGGACCTCAGTCTGAGCCGTTAAAAAACAATAAGAATGATGTACTCCTATAGGGGAGCCAAATACCAAGATGAGCATTCCTCCACCAGTGGGGTCGTCGAGTTTTGTTTCACCAAGCTGAAATTGGCCAGGTTATCAATTTTCAACAATTTCCCAAACTGAAACCTGGTCTACATAAACAATTGGGATCCTGCACTCCCCATAGGGAGATGCATCCCAATTTGAAACTTAATAGACAATAGGGTATAGGACTGATTGTGTTAACAAAATTTTCAGACTTTTACCTAACCTTTGACATGACGTCAAAACAAAAACAATTGGTTCATGTACCCAATACCCGAAGGTATGAGCTTCTCCATTCAGGCGGGATTGAGTTATCGTGTTACCAAGCTGATTATCATTTTACCCCCAAACTGACCCTGATGTACAACAAAAACAATAAGATTCTTGTACCCTATAAGCTAGCTACACACCACATTTAAATCTGATCAGAACAAAACAGGCATTATGAAACCTTCATATAAAACAAGGGTTTCCAGACTTTCCACCTCTCTGGACCTTTCGACCCGACCAAAAAATAATAGGAATCAGGTACTCATTATGGGAACATACAAAAGTATGAGCTTATGTTCATAAGGTGGGATCTTGACCTTGAAAGACCCAAAACATAGAGGTTAATGTACTCGTTACGGGGAACCCACAGACCAAGTTGAGCTTCATTCATCCAATGGGATCAAACGATATGGTAACCAAGCTGAATGAAAATTGCCAAATTATCACAATATCATAATTTGTTAACAATTTCCCATTTTTCCTCAATGACCCCCGGTCTGCCCCAAGAACAATAGGGTTCTGTACTCCCCATTAAGAGAGCTGCATACAAAATTACAACTTGATAGGACCAGGTACTCTGGACTTATTGTGTTAACAAGTTTTAAGATGACCTTTGACCTGACCACAGGACAATAGTAATCATGTTTACTCATTGTGGGGAATCCCAATATGGAACTATGCAAGTGGAGTTGAGTTCTCGTCTTAACAGCTAGGTTTCACATACATAAACACACACACTGTCATAAGCAGAGATCCTGACTTGTCAAAGAATAAAAAGTTGTTAAGTCATCAAGGTCCTTATGGGGAAAATTGGCCCGCATCTTGTGTACTAGATCTCTCTTGATAGGTAGACGCATTGGTGATGTTGACTGCTCGCACCATCTGAAATATAAATGAAAAAAAATGTAGCTTCCTGGCAGTATACACCCACTACATGTATCCAAAGAGACCTGCTGCATTGAACAACTGACCTATAAACACTGCTAATACCATCGATCCGCAACCAGGCGAGACACTTATGGAGATTGCTTTGTGTAGCAAAAATGCAGAGAATTCACTGAATGCACTCAAACGAGACATTAAAATAAACAAATGAATCACTGATGTAATTTTATTATCAATATTTTATCAGTAATTTCTATTGCAATGAAAGACACTGGGTGTATAATTTGTAGAGAATTTATTTGAACTCTCAGAACTATATTTGAGTAAGAGGAAATCAAAAACCATGCCTCATGGTGTCTGCTGTGGCTGATACCTAAACTTCACCCTGCTCATTTTTTAACATGGAACACTGCAGATGGCAGTCTGTGGAACAGAAAACTGACAAAATCCTCCAAAATTGCTTCCTCCTATTATACTGTGCAAAAATTCTACATTATATCATTTATAGCAAACATGTGCCAGTGTCATTATATTCAGGTTACCCCATATGATATTTGTTATTGTGGAATGTAGGAACTCTGTGCATATGCAGTATTACCAGAGCCTATTGTTACTGTTCGATTCATATGAATACAAGGTCCCAACAGTGTATGTCTGTCAATGCTGTGACATGCATGTGTCTATGCAGACAGATTGCACAATGCCTGTGATATAACTCAGATAAGATCAACCTGAAACAAAGGGTTACACCCACGTATTAGTTCAGATCTTTCCATGAACATCTTAGGGTCAGTCAGCTGCCGAGTTAGTTCATAAAATTACTGACAGATGTATAAGTAGGACAAATGCGCGATTTTGAGACAAAAAAACGCATTGCACTTTGGAAAAAAACGCGATCCTAATCGCAAAAAAAAAAAAAACACCAATCGTATTTGTAAGAATTATCATGGCGAAACTGGCCGCCAATCAGGCCATTTGTTTGCTAAACTATGTGATGAAACATGGAAGGAATAATACTCTTTTAAGTGTGTTCTATTTAGCAGAACAAATAATACCAACAACAATTACTGCTTTGAACTGGCCTATCCTTTGACTTATTCAACACCAATTTCGTTCGTTTGAGATTTTTTGGTTGTTGAAGAACCCAACCCCATTTACCAAAAAAATGCAATGATTCGCAAATAACGAAATTTGCGCCACAAGAACCGCGATCGCGCATTCGTCCGAGCCCTACGTATAAGACACTGGAGAAAATGTTCAGTCGGTTCCTGCAGCAAATGTCAGCTATTTTCATTGCTACCTTCGCTGCATCTGACCATTGATGGGAACATTTCTGCTCCATGAGCAAACAACTTCAAGCTTCCTGTACAGTCCACTGTCCATGTTGCCTGAATGTCTCTCAATTAGACCCATGAGGTACACAGTTAGTTCCTGAAAGGAAGGAGAAATATTATACTTGCACAAATGGCTGACATGCTCGAAGTGCTCTACAGATATTAAAGGACAACTGCAGGCTTTGATACAACATAGGTTATATCGTAGATAATGGAAAACAAGTATCTATAGGTCCGAACCCCTTTTCAATACACTGTTCCTATGTGGAGTCATTGGCCTTCGAAGTTTTGTCTATTATGCAGAGAAATTGGGGGAATCCCAATTGTGCAATAACTCATGACGTCACCAACACTTGGCCAACCCCTGAAGTTATGGTCATGTATTTCATTTTGTTGAATAACTTAACATTCTGCAGGAGTTTTGTTATCTTTCTCTCATCAAAATAACCATCAACACATACCAACCCCTACAGCAACCCTCTTCCCATAAGTACTAAAGATTTGCTTTTCGAAGTGAAAATAACGAGTGCAATTCCAATGGAAACAAAGATTTTTGCAGGGTTGTGGCAAGTATGACAACAATGTTAATGCATTGATGGGATTGCTTTTCGATCTTTGACTTCAAAAGACTGTAACTCCGTAACAGAGAGTCGTATGAACTTTCGGGTTTGGATTTCAGTTTTCATTCAGTTCTTCTAATATATTAGCCTCTTTATAATTCATCTGCAGTTGTCCTTTAATACTCAGATATAAAGTGGGGCACAGCAGTGAAATGCACACAAAGGCATAAGTGGAGTTCATTACAGAAGAGAAGCTGCTCTGTTGGACAAATGGGGTGGCCATAAGCTATGATAGTAAAACAATGCAGATCAATGACAAAATCAATCTATCTGTTTGGGTAACCACATCTTTCGTTTATTGGTTTCCAGTGATAGAGAGGACGATCATAGGGCAGGGAATGTATGACCATTGGTAGAGGAGGTGATTCTGAATGTGAATGGTCACATATGTGTACCCAGTAACCCCGCCTTTGTGTTGAATTCGGCAATAGGGCAATCAGGGTGGCCAGGAACTCTTAAACCCCCTTTACACTTGCACGAATTTGGGTCCTGCATTACCCCACAGTGGTGTGACAGTGCTTACCAGTATGAGCAACCAACAGGACCGCACTGTCACAAAATGGTTTCGCCATGTTCATGCACTATTCACAAACTATTCATGCACTGCCATGACATGTAGCCTACGGGTAGCCACTTTGGTTTTTTCGACCACCCTTCTCATCTCAATCGCCATTGGGCATGAATAGTTCAAAACTTTTGCCATCAAAACCTGTGCGGGAACTAAGCGCAGCCGATGTGGGAAGATTGTGCGACTTGTTGTAAACTATTCGTAAGGAAGTCCTGAAATTAGTCGTGAGCTGCATTCCACTGGGTCGATGGGTACGCACTGGCACGAGCTGCCACAACTATTTTGTGTCACATCGGATTCTTGAATTTTTTTTGTTGTGACAAAATTTCAGACATTTTGGAAGTTTTGACAGACACTTCATGCATGGCCCGCATTCCCCACACACTGCCACGAACACTCCCCGCATTGGCACAAACTGGTACGAATGAATGCGCAAACTATGAACGGACCTCAATGCGGGCAAGTGTTAAGGGGACTCAGGACAATGTAGGGGATGTATTCTCCCAATAGGTCTTCCAGAGTGAGACTTAGTGGCATGACCTGTTCCAGTACCGTGTGTATTCCAATGCCTGACTCGGAGCTGGAGGTCTGTGTAGGCCTCAAGTTGCTTCAGGCTGGAATACCGGAGAGTACATGGTGAACTGGTATCATCAGTGATCTCTGCAGGAGAATGAGAGAAACGTTACAAGCCTGAGCAAACTCAACAAGTCTCTGATATGATCTGAGCTGAGGAAATTCATTGTGACAGTTGAGTGCCTTTCAGGGTGGCAACTCACAGGAAATTTCTCATAACCTATTTCACATGAATCAGCGGTCCTTTTGCCACTATGTCATTTAAATCGGGAAATCATAAAAACGGACCTAAATCTTTTTAAAAGTCTTCTTTTCATGGCACTATTGGAAATGGTTTATAAATTTTGTGCCAGAAATCATGCAAATAAACTTGTTTGCAGTTACGGAATCTAGATCGTGCAAATTGTTCATTTGGGCAATGTCCATAGAAGTAGGTTTTATCATAGGATTGTAAGCCCTAGTTGAATTGAACGTTAAAAAGATCGTGATGCCTATGTCTGAACAAACTGACTGCGGCAAATAATTGGAAATTTACCATGTAAACTATATGAAGCACTCTGAAAACATGATCAAGCCAGCGAAAAAAAAAAAAAAAAAAAGGTTTAAACATACCGTACAAAGGAAATTTTAACTACAGTGGATCACTCATTGAAAATATGCCTAACATTAACGATCGAGGAGATGCCTACATTCCTCGGCGGATAAGCTATTCATCACTACTGGAATTTCTTCTGACTAATTAGCATCACAAATACATATCCAGAAAGTAAAATGGTATATGGTTGTGCCTCCATGTGAAGTAACAAGGTAAAGTTTCTCACAGTACACTATTGAGCCATCAAAATCATACTGTGGGGATCTAACTTTAGTTTGCAGCACAAGAAGTCAGTGTTGGAGGACAATGATGCATGCCCAAGCTATCTTCAAATTGGCTTATAAGCCCGCTTGGAGTTACAGTAATGATATGATAATGATATTGTGTTGAAGGTCCCAAAAAATAGGGGAATGACTGCATTGTTCGTTGAACGTACAGTGTGCAGAACGATCTTTTTGAATCTCCCCTGCTGAAATTACGAATCCGCAATCCAAACCTTTAACTATTCCCTTCCCCCCATAGTTATCATCAATAACATCCAAAAACATGGATTGAATTGGTTTGGTTACATCAACAGTGGTGACAGTTTAAAAATAAGCTGTAAATACTATTGCTAGGGGCGAATTGTCCGAATCTCGTCGTACCCCCCGAACCTTTCTGTGGTGAGCATGCCGACTTAGAACTACGAATTTTCATGAATCGTATCCTTCTAGAACCACTTCCCTCCATACACACTCTCCCAACTTCCCTCAAGGTGTGTAAACATCCTCCAAACTTTTTTCATGGTGTGGAAGCACTACTGTGAAGTGAAAAAGCGTGCATGTCTGCTAACCTTGATAATATGTTATGTAGGGATACACTATTACTGTCAGCCTTGATATCCAGAATGATCAGCTTGATTCCTTCAGTAACAATGAATGTTAACATTGTTAAATGGCCTATGGTAGGTATGTGACAAGGATGACCCATCGGCCTTACTTAGCCTAAAATAGTGTGTGTATACCGCAATATCAATAGGAATACGGATGCACTCAGACTGTGATTCGACTCAAAATTCTGCTTTTTCAAAAGATACCATGGGCACTTCAAAAGAGTAATCCTGATCAGCATACACATAAACAAACCCCCCCCCCCCTAAAAAAAAGAGAAAAAGAGAACAACCAAAACCAAACGAAAAGAACCTCAAAAGGATTAGACCCACATGTATATTATTGAGAATGCAGATACTGTATTAACCCCCAGTCTTTCCGAAGAAAGATGTTGCATCCTCAGCTGAGCAAGATAGTTAACCCCACCCTCATCTCCTCAATTCTATTAATGAAGGAATCCAGGACATTCAGCTGAGTGTCTCCCAGATTTCTGTAAATGGATGGAAGAAGTATTATTTTGATCCCCTGATTGTTATTCTTGTAATACCCAAGGAACCCAGTCTGGGATGTCCTGAATCCAGTTAAGATGGGTAAAGCAAGCATAATAAATTATTATTATTCTATCGGCTTCATCAGTGCATTTCAAACAACAATAGATCTCTTGGGTTTTCACTGTGACTGGTTGGATGGAACCGATATAACATTGGCCACAGTTTGCATTGCTTTAAGCATTTGTGAGGCTGAGCTCATAGCCACCCTGCCTCATCTGCATACACGACAACCAGTAAATTGTATTGCCTATGTTGCATAGTGGGCAACTATAGCAGAGAATATCACAAATGTTGCATGCACTTTCCTCCTGACACATAGTTGTTGGTGAGATATGAAACTGCATGTCCTGCAACTGGAACTCATACCACAGCCATCTGAAAAACCAGTATTTTTCAAAGATTAAATTTAAACTTTTTCCAGCCTGGTTCCATCTTGCATGAACAGACTCCAGCCACTGACTCTCTTCAATTCATTTCAGGCAAAAGTTCATGAATATCCTATTCAGGGAATGATTACAATTTGTTACAATATGTGTTTGGCGCCATGAGTTGCGAAAACTTTCATAACATGTTGGCAATTGTACACTAAATTTTCATTCTCACAATTGGCCTTAGTACCATTCTCATCGAATCATCCATAGCTTGTCCTGTCCGGAATCAGGCTGGCTTTGGATTTATTACATACCATGCACGGAACTGTGATCACTCCAGCGGACAAGAATCCTGAGCCATCTAACATATATGCCTCATCACTATATGAACAATCACATTTTAATGCCTTAATAGAACCTATACCTTCTAAGCATTGACTTCTTGCTCACTTATAGATCTCTCTGATAATATCCATACTGCTTGTAATTTCCATGATCTTCATCTCCTATGAACGATGAGGAGATATCATCTATTTAAGCCTCAAGCATCTATAGGACCACAAGGTCAAAAAAAAAAATATTTAATGAACAGATGGATGATAAACAGACCAGACCAAACAATATATAGACTACAGCACTGCGGATCATGATACAGTAGCTCACCAGTACGATATTTGAGGTACCAGAAAGCCAAAAAGCTTTAATATTGATTCTTTAATTATTTCTCATGTACAACATTAAGCAAATTTTTCCTCTCACAAATTTCCCATTCTAACAAATTGCACATCTTGAAAAACATTGAAAGAGCTACAAACACTAAATATAAACTTGATCAGACCAGCATTCTGACTTCTAGAGAATATCACAAGATTTCCCAACTTTTGAACTGTTACTTCGCTGACCCAAACCAATAGCGCTCAGTACTCTCATTGGGGCCCTCATGCCAGTATGAAATTCACCCATCTCAGTTAATGGTAACATGCTAACCAAGTATGAACTCCATCCCTCCAGGCATGATTGAGTTATCAAATTTCGCACGGGCTAAAATTGGCGAAAATATCATTTTCAAATTTTTTAGAGAAGACCCCCGATCTACATCAAATAACACCTGATCTATAGGTTTTTTCATATTAAACTGTTCTGGACTCCACATTCTAGACTATCATGTTTACAAGGTTTTCAGACTTGACCTCAATGAACTCAGTGACCCCAAAACAATGGGGTCCATCTTGGGAACATCCATGCCAGTATGAGATTCATCCTCCGGGGGCAAGTTATCATATTCAGGAGGCAAATTGGCCCAACTCTTGATTGTCACAACTCATTTTCAATTTGTACTGGAAATTAACCTGATCTAAGGTTTTCATATGAGCTTCATCCACCAGGTGGGATTGAGTCCTCATTTTCACAAGCCAGGCATCACACACAACACACACACACACACACACCACACACACACACACCACACACACACACACACACACACACAACACACACACACACACACCACACACACACACACACACACCACACACACATAAATCCCTAAATTCCTCAGGGCATCAGACAAACCCCCGGGAGTGATCAGTGGTCAAACTATCTCAGCTGTGACATTCCATTCCAACTTTCAGCACTGACCAAGAAATATTTTTGATATATAAAATGAATATGAAGTCAATACACACCATTGTCAGAGGGGTATTAATCCTCTTCAAGAAGGCAGAAGAATGTGTTGAATGAGACTGCTTCATGATCTTGGCCTTCCATTTTCTATGTTAGACATCAACTTCTTCAAGGCTTCTGGATCTCTATGTTTTTACTGTTATTCAAGGAAAGTCATAGTGAATATTCCAAAACCTATATGAATTCTGGTTATAGGAACTAGATCGTAAGTAGCTACTGTACGAGACGTGTTACATACAGTATTATTACCAGTCATGGTAGATAACTCAATCCGTAGAGGCGCGGACTGCTGATTATAGAGAGTTGGGAGTTTGATTCCCTAGTGGACCAAACTGATGTGCTCTTTGTGGCAGACATATCCTCTGTAAGCCCGCCTCACACTGGACGGAATTTGCTGACCGCAAGCTTACGACAGCTCATGGTCATACTCGCGGTCCCTGTGTTACCGTAAGGTGTGGGCAATGACCGCAACAACTTGGCCACTGCGAGCGGCCAGGTTGACCGCCGGCGTTGCGGCAAATGTTGATAGCCGTTCAAATTTTCGAAGTTTCCACAAGCCCACATAGTTTTGGGATGGCTAATAAATCAAAAGCAGGGCGATAGTAAGCGCAAAGAGCTCGACTGAAAGAAGTATCCTTTTATGCTATCATTGGACCAACCTCCTTCAATAGTTTTTCGGAGAACATATAAAAAGACTTTGAAATGATTTTTCTCCTGCTGTGATTTCTCCAGTAAGCGTTCAAAACAATACAGTCACTGTCTGGGAATTGACCGCCGTGAATTCCACAAGGAGTCGCAAGGAGCTTACGGTCGCCGCTCGAGTCGCCGCAAGCTGCGACTGCAGCATTGCGGCGTTGAACTCAGTATAGTGTGAGGAAGGCTTAAGTGGTTAGACTGGAACTGTATTACCTGCCGCTGCCTATACTCTCTGAGATTGTCAGAGTGAATACCAGTTCTAATGATCAAGGTAATATATCATATATATAAATATGTTTTTTAATACATACGGTGTAAGAATAACCCTCCCTAACTGTATGTTCACACATATATTGAATCCACCGATGCTAAGAGGTCTGGCATTAACTAAGCACAATGGTGCTGAACGTGAAATCGCTCATATTGAAAAGTATTTCATTGCAGATGGTCAAAATGCAATGTCATTGCGGGCATTATGAGTGGTAGCAACTCTTGTTTCGCCGCCGGATGTACCACGCTGCCTATTGGGTGCCTTTAGTGATGTTCTATGCCGTTAGGCCCTCTTTGCCTGTAACATTTTTGCATCATTCCAATCTTCCGGGTCGTTTCCGTTCTTCTGAGGACCCTGGAAGGTCCTGTGTTTACCCCGGTTTCGCCTTGGATTACCATGCGGTTTTCTTTTTTCTTGGCATGAGGAATACAGGTGGAGTCGGTGCGCCGCAGGCCTGCCATCACCCCCCAGATAGTGCCTAGGCCCGACCCCGTGGTAGCGCCTGGGGAGGCTGCCTTTTCATATGGCGTAAAATCCCGAGCACCCTCCTCTGCTAGTTTGCGACTAGGTGTCACCCAGGTCGGTGTTTCAGGGTGCCCACTCGAGTCCGTGCTCTCCGAATTAGTTTTTGTTGGTGTCTTGTCGCTGCCGTGGGTTTTCCACTCGCCTACTTTGTCCTCCTTCTTTACTACCTTATCAGGTTATTTCAGTTTCTCATACGACACCTACTGCACCCCCTCACGTGACATCTGTTCTCTTTTTTCTTTCTCTTTCGCTAATATACGTGGTCTCCACCGCATCTCACCGTCCCACCACTCCTTATGGCTCAGCATTCTCATCTACTTTTTTAACCGAAACACAGATTAAATCACCTCTTGAGTTAACACATCTCCAGTGTCCAACTATATTCTTCATTTGTTTTCAGTTCAAGCGGGAGTGTGCGCCTTTGTCACTCCAGCATCCTGTTACCCTCTTATCTGAATTTGATCTCTGTTGTGATGACTTTCCTTCTCTGCTCAAGTCTCTCTTCCTCGCCGGACTAAAGGTGTTCGATTGTGTTTACCGTTCGCCCAACTGTATCATCACGATGCTCTATTCTCGCATTCACCTCTGCTGTTGATTACTAATTCAACGCTATTAACGACTGTGAACTTGCTCGACTTGCTGATTTCAATGTGCTAATGCAGAATGGCTCATACACTCTGCGTGTGTCGAAGCTGAGTCTTTTTGCTATTACCAATGGTCCACCCAGCTCATCAATTCTCCTACCCGTATCCCTGATCGGGCCTCGATCGTGCTAACTTGTTGGATCTTTTTTTTCTCACTACTCAGCCGCTTATTTACAGTCCAGCCACTGTCTCTGGCCCTATTGGCTCCTCTGACCCTTGCCTCATTACCCTGTCTCATCAATCCACTCCTTATCAAGCTCCCCACCAAAGGCAGAAACTTGGAACTACTCCAAAGCTTACTGGTTTGGTCTTCGGGTTTTTTTTTCATCTTCCTGGGATGAAACTACCTTCTCAATGACCCCCTACTCTGCTTCTGCTATTTCGGAAAATATTCTTTTAGGAATGAACGCTTTTTTCCCTACACTTCAAGATCAGGCTCCTCTTCACAACCTTCATGGTTCAACCATCAATGTATTACTGCCGTCCAGGAGAAGAACTGACTTTATCGCGCCTTGGCTATCTTCTCCTTCACTGATTCCCGTCAAGCCATATGTTAACTGCTCCTTAATGTGTGCCTGAGACTCTCGATGAGCAAAAATTCTTTCAATTTCACGATGGCTAATAAACTTTCATCCTGCCCTTCTGGTAGTCGTTCATCTTTGGTCGCTGGCCAATCTGTGTCCCAGAACTTCTGTACTTCCAATCCTCCGCTGGTCAAACGCTGATGGCTCTTTTGGCTAGTGATTCCACCTCTAAAGCTGATACTTTTTGCCGAGCTATTCTCTTCTCATTCACTATGAACACAGATGCTCATCCTCCTCCGTCTTTTGCCAGCTTTCGTGAAACATTTGGATTGTTGTTTTCACTACTCGTATGGTCCGCCAAACACTCAATAGATTAGACATTAATAAAGCATTTGGTCCTGATGGCACTCCCCTTCGTCCTCCTGCAGTGTGCCCCCGAACTGCGCCTATCTTAGCAAGCTTTACCGCCTTTGTTACTCTATGGGATGCTACCCTTCATGTGTGGAACATGCTCAGGTCTGCCCAGTCCCTAAAAGGGTGACAATCCACCCCTCCAATTACAGGCCAATCGCCATCACCTCGGTCTCTCCAAAGTATGGAAACTATAAACAGCATGGTTTTGGAACTTTCCTTGAGTTTCACTCTCTCATCCGGGACCACCAGTATGGTTTTCCGGCATGGCCGATCTACGGGCCCTACTATCTTTTGTCACAATCAGTGGGCCCAAGCCATTGAGTTTTCGGTGAAAGTAGGTCTATTGCCCTTGATATCTCTCAGGCCTTCGACCGTGTTGGCACGCCGTACTCCTTGCCAATTAACTTCATTTGGTTTCATCCCCCTTCTAACCTCTTGGACTGCCGTTTTCTCACCGCGCTCTATTCTTTGTTAGGGTTGATGGTGCCCTCTCCGAGACCTTCCCTATCAATACTGGTGTTCCTGAAGGTTGTGTTTTCTCTCCTACACTCTTTCTCCTTTTTTATCAATGATCTCTTAGCTCACCTCCTATAGTATTCACCTTTTGCTGATGATTCTACCCTTCACCACTCCTGTGCTTTCCTCGGCCCGGAAGCTAACGTTTCGTCTCTTCAACCGTTCCCTAGTTGCCATCAGCTGAACAATGATCTGCAGTCTATTTTGAACTGGGGCACTGCTAATCTGGTTACCTTCAACAATCTAAAACTCAGAACTTTCTGAGTTCTGGTCGTCCGTGTTTCTGATGCACGTCTCCTTTCATGGCTGACCAGATCCTCCTCAGTCTACTTCTCTTAAATATCCTTGGTATGGAAATCACCACAACCTTCCCTGGAACTCTGATATCAAGTCTATCGCTACAAATGCTTCTAGAAAGTTTGGGCTTCTTAATCCGCACAAGTAATACTCACCCCAAACAGCTACTTCTGTCTTTACAAAGCCGCAAATTCGTCCTCTAATGGAATATGGTTTGCCATATTTGGGGTGGGGCTTCACAATCCTCTCAGTGTCCTTGATCTTTCCCGAGAAAGGCCATTCGTCTCATCACGATGATCTCTTACACTCCTCCTTCATCTCTATCCCATCGCAGATCTGTATCCTCTCTCTGCCCTCCTTAACCGTTACTTTTATGGTCAATGTTCTTTCTTACTGGGGGATCTGTTCCTCCTTTACTCGAGGTTACCTGCCATACTCTTCTTCGTCTTCCAGCCACCCGTTTCGGTGGCATCTTCCACGTCATCGCACAGACCTAGCTCGCTCCTTTTTTTCCCGCACTTCGTGGCTTGTAATAGGCTTCCTCGAAATGTATTTCCTCCTGTTTTTGACCTTCAGCGGTTCAAGATTAGACATCAACAAGCCTGGATTCTCTCCTCCTTTCTTTTAGTTTCCTTGTGCTGGGGTTGCCTTTTTGTTTAGGCAATTATGGGTTCGCCCTTCCTCAAGTCACGTTATTTAAAAAAAAACAAAAAAAAAACATGTATTTCGAACCAGTGGTTAAACTATAGTACTGATTAGTAATCAGTAACAGTTTCCTTAACCCATGAAACTCAAGGTAACAGTTAAGAACTGCACAGCAATGTAAGTTGGCACAAGAGTGCCAATGGATTAAGCACAAAAAATGCACTCACTAAGCTGCTTACCAGCCTATTAAACATGGAACCTACTAACACCTGCTTGGTATTCAGTACATTGAAGGCACAGGAAACATCCTGACCTTTGGTAGCCTTCATACGGGGAGTAGAAAAACCTATTGTTTTAGATTGAGATCAGCTCATGTTTTTAGTACACATTGGAAATAGTATTACTTGGGGCCAGAAATCACCTGACTGTGAATGGTAGGCTATGAAGTGGTACGCGGTGTACGTATGAGGTTTGGGAAGAAGAGAAAACAATAACAATGCTAACAGTAGGTTAATGGTCTGATGAACTCCACAGAATATAACCTCAAGGGCATGTTCTACTAACCACACTCGGTACACCCCTGAATAAACAACTCTGCCATACACGAGAGCACCAATGGGTGCTGTTTCTCAACCACAGAAATGGTGGGATTGAGGTACAAGCCTAAGTTGAAGCCTTTATGCAACCAGTTTCAGTATGTCATGGGCAACTATTCGGGAGTCTGTGTAATCGAGGCAGTCTAACAGAAGCAAAGATCCGCAGCCTATTGGTTACGGCATTGAACTTGAAACCAGAATTATGGTATCCATTCCCTGTAATATTCTTCTGGCAAGGGCCCCATTGACTCTACTTGCTCTCGGCACTCAGTGCCAATTGGGGACCTGTTCAGGTAATGGATTGGGGGTGACAGTCCGATGTTCATAAGGGTTTTTATTCATAAGGTCCTTTTGTCATAAGGCCCTTTTTATTCATAAGGCCCTTTTGTTTCATAAGGCCCGTTATTCATAATGGCAGAAAAGTTTCTTTATTCCATAAGGTCCATTTTTCATATCACGACATAAGGTCGGGGGGGGGGCGCTATTCATAATAGTAAAAACGGTCCTTTATTCATAACAGGAAGGGTCCGTTATTTCATAAAATAGGAAAAAAAGTTCCGTTATTCATAATAGGAAAAGGCGTTATCATAATGAGAAAGGTCCGATATTCATTGGGAAAAAAAGGTCCGTAATTAATAATAGAAAAAAGGTCCGATCTATAGGAAAAAAGGTCCGTTATTCATATAGTGAAAAGGTCCGATATTCATAATAGGAAAAAGGTTCCCTTATTCATAATAGGAAAACAAACACCGGTCGTGGATCTTCCAGGGGTCGCAGCTGACAAAAGGGCAGTTTTAGGGTTTTGGCATCCTTGCCGGCCTCGCATAGGTAGAATTATCTGTTCGGCAAGTATATACTTTGACAGAACACATTATGAATAACGGACGCTTTTTCCTATTATGAAATAACGACCTCTTTTGCTATTATGAATAACAGACCCTTTTCACTATTATGAATAACGGGCCTTTTCTGCGATTATGAATAACGGACCTCTTTTGCTATTCTGAATACGTCCCCTTCGCTTCTATGAATTCGGACCCTTTTCGCATTAATGAAATAGGACCTTTTTTACTATTATATAGCGGACTTCTGTGCTCTTTATGAATAACAGACCCCTTGTGATAATTATGAAAAAATGGGCCTTTGTTGGTCAGTATGAATATCGGACTTAGACAAAGACCCTTTTTTAGTAGGAATATCGGACCTTTTTGGCATATGAATAACGGACCCTTTTTCCGAAAATTTGCACGTTATGATAACAGGCTATGAACAGGGGCTCTATGAAAAAAGCCTTATGAACACCTTCGGGCAGGTCCCCGGATGGGGACACATGGTGGGCTGTCAAAGTGGGTAGCTGTCATTGACGAATGTGGCACTTGAAGTACAGCATGTCTTTATCCAGGTTACCACTTGATCGGCGAGTAATGTAATGTGCACTAAAATCGCATTAAGCTACTGTACTACGAGATGGTGAATCAGTTAGAAGACAAAAGTTAATGAGACTCATCGGCCCACTCACCCATCTTTGATTAGGGTCGGAACATATGTTGATGGTCATGCGTCTTGTGTACTACCAGCATTTCCCCTCAGATCAGCACCATCAGTGCCTCCATCTTGCGGCCTACCGCGTCATCCTCGTCTTGTGTCCTGGACTCCACCATTGTCCTTGAGATAGTCGTTGTTTCGATCCATACCTCCTATGGCGGAGTTATTTTCTGCGACAGTTCTCCTGATCCTGCCTGTCACAATCTCCACTTGGTTTTCTGTAGCCATTATTCAGCAGCACATCGTTGTTACGGACTATAGGTGGTACACTCTTCAAATCTTCGCTTTGGTTGACATTTATGAGCTTGATTTTTCCATTTTCAAATGATCTACCATGTCGACGGTCGTTGTTATGGAGTTTCGCCTCTGCCTGCTTCAAGAGTGGCCAAATGTTTCGTGTCTTCCTCACTTCAGCACTCTTCATTGGCTGTCGTCGTTTTGTGCTTTTGCGGATTTTTGGGGGGGGGGGGCCCTTTTGCCATGTCTGATGATGATGTCTTGTACATGCTGGTCTTAGCACTAGAAGAGTGTATACTCTGACCAGAGCTCGCCTGCTTTGTTGCGAGCACTGACTTGAGGCCGATTGGGGCACAACCTCCAGGTAGGCCGATGCCAGGTCCAGGAGCTCTTTGCGGTTCTATGATTGCCAATATTCTTTTCATGACTATTCTGGAGCCCGCCAGATTCTGTCCACTTCCATTCCTAACACGTTCGGTTGGTTGAAGTTTCTCAGTGTCAGTTGAATCAGTGACATTGCAGTGCTTGGCGATGAGGTTTGGAGAACGGAATCAGTTACGGACGGGAAAAGCCTTTGTCAGTTGAATCATCTGCGACTCTCTCTCCCAGCAAGCCAGACTCCACTTCACTTAGAAGATTCTGGTAACATAACAAATTCAAGAGAAGGTTAGGCGGGAACAGTAAAGATGGTTCGTTTTTTTATGCAGAGGGGTGAAAGAAATGAAAGCATAATGCTTAACGTCTTTCTTTGTCTTATATAGGTCCTATCGTAGATTTTTTTTTATGTGAGTAGGGATTAGTCCACGAACGCTCCAAGAATTCTTTCTAGAAACATTATGAAATACAGACGAGACAGCAAACTGTTCCTACTAATCAACCCACCTTAATATATGGACTGCAAGAAACGGCTTTCATATGGAAAATTCCAAATAAACCTCATGAGGGGAACAAAAAGACCGATTACACACTCAGAAGAATATGGTTAAAAAAAAATTTAGAAGGTAGATGGAACAGGAAAGAGTGCCTTGTGTGTTTGTTTTTATGCAGGGGGGTGAAAGAAATGGAGAATGCCCAAAGCATTGTCATATAGGCCTAATAGGTTATAGCAATGATAAATTTCATGGAATAGGGATTACTTCCACAAACTCTCATAGAATTTTTCAGGAAACTGATATGATGAAACCCAGCGGACAGCGTCACAGCACACAGTCTTTACTGTTCTATCCACCAGTTGGTTCTGATCGGGGCTGCAAGGGACTGATGAAATTTCCTTATTAGAATCATTCTATAGACTCATTAATAAAGGGAACAACCGCATGCATCAATACCTTTCTACTAGGCTTCGAGAGGTCTAAAGTGACTGAAATATTTCAAACGTACAAAATTTGCAACAACAAAAAAATTATGAAGAATTGATATGGACACCAAAGTTGGACCAAAACATTTGCCATGATCTAAAAATGCATATATCTGGTATGAATTCCATGGAAAACAATTTGCTTAAAATCCAAGATGGTTCAATCAAAGCCGGTCACGCCTGCCACGTTGTGTGATCTTTGGGAGACATTGTTTGCCGCAATGTTTTCGGTCATTTGGACATGTGGTGGAAAAGTTATTGTGATAGACAGAAAAAAACTTCTGTAAGCAGCCGCGAAGCCAAAATGATTATTATACCTGCACAGTAGATATAATGAGTTTTTTACTGGACACTGTCAACGTTATTCAAGAGCTAAGCAGCTACAGTTTGTGGATATGCCGCTCAATGGACCATGGACCTGAAGATCCGAAACACATGTACCATTCATAGTCAAGAATAATACTGGAAAATTTTCATGTCATTTCAATATGGATGTAGGAGAAGCTGCTTTGGACCGTTCAACTGGCGAATGGTGCGAAATTGATATGTAGATGACCGACAGCTCAAAACCATGGAAAACCTGGTAGTACATTCTCATGGTCCGCATGTAGAAGGTCGCCCATTGACTTATAAATGCTTAATATTGCAACATTCTAGCAGAATATAAGCATATTCATAGTTGAAAATCAATGAAATTATTCTTTCATTATTTTGTGAATAAATTTGTAAGGTTTCCATTACATCCCATGTTAGCTCTTTGTCACTAGGTTGGTAAACAAGACATGTTTTGGATTTGATTTGTTTAACACAGGGTCCCTGGTTATTCTTGTGAGTCGTGGACAGAACAGAACACATTGGGCATTAGCAGAATTATTTCCTTCTCACACGCGATCGCCTGAAATCTTCTGAGTTCAAGTTTCCTAAATATACATATATAAGCACCAAACTGCAGACGTCATGTTTACATGACTATTGTACTATAGGCATGTATGAATTTTCACCCCAGAGTCCCTGGATAAGAAATGATCTGTCTTGAGGGCTCTGGGTGCAGGTAGCATTACATCCGGGACACCTGCGTCGGTGCTGCAATCTGGAAGTGTAAAAGAGAATTGGTGACACTTACTGACCTTACCTTTACAGCTTCTGTCTGTTCCCTATTGCCTTTCAAGTCCCTGCTTCAATCCTCCAAGACCCCATCATCATAAGCCTGGGCAGGGACAGCAGTCTCTTCTCTCAGCACTTCCTGGGGGCAGGACGGGGTATGGCATACGGCCGAAGAAGCTTGCCAAGCTCATGGATAGAGAGCAAATGCGGCAGTCTCCTGACTCTACGTAACTCTGCCATTCCTTCAGAGCGACAGGCTGATGATGAAGGATCCAAATGTGTGATGCGACAGGCCATTACAATAGCTAACCCGCATTGGCAAGTGTCGTATCGCACTGATGGGAGTGATAGAGGCCGTTTGCAGCCAGGCGGAGGACTCGAGACGGAGGGCTATACAGACTCTTGACCGGGGCCTCGAAGTCCCTATCTTTGACATGGTTGCTTGTTTGAAGGATACTAATGTGTGATGAAGAGCATGCCATTAGCAATAGGGGCTAACATGCATGGGCCATGTGTTATATTGCACTGATAGAGGCAGTTTGCAGCCAAGGCTAAGACTCTTACAGTCCCTGCTTGAGTCCCTATTTCACAAGACGTCTAAGGTTATACCAGTAATAATGGATCCCCCCTGGTCCCCCACCACCACACCGACCCCTGGAAAGAATCAAGAATACCCACTTCCAAATTCTAGGAAAATTCAGACCGCATTACCATCCTGATAAAGAGGGAGTGAATCTAGAATAAAGAATTAGGTGAGTAGCTCGAACCAGACAAATATTCAATAGTGAAATCTTGGTTATGATGGGTTGGACTGTTGTGCATTGGTTACAGTTTTGCTACACAATGGTTCCTCTGTAATTAGTATTCGGTTCTTAAAAAAGTTAAAATAGGTGATCAGATGTATGTCATCAGATTCATCAAGGGACATAAGAGTAGCAACCAATTTGAATAATGTGGACAGATCTAGATAGATACGTAAGTTGATAGAACATGCCAATGTACAATAGCTCACCCAGCCAAATGGCTGGTCAAGTACCTTGCTGAAGGTCAATTTGAAAATTGTAATATGACGCATGTCTGGAATTTGAACTATTGGTACAAGATTAGATGAAATTCATATATTTCATGACTTTGACCTTTCACGACTTAGGACCTCAAATGCTCTTACCTCTCAGTACATCCATGCTATTCAAAGGTACTTTGCTCCTAGGCTAAAAATGGTTGGTTTTAAGAGGATAGTATTGAGGGTGGCCGACCTTCAATGCCAACCCCTAATAACCTCCAACATCAGGAACCTCTCTTAGGAGGACAGGCTATTGCCCATGCAGCAAGCAAGATATCCCTCTCTCCTACCAACCACCATGTCAGCGAGAGACAAGTGTCAATGCGGCCAGAGGTGGGTCAAGGGGCAATCGGTCCCTCGCGAGACCCACGGTCCGGAGTAATCAAGGTCAAGTACAGTACCTTGCTCAAGGGTATGAACGAAAAAATGTGATCTGTTTGCACATATGGACTTTGACTTGCAGTCATACAATATTGAGTTTCAAATTGTTACGACTGAGCTCTAGTCAACAGTATAATACCGATAGGGCACCATCGTCCTAGATGAGGACTAGTTGTTGACAGGGAATATTGAAAGTTGTCAAAAAGTATCATCAATGACCACAGAAATGATCAGAGATGTGACATGCCAAAAACTCAACAGTTCCAAGAACAAACAGAAAATGTAATACATGTAAAAATACTGGCTGGAGTTACAAAGACAACTAGAGCACCAATGGTGCTGTAGCTCAAACCGCCTGAATGTACCAAGAACAAATGTAAAAATTTGTGACTAAATGTTCAACATCATCAGGCCCAAAAAAGGAAATTACAAAATGGCCTATTGTGCTCCGGTCGACTTCGACTTTGATCTTCATAGGGCCGAAGATGTCTTAGCAGTCATTGAACTTGTTACTCAGTTAGGTCAAATCCATCAAAGAATGGTCAATTGAGAGGAAAAAAGGCAATTTCACACAGTGGCCTATTATTGTGCCTTTTTGACCTTGACCTTCATAAGGTCAAGATGTCCCAGTTCAGTGTGGAACATTTGTGTATGATTTCAATTTTCAGAATGATCGAAATGACCACTAGTTGAAACACCCTACATGTTTTCAATGGTCTAATGGTAATACTGAACAAAAATGATCATCCAATTTATACTAAGGAGAATAGGCCGCTGGGTCAGGATAAAAAAATAGTAGGAATGACTGGCAATGTAGTCTGTCTCTGTAAGATGTTTGCAAAGGGCCATCACAAAAATTGGCGAAATGATTAATAGAATAATAGTGGCAACCTGCGAATCATGTTGTCCCATTCTTGGAAGAAATGGAATGGAGGTGCACCTTACATGGAATGAAATAAGAAATAATTATGTATATGACTCAGCTTTAACTTGGATGGAGAGCAGGGATGTGTTCAAATATTGAATGGTACAGATAACCACCATAGGCTGCCAGGTAGTTTCCAATCCCATGGCCCAGCCTACTGCCAGATAGTGTAGGTCCATTGACTACCAAGACTACAGACCTAATGAACTCATCAAAACCAGTAACCTTTCAATAACCCCATTTCAATGCACTGTTGCATGAACCAAGCCTTTTATATGTACTCAATAATACAACTACCCTGGCTGACTAAGTGATGATAAATTTATGAACAGTCCAAGGTTGTCCCTCTCACCAACTTCCCTATTCCAAGAAAATTAGACAATGGCGGCTATTCATTTATGTGTACACAGAGTGAACAGAAGCTCTTCTCTGCTTTAGAATGACCTACTAGACAATGGATTGACCAGAGAAGGGTGACAAACTTAAGCTAGAATAGAATACAAGTAGTTAGGCTGGGTTCGCAGGATTTAAGGAAATGGAATACAAGTCAATGAATCAATATTCAATACTGGGTAATGAAAAAAAGTGTGACATGCATGACAAATTCAAATAAGTTTATAAATATGGGTAGTTTGGGTACCAG
Source organism: Sclerodactyla briareus (assembly GCA_026419785.1). NCBI lineage: Eukaryota > Metazoa > Echinodermata > Holothuroidea > Dendrochirotida > Sclerodactylidae > Sclerodactyla > Sclerodactyla briareus. Next base: position 267,661 of record JAODTK010000821.1, read on the forward strand.
TGACAGGCAACTGCAGGTTAAGTTTAATTCACCTGGCCATCAAATGAAAACCAGCTTATCACATCTGGTCTATTTTGGTTGTAATAAATGCTGCATACAATGAAATTTCAATGTCAATTCATAATTTACGAAAATATGCACTATTTTGGGGTGCAAATTATGACATTTTGAAATACCCTTTAATGACTTTCAACCTGAACCATCAGGTACCATCATTCTGTGATAACACTGATGGAGTTCATTGTAATCCGACTAAATCTGTAGAGGGAGAAGAATTTTGCAGACTTTTGCAGTTTCCACATCATGATAGTTCATTAAGCACCTTTAACAACTTTTGACCAGAAAAGTCTGTAGTTATGGCTATTCCATCATTATGATCGAACATCAGCACTATGCACCAAAATTTGTTAGGATGAGAAGCTTTTTGCGTGATTGCACAGGATGAGCCCTCGGGCGCACACTGGACCTTGGGCCAGAAGTTTGCGAACACCACCGATGGACCACAACCCAAGGAGCATTGCAATTAAAAATCAATTGAAAGTTGTAGGAGGAGATGCATTTCAAGTACATTGTGTGTAATTTCATGATATGGACCCTCGGCCCGATGCATGACCCCTTCGGATGAAAAATTCCTGAAAACCCAGAAGGTATGGCTGTTAGACCACCATTATGATAGTACTGATGAGCACCAAAATTCATAGAGAGGCATTTTGTGTAATTACACATGATGGGGTCCAGCGCCCACACTGGGCCTTGGGTCCTAAATACTTTTGGCACCCTGCAGGTACAACTATTGGACCATCATGATGACCAAACATCAGCACTGTTCAACAACATTTGTAGGAGATACAAGATTTTGCGGTATTTTCATTATGGGCCTAAAGGCCCCGGAATTCCCAAACAACCTATTAGCCCTCTACTCAAGAACCAGTACAGGTAACTTTGAAGAAAATCAATTGAAGCTTGTGGGAGGAGATGCATTTCAAGTACCATTGTGTGAATTTCATGGAACGGGCCCTTGGACCCAAATGGGATCTTGGACCAAAAATGCCTGAACACCTCTAAGATATAGCTGTTAGACCATCATTATGACCAAATGTCAGCACTGTGCACCAGAATTTGCAAGAGGAGAAGCATTTGCATTCAAATTCCACATAAAGGCTGACCCCAGGGCCCACTAAAGGACCGCTCAAAAAATCCTTGGCAAAAATCCTGAAAATTATGAGGAAGAATAATGCAAAATCTAACATTGATATTCAAAAACATAATGACAAACTGTGCTGTCTTTTTGGTCAATGTCCAAATTCGCCAATATGACTAAGCTGTGCCTGCTGGATGGCTATCAGCAAATGTGTCACTCATCACAGGAGAACATGCAGCACTTGCCCGGCACGGTCTGCAAATATGGTGGAAATTGTGATGATTTTGGAATGCATTTGAAAAATACTTTATGCCTAACTGCTGTCTGGAAAATTATTATGGTCTCCAAATAGTAGGTAGGCGGAGAGTCTACGTAGGGTTATATTGATTGTTTAGGTCATTTATTCTGTTGTTTTGCAGTGTTACACATCTACAATGTGGTTCTCCATTCTGATTGGGACTTCTCAGATTTTTTTTGTGATACCAATATATACAAGACTTGTATTTTTTCATTTATAAGTATGTTAATAATTCTGTTCCTAGTGTTTTTAGTGATATTGTTAATCCTGGGAAATCATTACCAATCGTAAATAATACAAGAAGTAGTTCACTATTAACTGTCACTAGACACAATAACAAACCCGGCAAACTCCTCATGAATAATTATGCTACAAAATCTGGAACCAACTTCCTAATGATATTACCGCTTGCAAATCATATTCGTTTTTCAAGGATAAGTTGAAATCTCATCTAATTGCTAAGTACGCGGAATAGATCTTATTGTGTTTTGTTCTGTATATATGTTTAGGTCACTAGCTTTGATGAACATTATATGTTTTATCTATTTTATCTTTGAACTTCAAAGAACATATTCATAACATGTGTCGCTGTGGCTGGTATGGCGTTCATACTATTGGGAAACTACGTAAATTCTTGGATCAGAAAAATGCGGAGAAAGTTGCACATGCCTTTGTTACCTGCCACCTCGACTTTTTTAATGGCTTGCTTTTTGGTCTACCTCTTTCCGAGCTCAAAGCTCAGGCAATACAAAATGGCTGCTGGCCCGGATTGTCACCGTTGTAACGCCGGGCACATATTACACCTGTGCGGTCAAACCTCCACTGCTTCCTATTCAGGCCCGTATTTCCTTCAAGATATATTTGCTTATGTATAAGAAGTCACTGCGCAACGCCCCCGAGGTAACTATAGATCATTGACGCACGTATCAGCCTTCTCGCACATTACGGTTCATTTCACGTCATCTAACACCAAGGCCAGCGAAGGACAACAAAAAACGAAGAGCGCGAGTTCTCCTGGGCTGGACCTTCTTTGTTGGAAAATTGCCCTTCCCAAACGACATTTGCATGTCACCAAGTGTTGACTCCTTCAAGTCTCGGGTGAAATCCCACCGTCCTTTAATAATTTGCTTCCCTTCTTAGGATTTTTTTATCTTAGCGCTCAGAGGCTCTGCATTCAGCGCTATACAAATGCTGTATTATTATTATTAGGTACTGTTTATACTTCATTATGTATTATGTTTTATATGCAGAAGTATAGACGAAATAAATTGAATGAATGAAGAAAGAGTACATGGCCATTGCTACAGTATATATGAACTTTCTTGATGAGCATCCCGCTCTTGGACAGGAAGTTTGGAAACTTCAATATGAATTTCGCATTGGGCTGATTGTGAATTATTATCATATACAGTCTCCGGGGATGCAAGCATCTAACTGCAATAATTGCGATTGAATCTCAATACTAGGCCCTAGGCCTAGGCTAGGGCCTAGCCTATTTATTTTTCCTAATGCCAAGTGTTAATGACTGGGAGTAGATTCGGGGACTCGGACAAAAGGACTCAGAGTCAGACTTGACTTGGATTTAGAGGACTCGTCTTGGATCGGACTAGGCTTGCACTTGCTTCAACACTGTCAATGCCTATGAAGAGTTTCTACGTGAACTAATCCTACGCAGTTACGCGATTTCGCGGAATCACTACGTACGAATAAAAACCACTGAACGAAGCCTTATAACACCCTGGGCGACTCAAGACCGTGACGATCTGCGCTGGACAGCGTTCAGTTCTGGCATCAGCAAATGGTTCAACGAGCATGACAGTTGCAGGGACGGGTTGAAAAAGCCAAAATACCTCCAAATCTGATCGATACAAAGAGTAAGGTAACAAGAGGCCTGGCCACCTTTCAAAAATTTCCAACATTCTGCCGCTTCTGTAGTTCTGGAATGTTGCCACGCCAATTGACAATAGCGCCATCACTCAGTTTTCGACAACAATTTCAACTCCACAATAAATAACATGGAGCGCGGATGACCAGAAGAGTGCTTGTGAGGGAGGCTCTCACTTTAGTACAATGGGTCATGTTAACATAACTTCAGCTATTTTGGTTGTTTATATATAGTATATTTAGGGAACCAAATTCATGAAACAAAAAATAACGATCGGTGTGATGAAAAAGGAGACAATTCTGAAATCGCGCAATGTACCCCGTGACGTCACCAGAGTAACCGGGACCCCTGTGTAATACAAAGCAATTCAAAACATGTATTTTCACCAACTTAGTGACATGAGAACTAACAATAGGATCTGATTGAAAACTTACAAATTTATTCACAAGATATGAGAGAATAATTTTATCAATTTATTCATAGATTATCGATATTTCTTGCCTATGATGGTGCAAAATATAATAATTTCTGTGTCAACATTGCATTGTTACTCCGGTGACGTCATCAGTTAGGGTGAAATTCATTCAAGTAAACAATTAAATAACTCAACAAGGGGACATGCATAATCGCCAAATTTTGGTGGTTTGGATTTTGACATGTCCTCTTTTTCACTGTATCGGTGTAAAGACTATCTGTTTGCATGACCTTTGTATTTTAAAATGAGTGCACAAATTCCACTTCGATCTTTCATTGCCGTTGAATCATCGCCAGGCTCAGATGCCGTGGGTTACCTACGAAGTTTCATGAAACCTTTTTTAGGAGGATATTACTCCAACTTCCTCGCGTCTTCTAATTACCGGTAATGCATTTTTGTGCATACTCCGCACGTTTCTGATGCACAGGGGAGATGCGGCGATGATTACTTGATCCCAAAGCCGTCTAAAAAATATTCCGACTTATGGCGTCCTATTGCTTATTGTACAAAATCCGCAAGCAAAATGTATGCGCAACACTCGTATTAACATAATATTTCCGACATGATTAGTTCAGAGCAAACAGTATTAAATTGTTAAGGTAAGACATATTAGCGAGAATAATTAGAACTGTTTTAGATATCATCAGCTATTGCACAATGAGGAACATCTCCGACTTTTGAAAAATCGTTCGACAGATTCGATTGGGACTTTGTTAAAATACACTTGAATTCTTCAACTTGATTCGGCACTGAGCTTATGCATTGATGGGTGGGAACTTTTCATCATACCTCTCTTCCTGCTCTCCTAAATAATGGTTTCCTGTCAGAATATTTTGCAGTTTTCTCGAATGGGCGAGACAAAGGCTGTCCCCTCAGCCCATACTTAATTTGTTATTTGCAAAGCGAGGTTTTTTATCACTATGAATAAACAGAATAAAATTTAACGGTACTACAATGTAGTCCAATTTTTGTTTGAAAAAATCTTCGGCGGTAACGCTGATGACGTGTATACGGAATGGCAAGTAAGATAGTGCCGAAGAAAGGAATCCGGGTATTAGGTGTAATCATGCCTACTTTTTGCGTCCATTGTTGGTTTATTATCTATTTACAGTACTGCCGAATCCGCCACTTGCATTTATGCAGATCCAAAGGAATGTTGCTACGATTTTTTATTTGTGAGCAGCAAACAGACAAAATAAAGCGTCAACCCTCCGCACAAACAAGCGGATTACGCAATGGTGGATTTGGATTCTTTTGCACCAATTAGGCCTGAAGACGAAATTGGGTTTGTATATCCAGATGATACCCCCTGAAGGCCATGGAAAGAACTCTGTGTGGACTACTACTGAAAGGTATGACAGACATTTTTCGATGGTAAACCATACCTCGAAAAATGGCAGCAATATTCCTAACATCTTTATTAAGGGAAATCTGTCAATCCTGGGCCGGCTATAATTGTGACATATACCTCCGACAACTGAAAAAAAATGGTAATCATTATTCAACATGATATTGATATACAAAGTTTTTTTATAGGGACGTTATAGGGCTCGTTCATACCGGGGAGATATGTTTTCAATAATTTAGAAGGGAATTTTACGGCATGCCGGAGTATATTACTACCTATATCCAGCATCTTTCATATCTGGGTTATTTCGGGATCATTTCGCTGCTATTCCAAGCCATTGTCGGGAAAATGAATTAGGTCTAGGTACCCGTAGCGTTGAGTCGAACGTAAAGGACTCGGCCGAGGCGATAAATAAATGGGAGAAACGTTATCCAGATATAAATTGGATTGGGGAAAATCTTGTCGACCAATATATATGTCGGTTTCGGATGCAAAACCGCGTTATTTTCATTATCGATTTTCTGCATCGCATTCCCGGAGTGAATGAATACATGAATAAAATCGGAATAACAGTTGATCCATGTGCACATTGTATATTTCATGGGAAACGATCACACATTTGTTCTGATTGTGAGGTATTATGTGCCAAAAAGTTTTTTTTGGTTTTTTTTCGGATGACATTGTCAAGAATTGCGTTACCGTATTGGAGGAGTTACGTTTTCAGAGAAAGAAATTAGTTTGGTTCTATTAATGTGCGTTTATTTCAGTTTAGCCCGATCTGTAATGCTGAATACTATAATGCACGTTCTAAGTGATGCAGAAGAAAATCTCCAACAGTAGGGGTTTTTCTCTGAAATTCCGTTTTCGTCTGTCAATAAAAAATCATAAGTTTTGAAGCTATGGAGGTTTCAAGTAAATAACTATTAGCAAAATATGGTTAACGGTTCAAATGTCCGCCTAGTAAAACTTACGCCTGTTGACTTGAAACAAGCGTTTGATTTTGTTCACCTCGCATCACCCTCGTTCACTAATATGCGAGATGATGGCGCTTTAACCAATCGGATGGAATATTAGACATGGTATATACTAAAGAGTGAGAGCCACCCCCCCGTGTTTTAGGAACAATACGGAACAAGCCATAGCTGTCGTGAAACTGATCCTTAACCCTTATCGAGGAAGAGAATTTCGAGAGAGAAACTGAGAAAGCAATCAGTCTGCAAAAGTATAACTTCTGTTGGTAGGGAACCTTTTTCATGTATTAGGACCCTACTCATACTGAAAGCTTGGTGGAAATTTGGCTTTCCGAATATAGCGACGAAATGTCGATATGTGCCTAATTATGTATGCGCATATGCAAAATAGCCTCTTATCCATTTCGCCTTGTGAAAGTGACTACAAAGTATTTTTTCAAGCCCGTGTGATTGGCATGTGAAGTAAGGTTGATCTTTCATTTCGGAGAAAAAAAAACCAATCAGAACGGTGGAACCTGCAAAATTACGGTATTTTCCATGTTCGCTTCATGCCACATGCATAAGAGTTTTTATCTATGGACCCAATTGTAGGCAAGCATTGAAATTCGAGTTGCAATGCCCATAGAGGCCCCCAGCATAGTAGTACATCAGTTATTATCACTCAGGGAACGCACCTCTGATCTGGGGCATATCAGCGTCGAGCAAAATAGGAACAAAGGCGAAAAGCCCCCCCCACCGTGAAAAACAGCAGCCACTATCTACCTACGCACATAAACATAATTAGCGTTACTCCAAACACGGCCTATTCCCACTAAGTTTGACCATCTAGAAGACCACCAGAAAAGCACTACTTTCCCAAATCTCCAATCAATAAGCCATCACGACAAGGGATTTGTGATGATGAAAATTGCAAAGAGAGGGGAAATATGTAATTATATATGCGCAACTAATAGCACTGTACAATGAGTTGCGTGCCAAGTTGGATACTCGAGAACGCCGGACAGCAGACCGTCACACTCTCAATGAAGCATGATCAAGATAAGGTTGCCTGGTGAACAAGGTGAACACAAAGGAAGCAGGCTCATAATATGCACATAAGTAATTAGTACCTTATGGTGACCTAGATGACTGGTGACCTCTCATGAATCAAATTCCCGTTCGAGACTAGAAGCTGCTGGCATCAAGTGTGAAGGGAAAGGGTACATCAGAGAAGCTTTCGCAGTTGTAGCCCCCCCCCCCAAAAATACCAGTAGGACTGCTGTTATTTACCCTGATTTCTCTACGAAAGTCCCCAATTCGCCCTGGATGCAAACAAAAGCAAATATCAGCCCAAACGAAGCTACAGCTGAGTGGCTCCTTGATCTCTGACCCGTGCTTTCCTGAATGAACAGAATAGAAGAAAATGAGAAGACAGTGATTTCCTTTTTTCTCTGTATCTTGCAAAATTGTTCTATTTAAATGGCCTAGGAGATACTATTACAAACTGTTGTGAGTAATATTTACAAGAGAACTTTCCGAAAAAATATTTACAAAGAAGATCAATAATAATATTGTACAAATTAGAATAATACAACCGAGTATTTACAGTAGCAAATATGCAGATGATGAGCCCCAAAACGGCTTCACTAGAGCTACTGGTGAAAGAGACACAGCTAATATATAACTTATTATATAAAATATAGTATGAAAATATGTCTAGTTATAAATCATAAATTTGCAATTTTTATAAAATTTAGTCGAACCATGAAATCACCTACTTGTCGTTTTGACAAGGCCATATGAGTGTTTCCTGCGTAACTACAAGCAACAACAGGAAGATGAAATTGACAAACAAGCAGTGACCAGACCGCGTGCTTAGTTGTAGACACGATGTCTGACCTCAAGGAGCATATAAGGGTCATAAAAATTCCAATGTCGATTCCATTGACACAGCGGTGCAGCATCTCTGCATGGAACCGCAATAGAGGTGGAGTGAATCAAGATGTGCTGCGGCATCCCCAGCAATATGAACAAGTCTCTCACCCAATCTGTCCATGAAGGAGACATAGTGCCGAAGAAAGATTGACATGGCAACACTGGAGTGTGGAAGGTGAATCACTGCCCTGCAAGTAGAGCGCTCTGGGGTCAGCTTCTGAATGGAGATAGCTTGAGCACCACCCATGATGGCCCCGCAGGTCCTCGTCACCAGTCTCACTACCTGGAAAGTGGCGCTTGCCACCACGAAAAACAGACTCGCTGTGACTCACGGCGGACGGGCCAACCACGGTGGCTGGAGCGGGATCGAGCAGGAAGCTGGAGGGGCGGCTTGGAATGGGAGGACGGCCTCCGCAGGGGCTGTCTTCAGGCACCGGGGGGGTCACGGGTTCCGGCCGGTCTTCAGTTGCCTCAATAGTCCTGGCCTGAATGATACAAGAAAATATATACGAGTATAAAAATATTGTATCTTAGTTGAAATGGAGAAGACAATACGAGGGCACAGCCATAGGGAGCTACATCAGTTATTATCAATCAGTGGTGATATTGGGGCCATATCAGGTGAAAAATAGGCAAAAACAGGGAAAACGGGTGCAAAACCGGCTAATTATATAGCACATACATATTAGGTCCTCAAATGGCGATTCTCACTAGTTTGATCCTAGAAGACCAGAAAGCATACTTTCAACGATCCATCAATAACCATCAAAGACCAGGATGTGATGATTGAAAATTGCAAAGAGAGAGGGAATATGCTACTTATATATGAGCATACATATTAGCACCTGTACAATTGTTGCTGTGCCCAAAGTTATTCCTCGAGGGAAAGCCGGAAAAGCAGACGTCAAACTCTCCAATGAAGACATGATCAACAGATAAGTTTGCCTGTGAAAAGAGGGAAACACAACAGGAGCCGGCCTCTTATAATATGCGCCTAAGTGATAGTACCTTAGTGGTGACCTTAGATGATGTATCTATGGATCAAATCCGTGCGAAGACTAGAAGCTGCTGGCATCAAGTGGTGAAGGCAAGGGTACATCAGTAAGAAGCTGTCGACAGTTGTAGCAAAGATTACCATAGACGCTGTTATTAATACCATGATTTTCTACAAGTCCCCAATTAGACCTGGATGACACAAACAATATTCAGCCCAACCAAGCTTCCAGCGGAGTCTGCTCCTCTGATCTGACCCTTGCCTTTCCTGAATGAACAGATAGACGGGAGAAAAATGAGAAGACAGTGATTTCCTTTTTTCTCTCTGTATCTTGCAAAATTGTTCGATTTACATGACTAGAGAAATACTATTTACAAAATGTGATTAATATATTTACAGAAGAATTTTCGAAATATTTACAAAGAATATCAATAAATAATATTTACAAATTATAGATTAATACAACCTATCTTACAGTACAAGATTCAGATGATGAGCCCAAAACGGCTTTCACTAGCAGCTAATGGTGAAAGAGAACACAGCTAATATAGAAATTATTATTGAAATATAAGTAAGGAAAATATGTTCATATGTTATAAATATAAATTTGCAATATAATTTAGTCGAACCAAATGAAATCCCTACTTGTTTGTCGGTTTTTTTGACAAGCATAAGTTTTCCTGGTGTAATCTACAAGCAACAACGAAGCTGAATATTGACAACAAGCCGTGACTCAGACAGCGTGTCTCGTTCCGTAGACACACTGTCTGACCCTCAATGGGCATTAAAGGGTCCATAATTCCATTGTCGATTCCATTGACACAGCGTGCAGATTCTATGCATGGCCTGGCATCGATGTGTCAGTAAATCAAGATGTGCTTGCGGCATCCCCAGCAATATGAACAGTCTCACCCAATTCTGTCCATGAAGGAACATAGTTCCGAGAAAGATTGACATGGCCAACACTGGAGTGTGGAAGGTGAATCACTGCCCCTGCAAGTAGCGCCTCTGGGGCAGCTTCTGAAGGAGATCTTGAAGCACCACCCATGATGGACCCGCAGGTCCCGTCATCAGTCCTCACACCCTGGAAAGTGGCGCTATGCACACGAACAGCTCGGCCGTGACCACGGCGTTACGGGCCAACCACTGTGGTGGAGGGACGCGCAGGAAGTAGTGGGCGGGGCGGTGCTTGGAATGTGCAGGACGGGCCTCCGCAGCGGGCTGTTCTTCAGGCACCGTGGGGATCACGGGTTCCGGCAGGTCTTCAGTTGCCTCAATCGTCCCTGGCCTGAAATGATACAAGAATATACAATGAGTAAAAAATATTTGTATTCTTATTTGAAATGGAGAAGACAAATAGTACCCCATTGAATGATTGGGATAAAATACACGGCCGAGCAATTCGATTGGGCCTGCATCCATACTGGAAAACTGTAGGTTACACCGACAGTGGCAGAATATAGCCTACACAATGTAGGTATAGTTAATATAAGATCAGTCTATAATCTCTGACAACGGCGTAAACAAGCTTTCCACTTAGGGCCAGCTTGCCACTTTCCAAAAACAATTCTCTCCCTGAAATGAACATTTTCGTGGTATTCGCCAGCACGCCACGGGGACGGTTTTGCAGCAACCAAACCATCGAAGTCGGCAAGATTTAGTTGGAGGGTGGGGGGTTCATCCATTAGAGCACGGGTGAGGTCGATGGCATGACAGCAACACCGCTTTCGCTACGCCATGGCTACAACCCTCCCCCTCTCGATACAATTACATAATTTTCGGAAGGGGCCCACTGCAATTTCCTGCGCTGACCGAACTTCACATCACGTGATCGCCCACGAACAGTAGCCGCAAATCAGGCCACCGAACCTACCAATGCAGTTGGCAGAAGGGGCATGACCCGTGGATTCCCCCCCCCCCCACCCCCCCTCACAAAGAAATTCAAATTTGTGTAATGCATTTCCTTTCCTACGTCAAGTTTTTTGGGGTAATCGCAGTACAAGCACAGACCGTAGCGCATCCAGGCCAACCGACAACCCGCAACGCAGTTTGGCGGAAGGTGGCGACTCTGGAACCCCCACTTCTTCAAATGTTGCACAGGGGGGGGGTGGGGAAGTGGGGGGGGTGATGACAGAATGCTTGTTCATGAACTAAAAAAGGAGAAGGGGCCCGGATAAACTGGTATCCTACCTTTCTTCTCAAGCTTATCTATTCCCTTTCGAAATACCATCAAGGGTTCAAATTAAACAGAACACAAAATGGCTGTCGCTAGGCCCGATGCCTACCTAACCTCATACACATACTGTTGGTGAAATAATCACCAATTAGGATCCAGGGCTCGGCTAGGCCAAGGGCGACATTCCGGCGGCGGGCTCGTAAGAAGCTTCTTCCTCGGGGTCAATACCCGCCCCCGCCGTCCCTGCTTCCTAAAGCCCGCTTACTCTTCTTCGTCCGGGAATCTCCGACTTGGAGACCTCGTATTCATCGTCGAGTTGTTCGAGAAGGAGCTGATTTCCTCTTCGACTTCCATGTTTGTTAGATGTAATAGAGCGTGAGATGTGAGGAATTCGGTGGCGCTATTTAGAAATATAGTAATAGAATGTGTGGCCTGCCATTGAGCCAAAATGAACCGAAATCGGACATCGGGGGGGATGAAATTGATTGTTTTTCGATGGTGCCGGAAAAATGGGCCAAAAATCGCTAAAATTCGCGATTTTTCGTCATATTTTCGCCACTAAATCCCGGACTCGTTCGTGAATAGGGCTGAGAGTTGGTAGTCACGTAAATAACGTATATAGGGATTTCAAAAACAATTATGGCTCTATTCTTTCTTTTTTTGGCTGACAGGAATTTTTTGGGATCAAGCAAGTGGTCAACACCGGGTCAATGCGGTCCTTTCGAATGTAAAACAAACAATTCATGTGCAAAAAGAAAAAACTTTCACTATAACCCCCCCTAATTTGGTATCAATGAAACGTCACTAAAAAAAAAATTTCTGTCCTCTTTCAAATAAGCAATTTCCAAGTGCGTGGGGGGGGGGGGGGGGGGGGGGGGGGGGGGTGGGGGTGTATACTTTTCGAGATATGAATTTTCAAAGTTGCTGACTACAAAATCATACCGAATCGGTATGATTCCACAATTAAGGGTTAACTGTGTAGACGCACCAAGTCACTTTTGAACAAATCGACCTTCCATGCCTACCGAATTCATTTTTTTGTCTAGTTCACCGGCGTTATTTAAAGTTTTATTCAATCTTCTTTCTGTCGATATACATTTCGTCTGTAAAGCTTCCTGGGAAGTTACGGCAATGTTTCGTTGAAAAAAGGCAAACTGCTAATTTGTCAATGGAAAAAGATCCCAGAATCTCGAGATTTTGCCCGTATTCCCTCACTCAACTGCACTACTTTCTGGTTCCGCCGTCCTAAAAAGCTAGTTTCAAACGCGAACGAGACTAGTTATTCATCGTGTGGGGGCCAAAATTTACGTCAATTGCTTTTCGGAACATACGCCAATAGCATGAAAAGGCAAAATAGAGTTTTGGCACCGCCCACACCCATATCTGGCGATGTGACTGTATTGCCAGCCCGCTTTCCCTGCAGCAGTCCCACTGCGGTCGCGTCTGTTGAAAGGTCCGCGGTAAATTGGCTGGCAGTAGGCATTGCGAACATGTGCTTTTCCGGGCTACGGGATTCGTTTTGTTCGCGTATGGCATGACGCACAGAGCTAAGGAGGGCCCCCATACAATAACTAATGCATCACGTAAGTCCGTAAGAGGAGATATGAATGTCAGAGACATCCGCACTCCTCAGAATCAAACCGTACATTGTCGCGATCATGCTGCTACACTTCAATGTCATTCTGGTATGCACTGTGATGTAAGGTAAACCTCATATCGTCTCTTTTAAATAGCGGTCAGTAAATCTCGATGAGTTCGTAAGTGGGCATCACCTTGTCGGCTGCCCTCTACTTTCAAATTCCACTTGAAAATACGGAGTTTAGTCCGATAACAAACGATCTTGTGCATGTATGGCCGATGGTCATTTGCCCCCCCCCCCCAAACTTTAGTCTTCCCTCCCAGTCCCCCGCCCCCCCCCCGTTTTGAGCTCTGAAGTCACAACAATAGCGCTGGAGACGAAATTAATAACGACAATTTCAGAGAGAGAAACTAAAATGATCTGGGACCATTGCCTGAGAATAATCATAAACCCTTGTGAGGTTTTTTTTTTTTTGGGAATACTACACTGCACAAAAAATGCATCATTTTAAAGGGATTCTAGGCCCCGGAAAGATCTGAACGCTTCACGGAGCTTCCGGGGGTCTTCGCCCCTGGACCCATCCAGGGTTGCCCCTGTACCCCCAAAGAGGCCTAAGGCGGGCCCCCGCGACCACGCCGTATGCGCGATCGCTTCGCGATCGCGCCGATGGCCTACGGCCTCCAAAAAAATTGTTTGCACCCCCCCCCAAAACAATCGCTTGTCCCATGTTTGCCCCCCCCCCCAAGTTGATGACGCTGGACGCCGCCACTGAAGATTTCCACAAAAGCAGAACAAGTTTGTAAACGTAAGTTTATAGGACCTAAGCCACGCGAGGCAAAGAAAAGTGTCAAATCATTTTAGCCGAACTACCATCATTTTGCTGTTTTTTTCATCGCCGTATGTCAGCAGCCAGGGACGTACAGAGCGATTTTTTGTCATAGGGGGTGGGAGGGGAGGGGGGGTGGAGGTTTCAGGGACCATCGGAAAGTGTGCCCTCATTCGTAGTCTCACCCTCAGTATTGGAAATGACTGAACTTATGGGCCCCTGGCATATAGGCACATGTGGTGCAACGTTTGATAAACAACACGCTGGTAAAAAACGGTGTCTATGAACTTAGTGAAAAGTTGTTTTTGGGGGTGCGAAAATGTATAGGTCACAAATATCGAGGGGGGAGTCTGACCCTCCAACCCCGCCCCTCTGCTTACGCCACTGTCAATAGTAGATGGATAGATATCACAGAGTGGGGGACATTTATAATTTGCCCTTTTTCAAAAATTGGGACTTATCCCTCTATCCCCCCCCCCCACTAGGACGCTCATTGAAAGGTCTCAGGGATGTTCAAGACGCCGTGCTTGTTCAGCGTAGAGCGTATCTGTTCATTTCACCAAAGGATCGTCCCCCAGTGGCCAAAAGTGAAGTAAAACATGGCGTATGACATGGGCGACTGGGGCGACCCCTCCCCCCAGTGAGACATGTGCAGGGGGGAGAAGCCACGTAGCCTACATTCCGGTCAACTCTTCGAGTCAAGAAAAACTTTCTCCTTCTCAATAAATGAAAAACATCATCCGTCTTTCTGCATCATTTCTGAAGGATGAAAACCGGAAAAGACTCAAACCACCACCCCTCCCCCCCTTTCCCGCCCGAAATCGGGCTGGGCTCTGTGGCGTACGAGGGGTGTACTGAGGGGGCTCGGGGGAGAGGTGGGATTGGGCTATATATGTCCTATTTTCGTAGTTTAGAGCATATCTTCGAGGGAAGTAACTCTAGGCCTTCATCCCATTCGAGGGATTCAAGTGAGCTGCTGTTCCTCTCAGTATTCCACATTTGCCTTGGAGTCATTAGATCGGCTACAATGGTAATAACTCAAGAGGTTATTGCGAACATGGGACGTGCTCGATTCAAAATTCTGGCTTCGTTGTTTTTTACGATTGACGTCTGACTGGACAGCTCCTCTAAGACTTCCCAGACCTTCCAGAGTAGATCCCATCTAGCAAAAATGAAGTCTACCAAGATTTAGCAAGGTGAGCTGTCATTTACGCTCATTTTCACGTTTAGTTCCCACGCCAGCGTCCGAAAGTGATAACGTTACTTAGTTTATCACAGTGTATTACTAGCATATTGATACATAGGCCTATGCTCCTACTCCTAGGCTTATGATCATATGCGCTTGCGCTCGCAGCCGTAGCACGTAGGAATACTTTAGGCCTAGACCTAGGCTGTATAGTCACGTAAACTATCAGAAGAAATTTTACTGTAGCACACTTCCCATTGAAGGTGACGAAATCCGCCACTCCTTGCCTCCAACTTCTCCCTCTGACTACTCAGCCCTCTATAACCTTCAAAACATCATTCAAGAATTGAACATTCCAATCCACTTACAAGGTAAAATTTTCACTAGTAAAAAGTTGAATACTACAACTCCTCAATTTTAAATTTTGACATTTAATTGGGGAAACATTACCACCTGTTTTTTCCCCAGCCTTTCTTGTTTTGAAACTAGTTCTGTAAAACCACAAGTGTTGTTGCCACTTCAGGCCACCTCAGTTGGCGATCCCTATTAGGCTATTGGCACATCAATACTTACTATAGAGAATCGCATGAAATATTTATATCTTAGAGTTGCAACCGCACTGGTATTCCAAACCACAACTTGTGATCAAGTTATGCAATTAAAAGAGATTCGTTAAATATTTGGTATTCCCTCAACTGCCAAGACCAATAATCCTACATATGGGGGATGAATGAGTTTCTAAAAAAACCCTTTCTTACTACAATTTGGTCTTTGGGGTAAATCAATGGGGGAGAATGCAAGTTTGTCAGAAACTGAAGTTGAACAGAAGGTAGCTTCTTAGCGCTAGCCTAAAACAGCCAGGACTCGAGTTGTGAAACGCATCCAGGCTTGAGTACAGGTACTAAAGGCTGTGAGGACAGGCTAGGCTATCCTTTTAACAGGAGAGTTGGACTTGTGTCTGGAAGTGACATACACACGCATGACGTACACTGGGTCCATGTAATGTAGCACGTAAACAGTGTATAGTATTATAGGTTGTCTCGTCTATGCCGACATGCTCAATGATCACCTCCGCCACTATCACGATCTTGCGCAAGGTTTAATTATTTGCTTCCTCAAACTGTTAATGTTGATGTCCTTGAATTGCGATCCTGATTTTTACGAGTCAAGGTTAGTCCGGGTCCTCCCGCCAACCTGGTTTGTAGTATGTCTCATGCTTCTCTCGAGAGCGATCTTCGCTGGAGCTTCTCCTTGGAGTCTCGCCACGTGACCAAACATATCAACGTCCCTGTGCTACTCGGAAGACCAAGGGAGGTTGGTTGGTCACCTCATAGATTTTCATCGGTTGGGGTATCCATTTTTATTTGGTCATCTGATTTAAACAGCGTCAGGTTCCTAATGATCTCCCCAAAAAATGGGGGGGGTTAAGGTCAGTGCCACCTGGTTCTGACTGAGCACTGATTCTGAACTTGCATTTGTTATGGTACAATGCATTATACGATGCCTGTCCCATTATCGTTTTTTTTCCTGGATACAAAACAGACAGAATATAGGGTGCGAACACAAGTTGTTCCGTTTCATTGAATGGTTGACGATCGCCCCAAAACACCGAACTGACTCAGGAAGAACATGGTGCCTGAACAATCTATGAATGAGAAAATTCAGGAGCAATTGCATCTCTGCTTTATGAGGGCACAAAGAATAATTGTGCCCCTCCGCCCCTCGTGCAGCAATGTTTTGGACTCGTCGTTTAGCTGTCGTCAGGAATATCAAACAACGAAAAATTCAATCACAATCAAAATCATAATGTGTGGATCATTCTCATATCTTGAAAATGGCAATCTGGGAGGAGGGGGTCACCCTACCTCCCCGGCTACGGATTCGGGAAGGGATACCGACCCCCAGAAGAGAACCCTGATGGGAACCGACCCTACTGTAGCTTTACACGAAATAAAGTCGGGGGATTTTCCCCAAACTTCAACCTCAAAGCTTGTTCGGTAGATGCTTGAAGCCGATATTCCAGTATTTTCTGTTCCAACACATTTGCAAATCAGGGTGTTCTTTTACATGTTATCCCCGCATTGACCATTTTTGGGGGAAAAACCTGCCAGGTAAAAGTTCACTTCTGATGAACAACATATTGTAACCAAAGAATGTGGTAAAAATTAAGACAACCCGCAAATTTTGTCATGACAATTTTACTAGGAGAGCTTTATTGTGGCATTTTGCCATTTTCCCATTCAAATTCTCCCATCCATGAAAAAAAAAGAATGAACCCCATTTTTATGACTTAATTTCTATTTATGTTGAAGATATCAGTAGAGCTACGTCGGAAACAATTTTGAACTTCAAAGAACAGCTACAGTACTGTATTTTATACTGTTGGTAATGAGTTTTTGGCTATAGCAGTTAGGCTTGAATAACAATTAATTATTATGGTTGAGTACCGCAACAACTTGACCTTGAAAACGGATACTGGCCAAACTCCATTGGGGAGCAAAAGACCAGTAAGGTTGGCAGCCAAACGAAGAAAGATGTTATTGATCCAGCTCATTGTTCTTAGCACTGTGCTGTGATAGCAGCCTATAATTCTTGATTTCCGATAAATGCAACATCAATGTGGTAAGCAGCAAATCTCAAATAGTGCCAAACACTTGTTGTAGCAATTTGGGGAACGAATTCAGAAAAACAGTTCGTATTCGGGTCTATAGTTCTGGTGACTCACTGACTGTTATGCACTTCCAAAAGTGTGTATCAATCTAGCTCATTTGAGGAGCCATTTCGCCATGCTCCACCAGCTATATCAAACGTGTGGCAAGGCATTCCAATCATGGATAGTCCTGGACAAATGACAATAAGGGAATTAAATCCTGATGGTGGTGCATCGATTGATGCTGAACAGGCTGAAGAAGGTTCCCGATTGGTAGATAGGTGGCCAAAATCGCCTGCTTGGAAACAGTAAGGCGCCATATTTTTTTCCTATCAGCGAGAGGAGCAGAAGAATTAACAGTGGCTAACACTCAAGCGCACACCAGGAGTGTTTGGAAATAAGGCCAGTTTCACGGTTCCAGTTAATGAGATTGATAATGATCTTGTGTCGGTCATAGGGAATGCCCGCAGTTCGACGTTGAACGAACAGTTGCCAACAATCTTTCGAAACTCCTCTGCCGAAGTTTACGAATCCTGCCATCACCGAACTTTAACAGATTTCCCCCCATGCTTATAACAATAACATCCGAAACATCTGAGAATTGGTTGCATTTTCCGAGAGTGGTGACAGGTTTACAAAAAGCCGTAACGATATTGCTAGGGGAATCTGACCGAATCTGATCGTCTATTCCCCCGACCTGATCTGTGGTGAAGCATGCACACTTAGAACTCCGAACTGGGCTTATTGTAATCATCTAATAGAAAGCACGCTTCCTCTTCTTTGAACAGACTCAAGTTGGTCAATATTCCTTTTAGTGTAAGGATCCCAAACAGTAGAGGAGTATTCAAGCATGGTGGAAAAGAGATCCATAGTCCTCAAGCGTTCGTTGACCACCTACAAGAAGACAGGTTCTCCTAATAATCCTAAAGCACGAGTTGCCTCACCACAGATTGTTTGGATGTGAGTCATCCAATGCAACTCATTGGAAAAGCAACCCCAAGATATGGGTGTTGGTCAACAAAGAAGGGCCTCCCCACCCAGAGAATAATTGAAACTCCAAAGATTAGCATGAGAGAGCCACCCCTCAAAAACATAGTCATCATGAAAATATACATAATCATTTGGTCAGAATTAGATGACATACTGTAGAGTACTTCCCTGTGTCAATCATAACAATTTCAACATGGTATGAATTGTGATAAATATATTGAACCCTCTCAGGAGAAAAGAGGCTGGTCTTTTTACTACAAATGGACACTCATGTGGTGTGAGCACTTCCATTCGGAAAACTAGGATATTGGAATTGTGATTACGTTATTGATTTGCATGTAGGTATCCAGCAGTTTTCCATCACAAAACCAATATAAAACAAAAGCCAGCTTCCTATCAGTTTTATACCTTTTTGCAGTTAAAGGACAACATTCTTCTGATTTTAATATTCGCTATTTTTAGAGTATGGAAAATTGGCATTGTCAATGCTCCCGTACTCTGGATGCAAACACTAAGGTATGACATAATTTCTATAAGTCCTGGTTTTCATATGGACTACACAATAATTTATGTTTCAATCTCACATGATTTGTTAGTGTGAATGTTTTTTTCTACCACCCCAAATACCCAACTGCGTTTTGTTTACCCTTTTCTTTATACTATATTGATTCTTTCTCAGGGAACTTGGCTTGATTCGCACGAGAACTTTGGAAAACGGGAGCTGGAGGGTCCGAAGACAGTTCATGTAAACTTGTAATTGTTTCCCCTTTCCTTTCCTTCCATTTGTTTCGTAACAATTTAGCACCAAACTTTGCTGAATTTTTCAAAATGATATCGTGATTTAGTTTATTATTGATACTGATAATGAATCAATATTATGCTCCCAAAAAATGAATATGTGGACTTGTTCCGGATTGCCTAGCCCCACAAGAGGGCGACATAAATTGTGTGTGGACCATCAAAATGTTAGTGTCTGAATCAATCATTATGTCCTCTTTTCACAGGGAAACAATGACAATTCCCGAGGTCGTATGCAATTCAGAAACCATCAAATGACTCCTATATAATACCATTTTCAATTCAGAAAAGTCAGTAAACTGAAAATGCTTCTGATTCCTCAATTCATCTAGAAACTGCATGTCCAAGCTGATGGAACCCAGGTAAAAGCACAAAACTCTGGATGGGTGACACATTTTGTTTTTTGGGGTGGGGATGGGAAATGGACCCGTAAAGAATTGGTAATTCCTAATTGTTTTCTATTCCTTAATGGCTGGTCCAGGATCTATGCGTCATGACGTGTGGCATGTCTGACGCCTGGGTTGTGGACACAATAACTCACAACGCCACCTTGATGGATGAATCTCATGCTTGGTATGTGGGTGTCCCCAGCAGTAAATTATCGCTATTGTTTTTGGGGTTCCAGGTCAGAGGTTTACTGAGATCATCAAAATCTTTGGCCACAATAATTCCCCGAATGCTTGGTTCGATCAGCTGAAAATTTTTGCACACTGCTTCCATGTGGACAATTGTGGAGTACAAGAACCTATTGTTTTTTGGTGAAGAGCCTGGGTCCTTTTGGTGAAAAACTGGAGAAATTGTGAAAAAACTGAATTTTGGCCTAAAGTTAGCTTGTTGGACACAATTATTCAACCCCACGTGGGCGTGATTCCCCCATGTGAGTAATATCCCTATTGTTTTTTGGATCCGGTCAAAAGGTCAGCAGAGGTTGAAGTCTGTCAAACTCTGTGACAACGGCCATCCAGAACGCTTGGGTCCGATCAAGACTGAAATTGGCATACTGCCTCTCATGGTGAGTACAAGAAGCATTGTTTTTGTGTGAGCACGGGTTAATTTTTGTTCAAATTTGAGGCATTGTGAAAAAAAAAAAAACTTAGCTTGTGTGCAATCTCTTCACCCACCTGGAAGGATCAAGCTCGTACTTTGGTTTGGTGTGTTCCCCATTGTGAGTACATATCCCTATTGTTTTGGGTCGGGTCAAAGGTAAGCATATGTCAGTTTAGAAACCTTGTTTTTTTTTGGACACGATATGTCCAGAAGGCCTGGTTCGATCAAGCTTGAAATTTGGCATACTGCTTACCATACAAAGGTACAATACCCTATTGTTTTTTGGTGCGAAGTATGGGTCATTTTGGTTGTGGAAAATGGGGAAATTCAGAAATTGTGAACAACTGATATTTCGTCCAATTTGATCTTGTGGGGTACAATTAACTTGACCCCCCCGGATGGATCAATCCCATACTTCGTGGGTTCCCCCCTGGTGAGTACATATCCTATGGTTTTGGGTTGGGTCACAGTTCAGCAGATGTCAGTTTAGAAACCTTGTGGACAACGATTGTCCAAAGTCAATGGTTCGATCAAGCTGAAATTTGGCATACTGCTTCCTACAAAGGTACCAAACCTTTTTTGGTTTTGGTAGAGGGGTCATTTTTGGTGGCAATGTGGAAATTCGAAATTGTGAAAAACTCTATTTCTGCCATTTGAGCTGTGGGTACATAACTACCCCAAACCGGGTGGATCAAGCTCATACTTTTTTGGTGGGTTCCCCATGTGAGACATTCCCTATTGTTTTGGTCGGGTCAAAGGTCAGCAGATGTCAGTTTAGAAACCTTGTGGACACGTATGTCCAGAATGCATGGTTCGATCAAGCTGAAATTTGGCAGCCTGCTTCCATACAAAAGTACAAGAACCCTATTGTTTTTGGTGTGAAGTAGCCCTGGGTCATTTTTGGTGGAAAATGGGGAAATTCAGAAATTGTGAAAAACTGATATTTCGGCCAATTTGAGCTTGTGGGTACATTAACTTGACCCCACCGGGATGGATCAAGCTCATACTTGGTATGTGGGTTCCCCATGATGAGTTCATGATCCCTATTGTTTTTGAGTCAGGTCGAGGTCGTCTGGGGTCAGCAGAGGTCACAGTTTGAAAACCTTGTGTACACAGAACTCTTGGTCCTATCATAATGGAGTTTTGTGTTTACCATCCTCGATCCCATTTGTTCTTTATCTGGTCATAGGTTATTAGTAATGAATCAATGAATAACTAAGCCTTTTGGCTTTCTGGTTTAAGAGCTCTGGGTCTATTTGAAGAATTGACTGGTCTCCAAACTGGCTTTTCCTTGAACTTCCATGGGCTTACTTATAAAATAATAATAAAGTTTTAAAATAGACTTTAGAACGCTGTTTCCAGAAGCATCACAGCGTGGACAAAAGCAAAATCAATACAGATGGGTTTTTTGAGCAAGCCCTCATAAAAATTGACAGTGATGCCGCGGAACGCACATCACAAGGAAGCTTATTCCACTCGTTGACAGAGTAGTAGTTAGATCGCCTATCGCCGAGAGCATATCTACTACGGTTGGAATCACCAAACGGTTACGATCATGCGATGACCTTAAAGTACGCCCTGGGACGTAGCTTTGCAGATGGCAACTTGAGTGAGAGGGCGCTAGATTGTTTAGATACTGGTATACAAAAACCAGATTCTTAAAAAAATACGCTTGGGAATCGACAACCAGTGAAGTCATTAATACGGGGGGTTGCACTCACTCGCCGGCTTGCTTTAAAAATAACGCGGGCAGCGCTATTATGAAGACGATGTAGAAAGGCCTGGTATTTTAAAGACAGATACGAAAACAGGGCGTACACTAATTTTCCGAAGCCGAGGAGTAACTAAGGCGCGAACTCTTAGCATGGTGACAAGTGTGAATCCATATATATGCGGATCGCCATATGTTTCTAATTTGGAAGTTAACAGATTGTCTTAGATGAGTGATGTTGTTATGGTCACTAAATGACAAGAAGAGTTAAAGGAGATAGATGCATTTTTCGTCCGGCCTGAACAAGTTGAGGAAAGAGAATGCGCGATTACTCTATAATGTCTGTTGTGTGTGTGCCACGTTTGTTCGTCAGCAGGATTTCTCAAATGCTTATAGGACTGCTTGTGGAGAGAAACAAATTGCATACAGTACAGGCTAGCACAAGTCAAGGAAAGCAATAAGCCTTTTGGCTTTCTGGTTTTACTCAAGCACCAAATTCCCTTGAAATTGGGAGTAGAATCCCAATTAATGGTGAAAGGGGTCATGCAGGATGGGTGATTAGAGGGGAGAAACAATCTATGGAATTGCCAATTTCTTGCCCTATATTTCTGGCTCTTATTTTTCCTAACATTTCTTTGTATGTTATGCGAATTCCTGTTTGTTAATTGTTTAACCATTGTCATGAATGCGTATGGTTTGTATGTTTTTTATATCCAAATTTTATTAGTGTGAATGAATTGGTAACCATGTTATTCAGGGGTTGGTTATGGTTTCACTCCTTTTGGTCTCCACATTGATGCATCAGTTGCATTTAATACCCATTCGTGGGTGAATTTAAGTTATCAAATCAAATTAAGGCTCCACCATTATGAAACCCTACTAGAACATTTTATAATGAACGGGCATCTCTTTTCGTTTTGGTCTGCCGTGTAGCTAACATTTTCCTACTGATCGTGATTGACTTGAATCACTGCTGGAGGATAAGAGAATCCCAGCCAAGAGATAAGTATGTCTTTGTGTGTTTGCATGTCTTGGATAGAACATATTTCCGTGGTGCGAGGCCTGCTGGTTAGTTCCTCAAGCTTACAAAAGGTTATAAAAATCCGGGAATTGACTGAGTGATTTTGCTTCCTAATATGACGTCATACCGGTTTTAAATTGGGAAACGAAGGCCTCATAATATGTGACATCAGACTTGTCTTAATAGAAAACAAATGTATGAGTAGCCTGTTTAGTATTCCCATTCTGAATATTCAATGATAATTAATACCATGGAGTGGATGAGGTTGGGGTTATGGTTGCCAGATGCACTGCTCTTGGTTTCTCCAAATTATAGGTAGGAAACTTACGCTTTTTAAGAGCTTGTCCGGTTCAAATTTTTCTGTCGGATGCAAATTTGCCCTAAATAGGCTAACATTTTCATTTTCCTAATAGTTGAGTTTCCTGCAGTTTTGTTGAACACATCGACTGGGTCTATAGAGGATGAGTTCCACACCTTAGTGCAGCCCGAGGAATATCTACCCTCAGTGCCTTATGCACAGAACTAACAGGGCATCACCAGGTAGGAATTACCATACAGTACTGACACTAGCGAAAGGTGCCTCTCTAACTACAGTAAACATGACCCAATTAGGCCCCTTCTACATGGGCAACATCCTTTGATCAGACACTGAACTATTAACAATCAAAACAGGTGTCAGTGGATATGTTCTAATCAGAGTTCAGTCAAATGTAATTCTACTGTTCCTAATTTGAATGCATTCACTGCACAGTCAGAGTAGTGGAGAATAGGCATGACTTTCATTGATTTTTTGACAGGGTCGTAGGATATATAGGAAGAGGAAAGGAAAACAGTCCGAATAGTCTTCCGGTCACTATATCAGGGAATAATGAACAGAACGAGGAGCCTTTGTTGCAGATTAAACCCAGGATGACGTCATAAAATGTTTCTCATGATTAGACCCATTATTCACTATTGTTTAGGCGCCAATTCAAAGGTCATCGGGGTCTGCAGAAGCAAGTCTAAATACTGTACATTGTGGACCAATAATTCCAGAAATCTTGGTTACGTCAAAGTGGATCTGGTGTTTATCATCCCATTATCCCATTTATTCTTGTATCTTAAATTGTCGTAGATTATAGCACGAAGTAAAGGAATAACTAAGCCTTTGGCTTCTGGTTTTCCTAATTGGAATATACGATTACAGGTAATTTTGTTCCTTGTAAAATCTAGACCCTGAGGATTGTCCATTTGCATGCATTCATATTCGTTTAGCTGGCTGGTGTTTTAGGGACATTGAGATTTTGGATACTCCTGATGGGTATAGGACTGATAGATACATTGTGTATATTGTCCTGTAGATGGGCTATTTGAAGATACTGGTTTGAATGCTCCGAGTAGGAACAGAGATTTGTCATGGGAGGGGGGCGGGGGGTTTGAGGTGCGGAACCCAAGGGAAAGTGGCCCCTAATAAATGGATCAACCCTTCTTATTGGCAAAATAAGTACTTAAATTTATAGGCCTCTAGACATGTGCTATAATATATGATAAATAACAGCTGTAAAAGCTCTACTGAACTGCAAAAACTTGTGTTTTAAAAAAATGTATTGATCACTTGGGTCATGGGGGGGGGTTTGACCCCCTCTCCCTCCTGTGATACGCCACTGAGATGACTCTGATTTCATCCCAGGGACAAGTGGAGAGTGGTGATTCCATTATTCCTCTGTATGAAGAATTTCTCCGGTGGCTAAAGCAGGTCGAGGCAGACAAGGGTATTTCCTACAACTTTGGCAGTGGCAGCTATTCCAGGATGATGTACATTCGTGACATGGTCAGGTAAGAGTTGTGAGTTATATTATCACCCGAACTTTCCAAGCGTGGAAAATGTTGAACCAAGGTGATCATACAAGTTGGAAAGGTTGGACAGCATATCTGTGAAACTCACAAATTAACTGCCAATTTAACTCTTCTCTCTGCACAAGAAGAGGATGACAATGACACAGTATAGTGTATGTTTTCATGTTTGTTTTCCAGTAAATGTGGGTTACCCATGGTGGGGGGGGAGGGGGCTGCTTCCACGGGCATCGTGGGGGGGGGGGGGAAAGTTTGTGGAAAGCAAATGACGCAGGGTCATATTCATGATTACAGTTAAGGAGATGAAAATGATATTGTAATGGTCACAAGGAGTACACTGCCGTTGAGGTTGTTCCGAACGTTGCAAAACCACTCTTTGAATTTTGTTTTTTATCTACTAGAGGAAACTTTTACAAATGTTTCTTCTTTCTTCACATAGCATAGTAAGACATGAGATGAAATCTTAGTTTTTGAGGCGGGTGACCGTTTGAAAATATGCCCTATTTGATAGAGTACGGGGAGTTCTCATGATAAACCCAATAGCTGTATAGTAGTGAGCATGTGCACTTACGACCATGAAAAGGCTTTTTTAACTAGTAAGATGGCATGGATGGAGTGGATGCCCTTCCTGACAGTCTTCTCAAAAAAGATCATTCGAGCCGAAAAGACTCTGGAGAACTGACGGGCAGCCATCACTCAACATACCAAGCAACAGAAGAAGAAATGTACTTGAAGGAACTAAATATAGTTCTGTTGAAGAGAATGAGAATGAGCAATGTGGTTATACATTTCACCCCATTTAGGAATAATGTTGAAAGTTGCAGTATAAAAAGATTTTGAGCAATAATGGCAGTTTAAAATATTGCATATTTACATATTAATTATTGGATATACCAGTAGGCCCTATATCATTAAACAGCAACAGCTGTAATCAACAATACGATTATCAGCGTCTGACACGTGCTTATGGCGAGAACGACACTTCGGGGAGATTGCTGTCATCTGGGCTAAGAGGATGCGAATGCTTTACCTTACATGAGCAATGATATTTAAAAAGAGAGTTAAACAGCAAAATTCACCAAATGGGCTGATAAAGGGAGAGGAGGATGGACAATGAAATTACGTGGATGTGAAATTAGCGGCGATCGGGGGGGAACTATTAATGATGCAACCCTTTATAGATCGGCTTATGCACCGATGAAACACATTTGGAAAGGCAATTGGCAGCCTTTAAAAAGACCTAGATCACACAATCCCACATGCGAAAAACAATGTTACAGTGGATTATCAAGACGATTTATTTTTATTATCAAAACCGGATGAATAAATCAAAAGAGCCCCATTAGGATGATTAAAAGAACATTTGAAGTGTTTTCAAGAAATTGTAGTCTAACTGAATGACAGACGACGTAATTAAACAATTATAAGCTTAGCCAAATCATAGTAAGGATGTATGAGAATCCATAAACTCCTGAATAGTCAATCCAGAAAACAGTCATTTGCCCTAATATGTCCCCTTTTCAGATTGGGATCTTGGAGTCTGTCTACACATACGAGTGCCAACGGAAAAACAGCTGCTGAAACCAGACCTCTGAAATGTTGGACGATTTGAGAGCCACATACCGGGTAGGTGAATTAGAAGCACTGACAATTCTCACCTTGCAGCTTGCCTAGCAGTTCAGCAGCTGTCGGTCTTCCATTTTAGAGTGATTTTTCATTTATGCAGACTTCATAAGCAATTGCAAGGCAGAAAAGACAGGCAGCCCAGATTCTTCGGCAAATATAACGAGATCCACTTTAACCAGTAGAACCACAAATCGCTAGTCATATTCAAATGATGATCACAAGAGGATCAGGTTACAATGCACATATATGCAGTCAGACAGTATTGTATGTAAGTATGTACTCGCTGGGACTCATTATCGAGTACCTGCGTAACAGAGGTAAAATATCATTTGCACAATGAATTGTCAGAACCCCCTAGTATGGCAATTATAAGAATTTACCGTACCTTTTACCACTGCCCGCCTTTCTCCAACGGGTATACAAACTTGACCACAAGAGTTTTCAGAAGCAGAGATTGCAAATTCTGCCAGTCGACCTTGGCACTGGGCAGATTGGATTTGAGATGATCTCCAGCCATCTCAGTAGTATAGCCAAAGCTTCCAATACTGTCACCTAACTCAGAGGGTTGGGATCACTGCATGAAATGAGATCTCCATTTGGAACCTTGCTTATAACAGCTGCTCTGCACACCTTTTACCCTCTACTCATTTCCGTTCGTCTGCTATGACAGAATAATGGCAGTAGTGGCTAGCACCTAGCAAAAAGAATATGCCAGATCCTAGCGGCTAGGAGGTGGGTTAACTGCGGAAGTAAGTGGTAAAAGGTAAGTACATGCTTATAAATGCCATAACAGGGGGTCTGGACATTATGGACATAATAGTTGGTTATTGCCCAAGATGACTGATGGTACATACTTTCAGGCAGGCAGCAGTTATGGTCAAAGGTCAATAGGGGTCAGTTGGGCCACTTGAGTTCCACGAAAGCTGATGGGAAAGAAGAGGCAGCTCCTCAGCATTCATACCTGTTGAATAACTTGGATGCAGCATACTGGGAACGAGAAACGTGAATCCAGCAGAAAGTGATGAAAAAATCAGGTGGTAAAGTTTGTTAGTACAACTGACTTGCAGTTGTCATGTTCTACGAGGGGGGCATCGATTCACATTTCCGTTACAACATGATGCTTTCTCGGCACTTAAAGGAGCAAATTTTGTTTCGCCCATATGGTGAATATTACAAATTAGGAGTTTCAATCTCGGGACTTTCCTACTCTATTGTACCTACTTTGAAGTTTCACTGTTGAAGTCATGGGTTTACTCTCTTATCGGTTTCAGAAGTTCTATCAGCGAGTACATAATGGCCTTGAAGGGGCCTTCTAAAGATCTGGTATACAGTTCGAGGGACGCCAGCACTCTGGGAGGTGGTTATCAGCTTAATTCGGTAAACTGGAGTGAAGTAACGATAGTGATGATGTACGAATATCTGTCTATCTTGGGCAAGGTTACGAAAATGGAATGATGAGGGTAACAGGTTCTGCTTGGTGGTCAAAGGTCATCTAATGGCAAGCACTGGAAATGTGCCAAATAGTAAATCTCCTGGAAGTGTTGAGTGAGGGATTTCTTTGATGTGGTCAGTATAATGGCAGAACACCATATGTGGATTTTTCTCAAGGTCGTTTCGCCTAAATTTGAGTTTAAAGATGGATTCGTCAAATAAAATATAAAATCTTGTAAACAACTACTGGCCACCAGCTTTTAGAAAATAGAAACCATATGCGATATTTCAGGCATAGTTCCGTCCAAATTAAAATTGATTTAATAAATTGAAAGCATGTGATTTTTTTTTTTTTTCGATACACCGGTTGTGCTGCACATTACGAATTGGTGGGACCGTCATGCAAAATTCGCCGTAGCTTGTTCGCTGGACGATCTAGCAGACGACAAGCATCTTTAACAAGGTAAAGTAGAATGTAGTTCTACGGACTGACTTGATTGACAATCATAATGTTGGTCACTAGTTTGTTCAAGTGATGTTGTTATGGTTGCCGGACCACTCCCACCCCGACAATTCCCACCCAAAACGTGCCCTAACTATCGAACCCTAAACCCGAAGTCGACATAAAAAACATTCAGTTGAGGGGAATGTCCAGGTGGAGGAAAGTGTTCTGGGTGGAATTGTCCGGTAACGGTTTGTTATAAATAAGTAATTTGTGGAAAACACAACAAAAACATCTCTTCCTTCTCAGGTCAGGTTGAACCTTGATTAGAGTGTGTTGTGACCTGTTGTACTTAATGTAGTATCCTGGGGGTTCATGTCAGTGTCATCTTGGGGTCACTTCATCCCCAAACAATATCAAAGGGAATAAAATGGTCAGGGAATGCTCCTCTTTCATTACGGACAGAATTGGTGTTACAAGTCCATGCAGTCAATTAGTTATGGAAAAAGGATCTATGCAAAATGTTCCCTTCATAGGTGTACATTTTTCCAGTAAAATGCTCCATTCACTTCTGTGGTATATTAATTCAACAATGCTGCCAACAATCCGTTTCTGCGCCAAAAAACTCTTCCATGATAAACAAGATACGGTCATTATCACCGATGAGCCTCTGTGATTGGCTGATAAATTATGCGTGCTTGCTGCATTTTTTGCAGGCGGCACAGTGCGGCTCACAATGCAGCGTCCATGGTGGAGGGTCGGTGATATTTCATTCCATGTTGTAATTTGTTCGGCCCGGGGCTGCAGCATGTCTTGTCAGCCAGAGAGAGGGCTAGTGTGAAGCAGCAGCATGTCCTTTGAAGTCGGAAAGACATTGCCAAAAAAAAAAAAGGGGAGGTACATTAGCATCCCTAAATTTATGTGGTCGAAGCATGGAGGGTGGGGGATAAGCCTTGACCAGTCAGCTTAAAGGAACTTTGAAAATGAGACGTTCTGTCTTTGTGGAATGGTATCCTTTTGTGCTGAGATCAGGGAAACCGGGGTTGCATAGCTTATGACTGTTGAGTGATGGCAGTACACACCCCTATACACAGGACAGGACGGATGGGGTATTGGATTTTGTAAATTGACCAAACCTCAGTGTCATGGATGACTTACAATCCTTGAAAATGACCCACCCAGTACACAAGTTTTCCATATCAATATTATACACAATCCAGGTTAAATGACAAATCCCAGAGGCAGCTTTGTGACTGATCATTCAGGGGAAGTGACGGACATGTGAGTTACATGACCCGACCATGCGCTGGGTATTGTGGGTGCTCTGCATGCAATTGACGAAGTGCATACAGCCCAGTTGAAAACTACTGTCTCCATTTTGCATTACAGGTTTGGATTGATGCAAAGAAACACCGCCATCTCGCCTGGAGGGATGATCTGCGGGACGGCTGGCCAGATGAGAATACAAAGACATCTCATCTTGGTGGGTTCATCTCGGGCTTATTAGCTTCTTATCGGTGAACCCTAATTTCAACGCTGGGTTTCTCTCTGTCTTATCAGCTCAATAAGTGAACCTAATCTCATTGGGGTGTTCCTCTCCAGTTTAGATCTCATCAGTAACCAAGTTTCACACTGGGTTCCTTTGATCTTATTAGCCCATTAGGCCTGAGGATTCCCTGCCTCTGGGCAGAATTGCCAGTCACATGAAGCACCACCACTACCCGGATGAGGTGAATCAATGTGGTTCGTACCGACGTGTCATAATCAACTGGACTGAGTAGGTCTTTTTTTGGTCCACTGCAGGGGAAAAGGAGTGGGATATTATGATTAAGAGGGTGGTAACTAAAATGAGGATATGGATTACAGTTGGTCATGGGACCTAGCATCAGTTACAATCTCTGCTAGGAGGTGATTCATGTTATACAGGCTGGGTATGTGACTAGCATCAGTTACAGCGCCTATGCTAGAGGTGGTCATGTATTACAGGCTGTGTTCCTGTGACCTAGCATCAAGTTACAATCACTCTGCCGACGAAGGTGATCAGGTTATACCGAGGGTCATGTACCTAGATCAGCTACAGATCCTATGCTACGAGGTGCACATGGTAATACAGGGCTGGGTCATGAACCTAGCACAGTTACCTATCCTCTGCTAGGAAGAGATCAGTGTGATACGGCTGGGTCATGGGACCTAGCATCAGTCACACATATCCCCTGCTAGGAAGTGAGTGATATGGTATTTTATACAGGATGGGTCTGTGACCTCGCATCAGGTACCATCCTCTGCTAGGAGGTGATCATTTTATACAGGCTGGGTCATGTGACCGAGCATCAGTTAAATATGAACAGTGATAAGGCTGGGTTCATGTAACATAGCATCAGTACCTATCCTCTGCGAGAGGTGACATGTTATACAGGCCTGGGTCATGTGACCTATCATCAGTTACACATATCCCCTGCTAGGAAGTGATCGTTTGTATACAGGATGTGTATGGACCTAGGCATAAGTTACAATCTCTGCTGAGAAGGTGACCATGTTTAAACAGCTGGGTCATGTGACTAGCATCCGTTACATATCCTCTGGCTATGATGGTGACCTGTAAAACGGCGGGTCATTGACCATCATCAGTTACCACATATCCACTGATAGGTGATCACTATGTAAAACAGGCTGGGTCCTGTGACCTAGCATCAGTGTAAATATTTTCTGCTAGGAGGTGATCATTTTCAGGCTGTGGGTTCATAGTATGTATGTTTCCGCGGAAGTGAAGTCTCATGTCTGCTATATACAATCTTGCGACAATTGCCAAGAACCATTGAGAAGCCACCATCCGGCGCACAGCCTGCTCCAGGGTCTACATCCAATTCGAAGCGGACTTCATAGAGTGGAGGAAGTGTATCTCAAATTGAATAGCCAAGAGGAAATGTACCTCATTGCAAACATTGCATTGGAAAAAGGCCTGAAGGAAAGCAGTCATTTCAGACCGAGACATCAAGTAAGGTCAATAACTTGACTGTATCTGGAACGGGCTGGAAGCAAGTATTGTTGGTTATTGCTATGGATGAGAACTCCATCTCACACTCTACTCCTTGACGTTCACCAACATGATTACAACAAATGGACAAATTCCCAAGAATCTGGGAACATACACCCTGTTGTGAAGTGATCAATACAATCATATACAACGACATGCAATTACAAAGTCAAGCCGATTTGGGTATTGCTCAGTATGAGAACACATGAAACAGGCATGTTACTGACATGTTTTGAATTCCTTGACAAAGTCTGGGGGAATTTGCAGTCATGGACAGTGTGTGTGTATGTATGTGACGCCTGACTTGTAACTCGATCCCCACCTGGATGGATGAACTCATAATTGGTATGTGTGTTCCTCATGATGAGTACATGAACCCTATTGTTTTGGGGTCAGGTTCAGAGGTCATCTGAGATCACCGGAGGTCGAAGTCTGAAAACCTAGTAACACGTTAAAACAAGTCCGGAATGGTTGGTTCTGATTAGCTTTATTATGGGAGTACAAGACCCTATGGTTTGTGGTTTGGTTTAGGTTGGGGTGTGTTTCCTATGATGAGTACATGAACCAACCCTATTGTTTGGGGGTCAGGTCAGAGGTCAAAGTTGAGACCTTGTTAACATGATAGGTCAAGACTGGTTGGTCCAATTCAAAGGATTGAGTACATGCCCTATTGTTTTTTGGTTTAGGTCGGGTTAATTTTTGGTAAACCAAGAGTGCCATGGCACAGTAGCTCACTCTGCAAAGATATTCAACTGATAGTATGCTGTTACAAGTAACATGTGTGTTTCTGATTGGTCATTCAATGTGCATCAGAACTGATTTTATATTGGACGTGTATACTTCCTTGAATCATCATAGTTAAAAAAAAAAATCCTAATAGACTGTTCTGGGTCCCACACCTCTGTTATATTCATGTAAGAAGAAACAAGGCGACCGCCACAAAGGGTCTCGCATGGTTGCGCGATAAGGGGTTCGATTATTCACTACATAACCATATAAAAACAAACTAGTTCTGAGAACATCGTCATGTCAAACGAACACACATACTTTCAAACATATACACACATAAAAATTCCTAAAATAAACTGACCAATAAGTGAATCTTATTACAAAAGTTCTTCGAATTCTTGTTTCTTCCTCGTCCCCCCCCCCCCCCCCACTCTCGCCCTCCATAATAACCCAAATGTGAATAAAGTTTATCGCTTAAGTCAACTCCTGCTTTGACCCAAAATCCAACGTGAAAATGTTCTAAAATCCCCGTAGCAGCCTGGCTTCTTTATTCATTATTCATGCTGTTCATGTTTCCAAGCAGCCAGGACATGCCATCCCCCCCCCCCCTTGCCAGGGCAGCAAACCCCTCCCCCGCCCCCCCCCACACACCAACAAACTATCCCCACGCAGCAGTCAAAGGAGTTGTCCAAAAATATAATCTTTAGGAGACCTCCACATTTGTCCCCAGTCCCAGGCGGGAAGAGGGGGAAGGAGAAAGGGTTAAGTATGGTTTGGATGTCTAATCAACCTTAACAAATTGGTTGGGTAAGAGAGGGTTTGGCTTGGGACGCTTATACAGCACAATTGTCACAGGGCTATGGTTTACTCGTTTCAGGCTTTATTATAACAGAAACTATTATATGATGGAATTCAATCAAATTCATGAACATCAAACACCATCAGAGTCAGAGAATGGTAACGGACCATACCTACTGAGTTTTGGCGAACTTCTTACCAAGTTGGAAAATTTGAATAATTATGCAAAATGAGGCACATACAATGACTTATAACAGCAGTAGGTTAAAAATTGTCACAGGAGCTAATGTTTTAATCGTTCCTCAGTGCTTTATTCTAACAGAAGCGATTATATGATGGAATTCAAAATTCCTGAAACATCAGACACATCGATCCGAAAATTGTTAACGCGACCAACCTACTGGTTGGCGAGAATCTTACCAAGTTGGAAATTGGAATAGATTATGCAAATTAGGCACATACAATGACCTTCTCCGAACCCAGGGTGTACATTAAATGATCTGGATCAGAGGTGGATCACATCTCCAGGTTTTGTGGAAATCCAACAAATTTTCAAAAAAAAATGCATAAAAATGCATATTTAGACACATTAAATGGACCTCCAGTGAATCTGACTTCATGTGAAACCAGGGGAGACCACATCCAACCAAGTTTCGTGAAAATATGACAAACTTGGGAAAATTTGCATAAAATGCAAATAGACCACTTAATTAGCTGAGTTCACGCTGAAAATCCAATCAGTTCATCTACCTGTCATCCCAGGGGCTATAGCCAAAATGACCCCCAGATGGCCTTTGACTAACTTCCTGCGAACCATCATGCACCATTGGTCAATGATAAAATGGGACCAACTATCATGAACATGCAATATTGAACCCACGGTCATTGATAACACGATTAATAAACTTTACATAGCTTCAATTTTGTAGAGGTAAGAAGCCACTGGACCATTCAAATGGCCAAAATGATTGAAAAAACTATCAGATCTATTTCTGTAGAGTCAAAGCTGCTGTGAACTATTCAAGCAAAATTACTGAAATTCACCTCTAGACCACCTGTGACCTCAAATTCAAAAGAATACCCCATATATATCATTGGTCAATGGTAATACTGACTAAACTATGAGTAATACTGTATCAGTAATACATCCAAGTCATTCTATGGGAAAAGAAGCATTTGTTAACAGACCCTCAATTATCATCTGCAAAAAGGAACCTTTGATGAACCTCGACCTCGAATCCTGAACACCCCTATGTAGCATTGGCCCCTGACCTTTGACCAAATCCTGAACACCCATGTAGCATTGGCCCCTGACCTTTGACCAAGCCAGATGCTGGTTGAGTTGTGGTAATCTGCCACTGTAAAGCCCATCCATCCTATCCATCAAATCCAATCCAGTCTGTGAAATTTTGCCTGTCGACCAAAATCCAAGGTCCACCAAAGATAATTTTTAAAGGGGGCATAATGGGCCATTAGATGGAAAAATGTGAAAAATGCTTACTTACAGATTAGGTGAATAAGCATCATACTCAGTGTATTATGGCTAGTGGGACCCCTATGGGATTTATGGTCAAAGGTCATTATATGTAAACAATGTTTGAGCTTGATTTTACGGGTTCATGAAGTAAGTAAGGCTCAATCTACTAGACTAGGAAACCTGGCCGGGATTTGATCAAGGAGGCACTGGCGATAACTGCCTTGCTAATATGCTAAGATCATCTAGGGCAGGGGTGTTACCATTCCCAATCTGCTCTGGTACTGCCATTCATGTCCCTCTCAAAAAGACGAAACAGTGGACTCTTCCACTTCTCTGAACCTGAAGGAGTGAAAGTTCCTGTACAACGTGATGCTCCAATCTGACTGACAAGACCTCTTATCCTGAACAACAAACATCAGAAACCGTTACAGCGGAACCATGGACAGGAGACCAAAACTCCCTTTCGCAACGACAAGTACAGCCACATAGCGGAAAAACGTAGGGTGACTGTTGGAATTCGAATTGGAATGTTTGCTTGCAAAGCAACAATGACACTGCAATTGTGGATTACCACCTTATCAAGGACTAGGGATTGAAAGTCATAAACGGTTTGTACATAATATGTACCGTATGGAGTATTCCCACAGATTGGATTACCACACACTTGGTCAGTGTTTATGATTGGAACCAGTGATACCTACGATTGTTGAGGATCAAAGGTCATTTAAGGGCGATGATTGGTAATGGTAATAAATTGCGTTGGGATAACTGTATGAGTCAGTGGACTAGGGTAAGCAACGTGAACCAAACTGCGGGTACCATGATAATGACAGTTTGGTCATTAAGGGACAAAATCATTGTGTGAAGGGCATGATTTGAAGCCATCGTGAGAAGAAAGTGTGATCACCTGTCCGTCTAGTGAATATTCTTACCCAAAGTGTTTTGGGGAGTCACAAATGTTTCTCTGCAGCTTGGAGGTCGCGGATGATCACAAATTGTGGTTATTGTCCATCAGTGTCCATGGTGAGTGTTCAAAGAATTGGGAGTCGGTGACTGTCAGGTCGGAAAGGTCATTTTACCGGGAATGAAATAATCACTTTGTTATGGGTTGGCTACAGCCCTATTGGTGCTCTTCACCCAGATGAGTTGAGGTATGCTCCATTGATAGCCCTCCTGCGAACAGAGGAGAACCGTCTTGATTCACCGGCCTACAGTCAAACACAGTATCAAAAACAATAATGCATTCTCTTCTCTTTTCAGGGTTCTAAGGTTCATCAGCAGCTCCAGACAGGAGGAGGCAGGGAACCAGTAGCGTAACTGTCAACCGAACCAAGTAATCAAACCTTCGCTGCCAGTTCTCCAACAAGAGGAAAGCTTCCAGTTCCGCAGTTGCCAGTGTACTCAGCTCGAATGCATAACCAGACCTGCCTTCAGATGTGGAGGTTCAGGATCATACATCTAAAGCCTGCAAGATCTGTCGATAGCCAGAACAAGAACAAAGGAAAGGAGCCAACAAGAGCCATAAACCAACAGTAACTCGGGATCCCTGGCTAAAACTCCACGCAGAATTATTAAAAATCCATCCCTAATGCAGTAAAATGTTCCTGTGACAAGGACGGGGGCCACAGTTCAAAACGCAGGGAGGCATGGCAAGTCAGTACTGTCACAAGGGGTTTGCCCAAATTTTTCCGCATCAAGGAACCTGTCATGTCATCGGAAGTCACACAGTGTTGACACGCCCACAGAGCCAAGAAGCAACTATAGGACACCAGACCCCAAAGAACAGCTGGAAAGATAACTCCACCCTTAGTCACTGCGGGGGGAGGAAACGGTCCAGAAGGAGAAGGTGTTTTCCCCGGGACCAAACCAGGGTCGGACGTTCTACTCCTGCTGCGGCAGACGCCGGGGTAAGCTGCAGGATGTCTCCAACTTTACGGGCGGCTGTTCTGTAATAACTTTTTCAAGGGGGAGTCTGCCCTACTTCAAAGGGTTGAGGACTTTCCCTCCTGGAAGAGGGAGTTTAAGATCTAAATTGAAAAAAATGATCACTTCTTTGCAAGAGGCTGGTGTATAGGATAAGATTAGATTCAGATTTAACTTTGGTATGGTCATCCTTCAATAAAGGAAAATCAGAGGATGTTCCAGTGCTCCGCAGGAGGGCTGGTGTATAGAAAGAGACATATATGAATCCAGGATTCACCAGAGGAGAGAGGAGCTACATGACCACATGATCGAGGACAGAGCAATAGACAACAAGGTCGGAAGGGAAAATGGAAGAGGCCTTAAGGGTTAATGTAGAGCATGGTGGGCAAGTTGGTTGAATGTACACATACATTCTGGGGTTTTGTATTATAGAAGAATGTTTAGATGTACAATAACTTGTATCCTCCGTTGATTACAGCTAATAAAAACGGTAAACAATTCAATATACTACTAACAGAATATGTGAAACTGTAACCATGGATAGCTCATTCAACTGATTGAGGTTGTGGTGAGAAATCAATTATCATTTGGCAAACTGGTGCACTGCAGGTCATGCAAATCTGTGTGCAGCATGAAGCTGTAGAGTGCCATGGTTAGTCTCTGACCAGCGAGATGGTCTGATATAGGTGTGTGCACCTAGTAGTATCCCAAGCTGTGGACCTGGTGCTCCTATGTGCTAGAGGCTGGAAGGTGCCCTGGCCCTGTGGGGGGGGGGGGGGTTAGATAACCTATGCCAGGGTGCGGCAGGTTGTTGGAAATAAACTATAACTATTGCCAGCCCCCCCCCCCCACCACGTGTAGACTCTTGCAAAATACCCCAATTTACTGGTTGAAAATAAGTACATAACGCAGCACTGGACATCGTGGCAAGGTGGCCCATATTACCTGTTACAGTCCTAGGGACATAGGTAGGTCCATTTCAGCTTGATTACAGTTTTATTTATAGCCATACGTAATCTGAAAATTATAAATGTGGATTGTCGGTTCGTCAAACGGCAGTGAGGCTAGCGAAAGCTATTATTGAACGGTTTAATGAGGACAGAGAGGCACTGTGTACCATCATGCCTCAGCATGTATCAGACTTGATGAAAATCTTGGAATGTGCTCAGTACCTTATCTGGGCATTGCAAACAATAAATAAATGGGTTTCTTTTACCGAGTGGCTGTTGGGATGATTCATGACATGTTATATTGTTTGGATTACATCAGGAAAATATTGCTTGATGACTAGAAGCCTAATTCAGGCGCGTTCCAGCACTGGTATTAATATAGTGATGTACTTGGCAGTAAAAGTCAGGACTGGTCTTGGCTACAATACCAGATTACTCAGCTGTCAGGAATGGTCAGGCAGCACTAGCCTATCAAGTCTGTCATGCTGATGCTCGTGACTCAGCTAATTTTTATAAGCGCGCCTGAGGAAATACCACAGGAGAAATTCTGAAACAATGGCCCATGAGACTGGTTTAATGCACTCAGTTGTCCACTGCATGACACACCCCAGTAACCCTGGGATTGCTCAGTCAGAGTGGGTCATGTCAAACCAAATTGTGTGTCATAAGCCACTATAGGGTGCTTGTGTCATTGTATAGGATTGGTATATTAACATTTTTAAATTTGTTTGTGTACTTTTACATTTTTATTAGGCTCTCCAACACAATGCAGTTCAAAGCGCTTTACAGATAATTAACCCGGTTTATCGGAACTCAGTCACGCACTCGTCAATCCCGAGAGAGTATATGGAAGCGCTAACTCGGCGCCTGGGCTTATGTTCTCACGTACCATCTAAACCTGAGCCGAGTAGTAGGCCACCACTGTTGTGGGGCTGAACCCAACGATCTTTTGGATCGAAATCCGAGCCTACGCCTAAGCTACCACGTCCTCATATAGATGAGAGGTACTTCACTGTACAAGAATTCTAAATCCACCCTCAACAAGGTCCAAGGTATAAGCGGGGCGTTTGTAACAAGTGCAATTAAACCAGCATCGGCCACCATTGTCCCAGGAATAATGGACTCACTATTATGTAGAGTATGCATCACACGCCCGAAATAAAGTATTTGGTAACAAAAAATACAGGTATACAAGACAATCAGTTTCTCTGAGCACCTTATTTTCACCATTCTGTGAGAAGATGTTTCACACAAACCACATGGTTGACCCTAAAGTTCGTTACCCCTATGAACATTCAATGTTCACATGGCTTCTGTGAGCAGTGATAGTTGGAAGTAAAATTGATTGTTCATGGCATCAATAACAAGTCTTATCAGGAGAGTAAATTACTGTGAGACACGTACATGCTAAATATCCTCAGCAATCAGATGCAGCGATGAGCCCAAGCCAAAAACATACCAGCAGCTAAAAGCAGTGGCAACTACATGAGAGCAAAGCAAGTCCAGTCTCTATAAAAGGAAGCTCCAACATTTAGTTAAATCTGGTTTAACCAGCAGGTGCATTTGTTTCTCAGATGCATTGCATGTTTTGCAGTCATTTCAACTAATTCTGTGAGAAAAGTGTCATTTAGGGGTTATTGGTTACAGAAGCAACAGTGTTGCAACATGCACTAGTCCAAGCCTTGAGAGTTGAAAAGAAGGGGGGTAGGGGGGAGCTAACACAATGGGAACTACATGAGACCAAAGCCATGTGTATCTCCTGTGGAGGGAGCTTGACATTTAGTTACATATGGTTGGACCAGGCGGTCATTTGTTGTCAGATGAATGTGCATGTTTTGCATCATTTCGACTCATTCTGTAAGAATAGGATCATTTAGGGGTTATTGGTTACAGAAGCAACAGTGTTGCAACCTGCACATTCAGTAGTGGGTTTGAAATAAAGCCTACCAAAGGTTGCCCAGTAAGTCAACATAGAGCAGAGCAGGCGACACCCTACTCTCAATGGAATTGAAATGAGTGACCCATTGAAACTTGTTATCAATAATACATAGTAGGAAAGAATCTCCATCAGAAATAATCAAACTACCCATCAGGCTTCAGCATGTGAATGCCAACATGTCTGGCACGTTCAAATATTTATCTCAGTGGCTAATACCAGCTCAGGAATAGAGAAGGATACCTAATATTTTAAATATACAATTATTGCAAAACTAGATAACAGTCGTTTATCTCAACAGCGGAATGATGCCAGACATGAGTTGGAACATATTCATGTGAAGCTTTGAAAGACTACCTCACATTTAGGTTGTATTCAATTAAACTTTTCTAAATACATATTCTAGAATATACTTTCTCCCGAAAACTAGTTGCAATTGGGAACTTTACAAAGTATACATAGTCTCGCAGTCAAAGTGCAACTCATTTAGGAATATCTATAATGTTTTTATACCAGCAAGTACGAATGAAATATACAGATCATGATTTGCTACAAAATGAAAATTTATACACAGGATTCGTTGGAAGCTAGCTTATCCTTCGTTCAAATCAGGGCCCCGAGTCCTGGGCGATGCGGCATGAGTGGACAAAACATTGCTATGTTCAAGAAACCTAAACAATCCCAGCTGTTATGTCATGAAAAACCAAGTCTTAACAGGATTCACAAGGAAAATAATATTGTCACATTTCGTTGAACACTGCAACATGCCACTGTTTCAGAGTGTTTTGAAGTGAAAACAGTAACAAAGCCTGTGTTCATTTGAACGTAAATGTCAAACACCACCCTTCTGTACTGTCAAAAGCAAATCCCATCACCGTCTGGTTGCATGTATGATGAGAACAATTGACCCTGTCAAGTCATTTTGGTACAAATGAAGAAATATAATAGTATGTGGATAGTGTGTCAACTGGCATAAACAGAACCCAGGTGGTGTTATTATTCAGTCTGGTAGCATTCAAGGGATCGTCAATATGCTGGGGGCCACTGGAATCGAAGAAGAGTCTGGCCGCTTGTTTTGTCTTCTTCTTTGCTTTTTCTTGTCTTGGACGGTGTACTGCTGCCGCTCGATGAGAAGATGTCATCTGAGAGGAAGACAAAGCATTTATGGTTGTGGTGTGGTGTCTCACTTTGGAACCATCCATTTATCAAACTGATCATTCATTCATGGATCTACTCATCAAGGGTGATTTAGCTGGAAAAGTTTAGTTGGAAAAACGTACAATTTAACAAAAGCACCAATGGTACAGCAGCTCGAACCGCACAAAATGTACCAAGACGAATGTAACAAATTATGTCACAGATATGAGGCCAAGAAGGGAGCAAGGGCCTATTGTGCCCCTGTAACAACCTGTGACCAATGATCTTCATATGTCCAAACAGGTCTTATCAGTCAATGAACATTGTTACTCACTTCAGTTAACATCCATCGAAGAATGCCCAATGAGAAAGAGGCAATTGCACCACAATGGCTATGGACCTCTGACCTAGACCTTCACAAGTCACAAAAGTCAATGGATATTGGGTCCAAGTTTGTTTCAAACATTGGAAACAATGTGTGTTCAAGTTTTTCAACATCCATCAATGAATGACTGTTTTGCTTCTTTTCATCAGATGTTACTGTTCAATTCTAACAACACTATATGATGTTGCATTCAAAATCTGCAAACCCTAGGGCACAATGGGCTTCAGCAGAAGTTCGCAAACACCCCGATGGATCACAAACCGAGAAGCATTACATGTAACTTTGAAGAGAAGGAATCAATGGTACTTTTGGAAGGAGATGCATTTCAAGTACCATTGTGTGAAATTTCATAGATAGTGGGATCTTGGATTGAAAATTCCTGAACCCCCGCAATGGTACGATGTTAGACCATCATTATGACCGAATGTCAGTAACTGTGTACCACAAAACTTGTAAGAGGAGAAGCATTTTGCATAATTCACACATAGGGCCTTGGGTCCAAATCCCTGGGCACCCTGAAGGTTACAGCTATTAGACCATCAATGTGACCGAACATCAGCATGGTTTGCAACTCAGATGTGTAGGAGATACAATATGTAGAGGATATTATAATGGCCCAAACTGGGCCAAAATTCTTGAACAACCCCATGGCCCATCGGCCCAAGGACCATACATGTAAACTGTGAAGGAAATCAATTGAAGCTTGTGGAGGAGGAGAGAATTCAAGGTTGTGTGAAATATCATAAATGAGCCCTCGGATCCAAGTCAGACCTTGGAACAAAAAATCCTGAACACCCCGAAGGTTTGTCTATTAGACATCATTATGACTGAACATCAGCACTGTGCAACGCTCTAAATTTAGGAGATGACAAGATATTGCTGGTTATTTCAACATAAGGGGCCCTCGGCCCATATTGGGCCTCGGGCCAAAAATTCCTGAAACACCCCCAATGGCCCTCTACCCAGGACCATTACATGTAACTTTGAAGAAAACTAATTGAAGCTGTGGGAGGAGATGCATTTCAAGTACGATTGTGTGAAATTTCATAAAATGGGCCCTCTGGCCCAAGTGGGACCTTGGATTAAAAAAAATCCTGAACACCCCGAAGGTTTGTCTATTAGACCATCAGAATGACCGAACATCAGCACGTGCAAACTAAATGGTAGGAGATATAAGATATTGCGGTATTTCACATAATGGGCCCTTCGGCCCAAACTTGGCCCCGGGCCCAAAATTCCTGAACCCCCCAATGGGCCCTCTACAAGGACATTACATGTAACTTTGAAGAGAATCAATTGGTACTTTTGGAAGGAGATGCATTTCAAGTACGATTGTGTGAAATTTCATAAAATGGGCCCTCTGGCCCAAGTGGGACCTTGGATTAAAAAAAATCCTGAAAACTCCGAAGGTACGGCTCATAGACCATCATTATGACTGAACATCAGCACTGTGCACCAAAATTGTAGGAGAAGTAGCGTTTTGCAGTTTTCCACTTATTGGCCCATGTGCCCTTCTAATGCCATTTGACAGTGAACCTTAGGTGGTTCAAAGATGACCCATCAGTCAATGAAACCGGATAGATGGATAGATAGATGACATGGGCATCACAATAGCAAACCAGATAGCTGGTTTGAGCTATAAAAAAAAAAAAAAAAATTTTTTTTCATGTTCTCACAAAATGATCCTGTTCCATGCTCATTAAAATCACCCCTGCTACTCAACCACCTTCCTCCATCCATTGAACCATTCACTGCAGTGTTTCCTTGTAGTCCCAGCAAATCATGGTTTAACCCCAACTGATGCAATGAAAGGTTTTTTGCACAATGCAATCTGTACACTTCAAAAATGACATACTAAAAGTCTGAGCGAATCCGAAGTGTGGAAATATAATGATCCAAGACGGCTGCCATCCCGATGAATATATTCACCAATATCTCAGAAACTGAATCTTGTAGAAGCACGATGTTAATGTTTTCTTTCACCTGGGGTGATTTTAGTGAGAATGGAACCAGGCTCCATTTTGTGAGAATATGAAAATTTAGTGTACAATTTTTTGCAGCTCAAAGGCGGTGCCAAATCGCTGCTCATGGGCGCCAAACAGAGCCTGGCTCAGCTAAAATCACCCTTGGTTTAAACCCATGTTATAGGAGGCTACAAGTAAAATCAACCATGTCGTAACATCACTTGATCAATGATTTTTGACAAATTTGCATAAATCCAAAATGTTTGATTCTTCATCATTATCTTGACAATTGACTATATTATTTTAATATCTATATCCATTTTGGAGGAGTAATGATCACTGCCTGATTTGCATACATCTGAGATTCCATGAGAGTAGAAAATTGATAGCATGATTCTTACATCTGTACTGGCGAGATTTTGAATTTATGCAAAATAGGATATTTCCACAGCTCTTTACTGCTTGGGAGAATTGCTTTGTGCAGAATAACCTTCGATTGTAATTAGTTGTTATCTTTCCTGGACTATTAGCAGTGGGTTAAATCACCATTATTTGTGACTTTTGAGTCAATTCCCGCAGTCCACTTGGTTTGAAACCTTGAACCCCATTTTTTCAATGTCCTGTTCTGGATGTCAGTACACTGAAATGCATCATAATTATGGATATAGAAGGTACAATGATTCACTGAACCTTCCGTCCATGTATAAATCCATTCCTCCATTTGTCTATTCATTCACGGAGCCATTCATCCAATGATCTCCATCAAATGATCCATTCAATGACTTGTTCATTCATTTATCCATCCATTCAATCACTCATCTGTCTGTCCATTTATAAGTAACCCATCCATTTGTCCATTCATTGATCTATCCACTGATCTGTCTATTCATTTATCCACACAACCACTCTTTTTATCCACATATTAATTGGCCCATTCTTCCACCTATTTATCCATTCATCCCTTATAGTCCCTAATAGTATCTCAGATATGATATTGACCTGACCAGTGATTGACCTTGTGCTTCTTCCCAGCAAGTCCGATGCCCTACCCACTTGACCATATCATTTGTTTGACAGTATTCAGGACAATTGGCGCTTGTTCCAGAAAACTGAACTCGTTCGATGGTTCAGAGAAAACAACTCTGCCTCCATTCAAAGATTTTGGCACTTAATAACTATTGATCTATCTGTGCCCGAGTTAACCATCTATATCTGTTGTAAATCTTCACTTCTGCTGTGCTCTTGAAGATATCTTTCTCTTTCTTGGTTTCTTTCCCTTCGGTTTACTGGCCGGTACATCAGCGAAGATGTCAGTGCTGTCAGCAAACAGATCAGAGTCTGGCTTCACTTTCTTTCCCTTGCCTTTCTTCTTGGGTTTCTCAGCAAACAAATC
This sequence comes from Sclerodactyla briareus, assembly GCA_026419785.1. Classification (NCBI taxonomy): domain Eukaryota; kingdom Metazoa; phylum Echinodermata; class Holothuroidea; order Dendrochirotida; family Sclerodactylidae; genus Sclerodactyla; species Sclerodactyla briareus. The sequence goes on from JAODTK010000821.1 coordinate 311,729, forward strand.
GTCATCATCATCCTGGAGAAGAATTGCGGAGGAATCAATGAGGGCATGTGCCTTAAACAAAAGAAGGCGAGTCCGAGTATCTCGCTGATTGCGCGATCAGTGTTCCCGTCTATTAGTCACCCTGCAAAAACAATTTCCAAGGCATCCATGTGTTGCTTCAAGATTCCATTGACCCATTTTCTCACTCAACATATCTCTGGTCCAATGGGGACCCCACTTATACCATTTCATGGGAATCCAACAAACTTGAAACATTTGCATGAATGGAGCATTAATACCCACACTGCATAAAGCCCAGTGACCTCGAATCGATGTTGACATTTTGGGCGACTAAAGGTACTTCATACCCATCAAGCTTCTAAAAAATCGATCCAACTTCGAAATTTGGAAGAAATGGTGCAAAATAGACACATGAATGTCCTCCAGTCTATGTAAAAAATGTTGGAGAGTAAAGGTAAGCCATATCTACAAGTCTCATGAGAATCCGGCGAACTTTAAAATTACGCAAAAATTATGAAATTAGACACGTTGAGAGACCTCCATTGACCCTGAAACTATGATAAAAAATTTCGGAACTCAAGGTGAACCATACCCACCAGGTTACATGAAAATCCAAGCAATTTCAAGATTTCGCATAAATTATTCAATTTAGGTATGCTGAATGACTCCATTGACCATGAATCTTGTTAAAAAGTTTGGGGACTGAAGGTAGACCATATTCACCAAGTTATGTGAAAATCAGAGGAACTTTCAAATTTCAGAATGACAAGGGCAAGTACTTATGTAGAGTCTATGAGCAGTCTCTGTATCCCCACTATGACATGATCAATCATGTTGAAATTGGAATATTTCAACGAAGCAACATTCAACTAGGGCACCGATGGTGTTGTGTTTGCTCAAAAGAACACAAATGCAATCATTTCACTGCTGATTAAATTTCACTGTCTTTTTGGGGGAGATTCAAAATGACATAGGGGGACAACAAATGCAAAATTCTTCAGCACCCAATAGAGGTCCCTGATGACAGTCCTTTCATAATATAAAATAATAATAATATATCAACTTATATAGCGCAAAAATATGCTAATTAAAAAGCATTTCTATGCGCTTTACAAGTCTCTACGAAGCCAAGCAGGGAAAGGGTTTAAGCTTTTGCTTAAACGCATCTAATGTCGGCGCTTCCCTGATGCTGCGTGGAAGAGACTCCCAGACCTGTGGGGCACTGGCTCTAAACGAACCGGATCCCCTAACAGATCTAGACTGGGTGTCTCAGAAAACAAAGTGCACGGGCAGGGCGATAGGGATGAACCATGTCATTCAGATACTGAGGAGTTACTGTTACTGAAGATTACGTCGAGAATTTTATAGACAAGAAGGCAACCTTAACTAATTCTGAACCGAATGGGTAACCAGTGCCAACGCAGGGAGATAAAAGAGGCACTGTCGTCACACTCGTGCCCCTCCATGACAAGTCTAGCCAAGTTGTTTTGCAACTTTGTAACCGGTGCCTGACAAATGTTGTGATCAACCAATTCAATCTGCATGAGAAGAATTTTTTATGTAATGTTTCGCTGAGGATGGATTCAAATTAAATCACCTCAATAGCTGTTGTTTTACACTGGCGTCGTCGTCGGGTTTGTTTGGCACCAGTCAACTCCCAACAGATCGTCATCATCAAGGATTCCCTTCTCTGTGAAGAAAATTCAATCAATTATCAATGAGAGAGGAAGATTTGTCAATATAAATCAATTTGGATTCCCATGATGTTTTTATTCATCAAGATTCTGACCTCTGGTTAATATCCATTGTGCTGTGATTCTTGTGAAATAGTGGAATGCATGGTTGGGTCAGCGAAAAAGCAAGTATTGTTTTAATGCATGTTTCAAGACATGAAAGCAATATGTAGTCAGTGAGCAGCATACAGTCATTGTTCAAATCCACATGTTTTGAGTAGACTCAATGCAGTGCAGTGCAGTGCAGTGTGTACTGTGGGGATTCAGTGAGCAAGCATACAGCAGTTATTCAATAGAATGTACCATGTGGATCCAGTGAACAGCATGCAACTGTCATTCAACAGTATGTACTGTGGGGATCCAGTGAACAGCATGCAACTGTTATTCAATAGTATGACCATGTGGATCAGTGAATAGCATGCAACTGTTATTCAATAGTATGTACCATGTGGATCTAGTGAATAGCATGCAACTGCTATTCAACAGTATGTACTGTGGGGATTCAGTGAGCAGCATGCAGCAGTCATTCAATAGTATGTACCATGTGGATCTAGTGAATAGCATGCAACTGCTATTCAACAGTATGTACTGTGGGGATTCAGTGAACAGCCTGCAACTGTTATTCAACAGTATGTACTGTGGGGATTCAGTGAACAGCCTGCAACTGTTATTCAACAGTATGTACTGTGGGGATTCAGTGAGCAGCATACAGCAGTTATTTAATAGTATGTACCATGTGGATCTAGTGAATAGCATGCAACTGCTATTCAACAGTATGTACTATGGGGATTCGGTGAGCAGCATGCAGCAGTCATTCAATAGTATGTACCATGTGGATCTAGTGAATAGCATGCAACTGCTATTCAACAGTATGTACTGTGGGGATTCAGTGAACAGCCTGCAACTGTTATTCAACAGATGTACTGTGGGGATTCAGTGAACAGCCTGCAACTGTTATTCAACAGTATGTACTGTGGGGATTCAGTGAGCAGCATACAGCAGTTATTTAATAGTATGTACCATGTGGATCTAGTGAACAGCATGCAACTGTCATTCAACAGTATGTACTGTGGGGATTCAGTGAACAGCCTGCAACTGTTATCAACAGTATGTACTGTGGGGATTCAGTGAGCAAGCATACAGCAGTTATTCAATAGTATGTACCATGTGATCTAGTGAACAGCATGCAACTGTTATTCAACAGTAGTACTGTAGGGGATCCAGTGAACAGCCTGCAACTGTTATTCAACAGATGTACTGTGGGGATCAGTGAGCAGCATACAGCAGTTATTCAATAGTATGTACCATGTGGATCCAGTGAACAGCATGCAACTGTTATTCAACAGTATGTACTGGGGGATTCAGTGAACAGCCTGCAACTGTTATTCAACAGTATGTACTGTGGGGATTCAGTGAGCAGCATACAGCAGTTATTCAATAGTATGTACCATGTGGATCCAGTGAACAGCATGCAACTGTTATTCAACAGTATGTATAGTACCGTGTGGATTCAGTGAGCAGCATGCAGCTGTTATTCAACAGTATGTACTGTGGAGATTCAGTATGTCAAAATCTCGGTCACGAATGCTCCTAGGATCTGTTATAAGTGGTTGTACAACAAATTCTGGGCTACCATGTACAAAGTTTGTCGGAAATTCTTACAAACTTCAGTGTTCATTGGAAGTTCTCAAGATCGTAGTCAGAATTAAGGCCTCGTAAGATTTGAGAAGGAATCAAAACAAACAGCTCCACAAGACTGAACATGAGTGGTACTAAATGTTTTGGGCTATGGGGCCCATTCTAAATCCTCTGCTTATAATGACCTTAAATGTGGTACAAGAACACACTGAGCTGTTATTGGGAACTTTTTAGGGCATTCAAAAGAAATCTGTCTAAGATCGAAAGGGGAGTGGATGATTGTGATGAGATGGTAATTGCTTGTGTACCACCTTTCCTACAAGACCTGAGTTGCAGAAAAGGGTGCTGTATGGCATAAAGTTCCATGGTAAGTGTGACAGTTCATACAGACATCGGTAGAATGGACATATAATTTCACTGCTGATTTCTCAAGAATGCTCTACTCTGTTCTTGTGTCAACAGTAGTAAGTATTTTTACTTAACAAGGCGTATCGCCCCCAGTGTCGGCATAGGTTACGCGATCAGTGTTTATTCTATTAGTCACCATGCAAACAATTACAAGGTATTCCATGTGTCGCTTAAAATTTTCGGTATTAGCATTAACAGAAAGTGACCAATTTCATATTCGAATGGATTTCATGATGACAACTTGTTGAAAAGGACGTAAAGTAAAAAGTTTTGTGGAAATATGACTCTGAATTGCCTCAGTTATGCAAATTTAGGGTAATTACAAGTTTCGCGAAAATCTGGCAAATTTAACAATTACGCATAATTATGCAAATTAGACACGTTGAATGACCTCCAGTGACCCTGAATCCATGATAGAAAATTTTGGAACTCAAGGTAAACCAGACCCACCAGGTTTCATGAAAATCCAAGCAACTTAAAGATTTCGCATAAATAATGCAAATTAGGTAAGTTGAATGACCACCATTGACCCCAAATCTTTGTTAAAAGTTTTGGGACTGAAAGGTAGAACATATTCAATAGTTTCGTGTGGAAAATTGACGAAATTTGGAATTCGCATATATTATGCAAATTAGACCGACTTAATACCATATTTTACAATGAAAATCTAATCAGTTGTCTAACCGTTATATAACGCACTAGTGCCAAAACCCAAAGTCAACCATAGCACCTATGTTTCATCCGTAATTTTGCTAACAAAGCCTACATAATAAATTACATAAAAAAGGCTAATTACCTTACTTAATTAGTGACTTTTGTGCCTAAAATCTAATCAGATCGTGATTCACCAAACTGATGCTACCCTTAAAATCTTTGTCGCAATTGCACTTAACTGTTCGAAGATATTCTTGCGAACAAGAAAGTGTGACGCACACACACACACACACACACACACACACACACACACACATGTCATAGTGATAACTAAGTCTCCTCATGAATTCTTTCAGGCAAGACAAAAACTGATATCACTCCCCACAAATTCGAAAATTTGTAGATTGTTTTCTTAACGGAGGCTTCAGGCTGCCTCAAGTAGCATATTCACATGTGCCCTGATATCTTCCTGATGTACCAGCCAAACGGGAGATCAAACCTAGTCCAATCCGACTAAATAACCCAACATGGCTAAACAGCGTGTGCATCCATTGGGGGGGGGGGGGGCGTTCTGTGTACTCTGATGTCCTTGCCAACTGCAAGGTACAACCCCACAAATTAGGTAGGTCTGATGATATGAATGCCACAAGCCTTTCATAGAACATTAGGATGGTGATAGTTGCTCCCAACTGAGGAAAGGAAAATTTCAAGATATGGCTTTTTTCTTCAAGTTTCCATAATTAGTTATGTTGAGATTCAAATAGTGTTTTACCCATCAATTTTAACATACTTCAATATGGGGCCCCAAATTTTGCATCACGCCAACTGGCATGGAACTTTCATCCAGCCAGCAACCAGCCATTCATCAAAGTTAATGGCCCCGCCCAGGTTCTGGTCAAATTGCTTTCACAATAAACCACTATAGTGGGACAGACCCAACTGATTATGTCATACAGCTGCAGTGGGAACAGGTTGTAGGCCTATGGAGGTAACTAATGAGGGACCAGGTCACATTAGCCAGGGTTTATTTGTTTTTAGATGCGATTTGCTTGGTTCTAATGCCTCTACTGAGGGAGTTCTGACAGGTGTAATGGCACCGCTCAGGCTGAATAACCTTCATTCTATGGTAATTGTGGAGAAAAGGAGTATGGATGGTTGGCCTAATGTTCCCTCCCTCGATGATTATGCGAAGCATCACAAAAAAAAACAGGCGCCAGTTATTTTCTTGGGTACGACCTGCATCAAGGGATTGACACCATATCTCCTGTGTAACAAGACATCAGCACATGGTTACATTGGACCCAAATTCAGCCAAGAGACAGTGTTATGAAATTCGGCATTATGCCAATAAGGGGATAAATACCACCTTTCATGAGAGGAATAACAGAAATTGAAAATTTGTCCCCCAGAGTAGGCGTTGTGTGGAGGGAAAAAAAAAGGGGGGGGGGGTGGGGGAAGGGCGCTCTGCTGAGAATACGCCAAACCCGCAATGTGATACTTGAATAATCCTGGACTTGATCAAGCTAAGCATTGTCAACCAACTTCACATGCTTACAAAAATTTACAAGAGGGATCATACATGAAGTATCATTTGGGGAATTCACCTTACAAAAGTTGAACTAACATCCATCCAGGTGAGGTCTTTCAGGTCAGAACAAATTTTCAACCTGATCGGACCAGGCACCTGGACTATCGTTAACAATATTTTTCAGACCTTCGACCTCTCTTGACCTCAGATGACCTCTGACCTGACCACCAAAACAAAGGGATAAGGTACCTCATTATGGGAACCATTACCAAGCTATGAAGCTGATCTATCATGATGGAGTTGAGATATCGTGTTAACAAGGTTGGGTGTCACACACATACGCACACACTGTCATGACTTTATAGATTCCTCTGACTCCATCAAGGAATAAAAAAAATAAGCAGCACCCACCTTGTGGGGGCGGCTCAGAGGCAAAGAGGTCAGTATCAACATCCAATGAAGGGACATCCTTTCGTAGACTCCCAAGAGATCATCGCGTCTTTTATGGTGGAGCCTGTGGGGTGTTTGGGCTCGTCCTCCTTCGATTGGGATGGGAGATCTCCGAAAAGGTCATCGTCCTCTGGAGGGGAAGGAGGCAGTTTGGTGCCTCTACCCCCACCATGACTGCTCTTGTCATGTTTCCCCCCTAGGAGAGGTCGTCTTCCTGGAACAGATCTGACTCTGTCTTTGACGGAGGGGCAGATCCTCAGGGGGTGCATCATCGCCAAAGAGATCATCATTACCAAAGAGGTCTGATGACTTGGTCGTAGGGGCTTTCACTGGCCTCCAGGCAGGAGGAGATCGGGAGAACGGGTGATACGACTATCTGTGGGTGGGGAGGGGGTGGGGCTCCCCGGTGGAGGGGACGGGGGAGGCGATCGGGAGAAGGCTGAGCGTGAGGTAGGCGGGGATGATCGGGTGGGAGTAGGGCCACCCCAACTGCCCCATCAATACTGTAATACCCCGGCTGATGGATGACACAAACTTTTTGCGGGGTCTCCGTTTGACGTGTGCCTCGGCGTGTCTGAGGGCAAGAGAAACAAGCCTCAATATAAACCACATCTTACTTAATAATGCAGAAATGCATGTTGCAACCTCCCTGAAAATATGACTAGAATGACGGAAGGATGACAAACTAACCATTCCACTTATCAGCACAAGGAAAATATTCAGAGAAATCCTGATGATATGTTATGTCTCCCAGAATAATGGCACTGAATAAGCCATTATTCTCTGGAATTTCTCCCGAGTCATTATTCTCGAAAATAACCAGCCCGTGGCTGGAGTGGGGGGGGGGGCTTCTCACTGTCTGGAGAACACGATATCACATAACTGCAAACCTGTCACTATACAACTGAAATACCATTTGAGAACACTGGTAATTTTTAGAGTGTGTTACGCTGACAAAGAGATGGCTGATTTGACTTTCCAATGAACAACCTAACTATACTATTGTGGTCATTCATGGATGAGAAAGTGATTGGTCATATGGACCATATCAGCCATCTAGCATTAAAAAATCCCTTATAGCATTCAAATTTGAACCAGTATTGAGGGTATATGGGGGGGAGGGGGGGGGGGGGGGGGGGGAGTTTAACCATCCAGAAAGTCACTAAGTTGAGATAACATGGGACAGGTGAAGTAAACCAGAGCGAACATGATCCACTCTCAACCACTCGCTATGTGAAGAGAATTAACATCCACACACTGAAAGTGCCCCGAGTAGATAGTTGTGTAATTTGTATAGAATGTATGCTAAAAGAAGAAATATAAATGAATATTGTATACTGCTACCAACCTTCTGTAGGCTTGTGAGAGGTTTGACAGACACAGGCAGGTCAAAACCAACCTCCAATGGGTCTCTCTCCTCGGGGAAGGGGCAGCCCCAGGCTCAGAGCCGTTGGGTCTATCGCTAGATTTGCCTGGTGGAGGAGAATGAAAAGGTGCCATAGATAATTTCAGTGATTTTAAGATAATATACCAAAGGTGATGTAGACCTAATTGTAAAACTTCACCTTAGCTGCCTCTGCAAATTAGTTTTTTTTTTTTGGGACAAAATTGTTTGTACTCAATTTACTCATGAATGAAAAGGAGTGAATACATACATAGCAAAATCCTGGCCACCAACAGCTCTTAGTTAAATCTCAAATGGCCACATTTATGGAAAAGCAAAACATTAGGTTGGCCTGAAGAGGTTCACAGTTTAACGGGAAATAAATTTTCAGATGAAAAGACAACAATGGAATCTACAGATAATCCTGCAGTGGGCATCATAATTGATTCAGATTTCATATAAAATTTCGTGCTGGTATTTTAAAAACTATCTTGGTTTAGGCCATTCACTTCAGTTTAGTGTTAGGCGGCCGGAGAGACTATTTACATGGCAGTTGGACCTGAACCCTTGATTGCCAGCCAAGTGAGAAGCTACAAACTATTGAAGAAGCCGTCTCTGGAGTGACAAAGCCATAACTAATGTTGATTCAAATATGACAAAAAACACTACATGCATTTGTGTATGTGGTTCATATTGAGGACAAATTCACCCTTGTCACAGTTAATATCAAGATCCCATTTTCCTTAACGTGTATACTTTCACTGATAATGTGTTATTAGTCTCCTATATTTCTAACCTCTTTACATCACAAATAATGTACAATAGCAGCATTATCTCATTTTCATATCACTTTTACCTTCCTCTAATGGACTCTGAAACAAGCTCTAAACCAAAACAAATTGAAGGTAGGTACATGGTGTTGGGCTCAGAGAAAACTAGAATTT